>QVQW01000001.1:28444-345582 GCA_003635345.1 Coniochaeta pulveracea | reverse complement strand
GGGGGGGGGAACCAGCTAACCACGATTCCGAGGGCATGTAGGTTGAGACGATGGATATTGTCCGCCTGAGACTCTTCCTTCCGTGTGGTTAGAGTTGGTGTGTAGGAGACGGGGCTGGCCGTGGGCGGATGAGATGGCAGAACAACTAAGCTGACCGTTCCTTCGGAAACACCGATGTATCAGCGTTTCAACTAGATTCCATCAGTTCTTCATAGAGACGAAGAACTGGATTCATAATGATAGAAGACTTCCTGGTACTAAGACATATATGGTCCATATATAGTACACTGATGTCCCATATTGATGAAGCAGACCGCCATGTCGTTAACGGCGCTTCGTAAGAATGTGTCTGCCAAACACGAATAGCTATACTAACGCAATTGACCTCTGCCATAAATGAACAAGATCTCTCATTGGGCCAGCAGTCCGCACATAGTATTGAAACTGTTTGCCCTAGGAGAACCGAGACTCCCACGTGAGTTGCAAGCGGTATTTTGCGTCCAGATGATGAGGGGTAGAACAGACACGAAGTCGAGAGCCCTAGAGAAAAATATCCTTACGCAGTGTATGCAAAGACCTGGCTTCACCTCATCCAGTACCATGACAGAATTGATAGCAGGAAAAGGAACGTAAGACTACCTCTAGGGTAGGTTGGTGATGGTTCCTGTGCTTCAGCAGAATATCCCGAGGAATTGCCGGTTGCATACCTGCACGTGACCATCGGCTAGCGGATGAGATCAGACCATTGCAGTTTGAGCTCCATTTCGCAAGACCATCGCGAACAGCACGAACAGCAAAAACACCTCTGCCACGGCTCGACGTCTACCTGACTCTATAAACACTCCGATCTCCTCTATACACAATGGCTGCCACACAGATCAAGCCTATCACCGGCGTACGTACCTCATCCCCCCTCGTGGCCGCCGCAATGGCTACCCTCGCCAACCCGTCCGAACCTTGTCCGGGATGCCCGTTGCAGCCTCTCAGGCGCTAACAGATTGGTAGATGCTTCGCCGCGGCCTTATCCTCGATCTCGGAATCGCTCTTGGTACGTTTGCGAACTCCTTGCGACGTGTGTGTGCATGGCTACGGCTTCGCTTCGGCCATCTCATGCGACGTATGAACAACGTCATGACTCAGCCAGGCTAACCTCGGTCACCTCAGGTATCGGTTTCACAATGGGCAGCGGCTTCTGGTACGCAGAATGACGACTTCGCGTGCTGAGACATGCGACTTTGAAGAGGATAATGGTGCTGACAACGAGCAGGTACGGCTACCACGTTCCCCGAACCCAGGCCCGCGACAACTTCTACAAGAAGCTTGAGGAGGAGCGCGCCGCCAAGCAGGGACGTTAAGCCATGAGCACGAGGATCACGCAATCAGAATAGACGGGCGGACGGCATAGAGAAGATGCTTGGTAACGTGCGGAAGCTGTTGATAGGTGCATATTACACGAGAGAGGCTGCATTCAAGAGACGAACGGGATCATTTCAACCTATTCGTGGTGCAAACCCTACAACGGCTCGAACCCAGTACGTGCAGGTGTCTGATTGCAAATTTCAAGTGTCATTCTCAAGGCATGGGATATGCTGTTTCTTGTTCCGTCCACGTGCAAACAGGCCATCACATCGATCGTAGTATACCTTTCGCTTGAACACCTGGAGCAAGTCCAGGGCCAAAATGATATTTATATGCACCGTCTAAAAAATCCTAGGAGGTGGCTTCTTGGAATCCACTGAACTGGGCGTCCAATGGTTGACCTGCTTATTTGGTCCAAGTAGTTCTGGCATGGTGGTTGACCCCTCCCAGGCGGTTGTTTCCACCATAAAGCTCCCATTTTTATCTTGACATCTACAAATGAAAACAACTAGTCAGCAAATAGACGTGCAACACATGAGCTGAAGCCAGAAAAAAGTCTATTCATACCGCCGAAACCACCTCTGAACTGGCCAGCATCGAACTGGACTATTGCGTAGTTCAGGACGATCAATCGAACAGTGATATTGCGGAAACCCTAGAAGCTCGCACGCAGACAGTTGAATAGGCGCGCCGCCCTCGGTCTTGCGCTTTCGTCCCTTATCGTCCAGTTGTACCTTGAGTGGTAGCTCTAGAGCTGGGAAGCTGTGGACTGGAGGTGTCATCTTGAGAAGGCTGGGTAGATCGAAAATGTGGTCGGATAGATGATTCACAATGGACGCGGCCGCAAGAATGGCGCGAGCTCGGATGGCAGCCAAGAAGGCAAGGAGGTATAGCCGAAGGGTGTTCAGGAAGGCCCAAGGTCAAGCCTTGATCAAGAGGACTATTGTCAAGAGGCTTGGAAAGGTTTGTCTCCCATGCCGTTACATGGTCTGCCCATGAAGTCGCGTTGCTCAATCGCAGCTTCCTGATGCGTATCACACTCCTTTGCTTATCGCGATAAGCATTCATGTGTGTCCCAGCTAACAACCGCATCCTCAAACAGATTCAAGACGACCTCGAGAACAACCTGCCGCCGCTTAATTGCCTGCCAGAGGTAGACCTCAGGAAACATGCTGTCACCAATCCGTTCGACTGGCGGCCCGTCACCAGATTACGACGCTACAAGCACCCGAAGAAGTACCCTATCCCGGTCCTGGATCGACTTGTCCAACGGCACTATAAGGCAACACGGGAGACGCAGCTGGGTATTGACGGCGAGTACAAGGCCTTGATGTACATGCTCATTGCGACCTTGATCTCGCCGCCGTACAACAAGGCGGTCATGGTCATCGACCTGGCGCATGAGTTTGACGCCAGTGAGGTGCTGAAACACGCACCCTACACATGGAGGAAGACACCGATGCCGCATCGCCCTGTCCCCATTCGAAGCAAGATGAAACCGCGACCCAGGTCAAATAAAAGGAAGGCTGTACGACAACTGCAGAGACGTGGAAGTGGGAAGAAGAGCAAGAGCAAGGGTATCCCTCCAAGCGAGCGGTCAGCGGCGGAGCAGGTTGGAACTATTTCTGGGGCGTCTAGGCTAGACATGACTGCCCGTCCTGTCCCTCAAGCTGCCAAACCAAGTGCTGGAACGGCAGCAAGGAATCAGGACAAGGTCATGGAGGAAGCAACGATCGAGACAGATGACAGCGTAGTGAAATTCGAATGGGTGAAACCTGTATCACCGCAAAATACTTGGGACTTCTCACCAGCTGAAAATGCGCGGTTGCAGAGGGGATCCAAGTCCCGAGGAAAGGGAGTTGCAAAGCCAACACCAGGAGAGCACCAAGGCAGAAGTCGAACAGATGCGTCCTCTGGAGCTGTGCAATCAGCAGCGGCTCAGCAAGAGGACGAGTTGTCAAGACAAGCCAGGTCGGAAACTGTGCCGGCAGAGACTCGACAAGAGATGACTGAAGTCCAGCAACACACTTCTGGGGAGGCTCGAATACTGGCCCAGGCATGGTCAAGGGAGCCAGTACATGTGAAACAGCCAATGACTCAGCTTCAGGCCCTAAGATCCGTACCGCGGCCGAAAACATGTCATGTCCAGGCTGAAGCTGGCAGAGAGCGACAGGCGCAGTGCGCCTCAGAAGTTCCGGCAAGTGGGCGGAGGAAGACAAATACGATGTCAGTAAACCAACCAGAGGAAACGCCAACTGCCGAATCTCAGTCTTCAAAAGTAACTTCAGGCAGACAGACTGGCATATTTCCACGTGGGATACAACGACCAATTGTCAGAGAGCCCGAGCCACCAGCATGGAATCACGGCTACTATCTGCAGACGCCTCGTCAGCGAGTCCAACGGAGGACCGCCGCTAGAGCAGGCTCAAAGCGGAAACGCAGTGCCACATCCGCTACTGATGTCACCATTGTCCCGCTCGCCAAGCGTCTTGCCGAGTTGAAGCGATACAGACAACTGAGCGTCCCTGTGCAGTCCGTCCGTCAAGTGCAACCTACTCCCGCCCCCAAATCTCGTGCTCAGCTAAGAGCCGAAAGGAGAGCTGCCATGCTCCTTGAAAGGAGAGCTGCGGTATATGCGGCTCAAGTGAAGTGGGCGGAAGAGCATGAGGCCTTACTAGGTGAAAAGCAATACCCCCGATGGATGCCCAGTGCATCACGTCTGCGGGGCCGAGATGACATATTCGATCGCAAGTACCCCGACAACATCAACAAGCGTTGGTTAAGGCTAGCTGAAGGTCGATTCAAAATCGTCCGCGATACTGTTGCTGTTCCTAAACATCCTCCTTTCCACCACTCTTGGATGCCAAGGCCCGAAACTACCAGGTTCTGGCCGGCTGCTAAGCCACGACCGATGGAGGATACTACTGCCAAGTCATCGGGAAGACCAGCACCGAACCCTGAAATTCAGGCCAAGATTGATCCTTTCCGGCGTGCGGCCGAAGCACGCTGGACTGCCGAGCCGAACAAGGAGATATATGCTGCGGAGCTCCTGGGTTCCTCGAGTATTTCGGCCCCTGGGCTTGGAGATGCAGCTGGCGGAAATCCATCCCACCGTCGGCCAGCAGAGGCGCAGAGAAATCGAGCAGTGGTACATGCCATGACTTCTAACCAGCAGCCACCGCAACCAGACATGGTCATGTCTCATGCACCGCCCGCCGCGCAACGGACAGTCAGCCCGCAATACTCACCGAACACGAAGGCCAGAATAGAAGCCAATAGACGTGCTGCGGAGGAGAAATACCATGCCAGCAGGAATAAGCTCACGACTTCGTCCCGGGCTAGTGCAGTCCTAGTCGAATCTATGCCCAAGAAGGTCGATGATTCGGAGGGTATGTTTGCGCTGGCAACCACGCCCAGGGCGCAATATTCGACTGAGACTTGGACGAAGGTCGAGCTGAACCGACTCGCGTCCCAGCAAAGCTTTGGTGTTCGCGGGAGTCTCGCTGTTTCTCAACTCAATGCGCCTAGCGCTGAAGCCGACCCTACATCCCGACACCCAATGTCGACGGTCAAAACTCGACCTCCCCCAGAAGTCTTGACAATGATCGAAGCCAAGAGATTGGCTGCCCGCGAAAGATTTGAGGCCAAAGGAAAGTACATAGCTGCACAAGCTCAGGCGGAAATAACCAAAGAAGGCACTACTCGGCCATCAGTTGCGCTAACACAGGAACAACCGGCTCCATATGTTGCCTCTGAACAGGATGTGCATGGAGGTGATGGGGATGAGGTGTATGCGGAATTTGAGGACAGCGGCGAACACGAGTTTGACTTTGATACCATGGAGGGAGTTATACTGGGCTCTCAGGACGATGTCGATCGCTCGCAGACAAACAATTTTGACAGGATAGGGGAGGCATACGACGATGAGGCAGAGCTCATTACTGGTAGCCAAGTTAGGCTTGTTATCGAACGGAGGCTTGCTGCTCGACAAGAGGAAGAACAAAGCAATTCAGAGATTGAGCGGCCTGAGGACGTTAGCGATGAAGAAGAAGTCCTAACGGGCACACAGGCTAGGCTTGCGATTGAGCAAAGAATTGCTGCTGCTCGGGAACAGGAGAGAAATCATGCTGTCATGCAAACACAGCCACCACCAGACCATGCATTGCGACAACCGACAGCTACGCAAGATGAGCTAGCTGTTGGGAACCCGGCTGCCCATCAGCGACGTGATGATCTGTCTTCTCAAGCTATGCCGCCCCCACGCCTGCTCGAGTCAGGACTTCAGACACAACATGCTTCCTATGTTCAGCGGACCGTCACGACCCAACAGTCTACGATCCCGTCTAAGCACGGTGCCACGCCAGAGCCGGGAGCAGGGGTTCATCTTGATTCCTTTACGCAGGGGGACAGACAATCGAATCAAACTGGTGCTAAGCGACAGCGTGGCGATACTAAGTCGTTACCCCGAAGTGATGGGGCTGCTGCGTTGACCGTTCAGCACCATGGCTCAGAAGAATCAGTTCTGCCCAGGCAGACCCTGCGGGCACCCGTACGGCATCAAGGCTCTGAGGATTTGGAGATTGATACTACTGGCACGCCCATGTACCAGACAGCTGCTATCCAACAACCGCGCCACGACAACACACGTGCGTCACACCAAAGGCGAGCTATTCGACCAACATCTCAGTCATATGGCTCGGAGGATATGCAGGTTGATAGGACTGGCCAAATGATTCAACCAGAGTTTGATACAGTACCTACGACTCAGAGTAGTCCGCAGCGAGCTGTCAAGCGAGTTCAGTTCGCAGAGTCTCAAGACAAGTCTAATCAACAACGGTCGGCGGCTGCGCAGACTAGGCTCGCTAACCATCTGCTGGTCGCCAAGGCTCAGCTTGCCAGAGCGAAGCAACTCGATCATCCTGCAGCAAACACAACACTATGTGACGAATCTAAACTCCCTGCCGACCTTCAGGAGAAGATCGCCACTTCTAGAGTTGCCGCTCAACGGATACTTGCTGTTAATATGGGAATGGAAGATCGCTCAGTGCTATCGCGAACTGCCACCAGACTCAAAGCCATACCTCAGCGTCTTCCTGAGAACCGAGCAAGATTTTCAGCAGCCGGTAAGAGGTACGACGCTAGTCAGAAGGGGAAGGGTAAGATGGCGGCATGGGCAAAGCACGATCTTCCAGCCGAGGTTCAAGCGAAAATCACGGCACTCCAAATGGCCGCAAGGAAGAGAATCGTGGCCGCGCGGAAACGACACGGCTTTCCAACCATCAATCGTCGGACAGCCGTCGAGCGGAATCTGAGGAATTTGCACACACGACGTGCTCAGGAAAAGCTTGCTGAGGCAAAGCGTGTACTCTTACCAGCTGACCACGCGAAGCTCCAGACTTTACTGCGGGCCGCCCGACGTAAGATACTGGCGAGGCGAAAGGTGATAGCTCGCATACTTGCTGCCGCGAAGCATATTGCGCGACTTCCACACAACGTCCTGGTCAAGCTGGCAGCTCCGTTACAGGCTCACCTGCGGAAGCTGGAGGCAGCACGAAAGAAGACCAACCAGGTCTCCCCTGCACGGGGGATAGGTGTGGGTCTCAGACGTGGAGACACAAGTGATCATCAACAGTCTCCAGGACTTGCCGAAGACGAATCTCAGACAGACGGGCAGTCCGCGGCATTTGATCCAGAGACTGCCGGCTTCCTCCGAGCATGTCGCGACTTGAGTATATATGCCAACGTGGACAGTGCCAAGGAAGCTCTTGCTCAAGCTCCCGGTAGCGACGAAAACGAGGCCATAAACTGGCTCCTGGACAAGCAGGCACGCGGAGATGTCCCAAGTGGACCGCAACCGGATGTGGAACTTGTTGCTTATCCCGGTCCAAGCATGCAGCGATCGAATGTTAAAGGGCAACCTAGACACATGGTACGGCCTCCGGTTGCCGAAGCTCGAAGACAACGCGCCAAGCGGCTTGCCGTACGTGCTGAGCGAACCAGACGACTTCTGGCTCGACCGTATGTCCAAGCCAGGCTTGAAGCCATCCGAAGCACAGTAGCTGCTTCTGCCCAAGGCAAGAGTGCTGCGCGCGCCCGGTATGAAGACCATGTGCGCATATTCCAGGCGCCAGAGTTTGTCGATGAACGTGGCCGTGAGTTCCAGACAATGTTCGGTTCTGAAGATTTTGACTGTGTTCCACCTGGGTTGCCTTCCAAGGTGGGGCTTGGTGCAGAAGGAAGACAAGGTCATCCGCCAGAGCTGCGGAAGAAGATTGAGGCTGTGAAGCACATTGTTTTCGAGCGGCTTGTTGCTAGGCTTGCAAGGGAACCGCAGGCAAGGCTTGTTCAGGCTCGCCGGCAACTACGTCAAGTGATCGCTCAAGCGGAAGCACTAGCCACAAAACAACACGGTACCGAGCAGAGATCTAGCCTTCCGCATCACGACGCTACCAGCCTTAGGGCTCAGGGCGATAAGGCTCAACCCACACGGTTTGGCCGCGAAGCAGTGCCATACCAGAAGTCCAAGCTGCCGGACGTATGGACACACGGGTACGAACCAGCCGACAAGGAAATAGGTATCACCAAGCGTCCTGAAAAGGTTTCAGAGGGACAGCGCGCCCGAAAGCAGGTATGTCATATTGGTTTGGTTGCCGTAATGTATGACACGGAGACTAACGACGTCCACAGAAGGAGATACTGTACCTCCGATATAAGCTCCAGAAGATTCTGCTTAGGCCCGGTGCAGAACCGGACAAAAACGATATGAGAGCTGTGGCTGACATCGTCTCCATGCTCGAGCGACTCCCTAACCTGGAAGTGGACATCCTCCGGACCACTAAGCTCGTCAAAGTCTTTCGGGCCATTCTGAAGCTGGACAACATTCCCGGAGAGGAGAAATTCAACTTCAAGTCACGCAGCCAGGCACTGCTCAACCAGTGGAACAGAAAGCTCGAAGCGGCTGGCTCATGCAACGATGCCAACGACATGGAGTCACACAATGCGGCTGTTGTAGCTGTTGTGAAGGATATCAATCTTGACAGCGAAGTCTCGAGTAGAGACAGTAGTGAGGGCGCCAGCTTATCAACGGCTCGGACGGTGGTACAGGGAGATGCTCAGAGAACTCGGCCCACGAAATACGGCCGGGTACCTAAACACCAAGAGATGTCTAAGCTGTCAATTGAGTGGGAACCCGCAGTTGATTCAGAACCCGGCCTGCTTGAGGCCACTTCCGAAGCGCGTCAAGCAAGATTGGGCCTCATTGGCAAGCCGGCCACGAAGAGCAAGGCAGATGCTGGGGCTGTTCAGACAACTCGGTCGAAACGACGTACTGCAGAAGACCGCGTTCTGACCATGGCTGCCGCTCAGAAGCACAACCAAGGGAAGGAACTTGAAGGTCAGACGGCTGACAGGGACATGCTGAATGTCGAACCCGACTCGAAAATGGAGAATAGAGCCAAGAAGGGCAGGGGAACACAAGGCGACACGTTCGTCGTGAAGGAGACCGCTGAGCACAAGCAGGAGAGCAAAGACACTCAGAAGCTTACAGCAACGTCGCATGCCACATCTGCCTCTCTGGAGACCGAGCTTGTTGGGACAATTCGTTCTGACCAAACTGCCCTGAAGGCAACTGGCACCACAAAGATGGCAGATCAATCTGAGCCTGCTTGTCAGCTGAAATCTGCCCACATCTCCACAATTGCGATTGAAGCTGGTCCTCGCATGTCGGTGAAGATTACACCGAAACTCGAAGCGACAGCTGCCCCCAGGCCGATCGCTCAACCAAGGCCCAAGGCACAATTCACCTCCAGTCCTGGACAGATGAGAGCGGGTACCGCGAAGGGCGCCGCCTTTGGAGCTTCTGGTGATCGTATAGTCAAACCTACTGCCCAATCTTCTAGCAGGTCTATAGAAACTAGACCCATAGCACAGCCAAGAGGCAAGGAGACAGAAACGCAGCAGAGGACCTCACGCCCAGGTAATGCGACAGCTCAGCCCGCCTCTGTTTCTCGTACTGGTCCTACCCGCCCACTCAAGACTCCTTACGGGCTAAAGCAGAATGTCCAGCCCAAATCAGCTGCACGGCCAATACCAGCCCCCGCTCCAACCAGGCCTCCCATCGCAGCAATCTCTCCAACCCAATATCGACCACCACCCCAGCCAAACAAACCGAAACAAGTCAATCGTGCCGACCTGAAACACGTCTACGTCTGTCGTCCCCGCTTCCACCCCAAGAACAGTTACTTCTGGGAAGCCGAAGGCTACCAACAAACCAAGCACGTCGTCGACACAGCGCGAACCTTCATCCGAGAGGGCAAACATCTCAAGAACAGCGCCGGCCGCGAAATGTGGGGCACCATCATCATCGGGCACAAGCGCTCCCTCGCCGACGAAGGGGACTTCGAGGCGGACGTGGTCTGCGGTACGGTGAAGGGGTGGCTGACGGTCAAGCCGGAGATTGTGCGCCCGTTCCAACCCGGGAGAAGCGTGAGGGAGTATATGGCTGCCAGGGAGATGCGGTTCGGAGATAAGGAGAGGGCGAGCAACTTTTACGCCACCAGTCCCTGGGCGCAGATGGTTTTCAACCGACAGGGGATGGCGGACCTGAACTGGGATCGGGCGTGGCAGAGTAAGAAGTGGAAGAGGGCTCCTAGACGGTCGGCGAAGTGAAGGGCAGGGGGGGAGGAGGTGGCACGAGGAAAGGAAGGGAATAATCACTAGTTTTGTCATAAAGTTCAAGCACGCAGCGATTGCCAGGCGGGACGAGCTCATGTGTAGTACCCGTGGTACTAGAATAGTGATGATAGCAAATAGGTGATTCCATACTCTGAGTGGTCTGCCCATCTTCGATGTCTACATGTTGTACCTGTACTTGAGAAAAGAATCCTTGCTGTCCTCAGCCCAAACATTTGTACCTCGAACTGCACAAGAGAACAGAGTACATCATTGTGTTGCATATCAAGCTCTGAATAGCAAGAAATGCTGCTGAGGACCTGTGCCCCAAAACCAGATGCCGTAACTCATCCCTCGTTACATCCTTGCCCTGGAAATTCGAAAACAAGTTGAGCAACATAGGTGAACGAACATGTCAAAACCTACGCAGACCGGCAAGGTTATGATAAAATCTGACAGACTGCAGCCCTTCTGCCTAATCCACGGTGTCCCGTCTTGCTGCCCGCTTCAGGCTCGCTACTCCAACTAGTTCAGCCGAGGGAGCCGAAGTCTTCCTGTTCCGGGGTGCCTCCGGCCTCCCTGTCTCCGCTGCTCCCAGGTCTTCGATAGGCGGAAACGGGAAACTGTTAATGTGGCTGACGTCGTCCGCTCCCGTCGTCAACATGTCTCCCATGAACTTGAAGTGGTCCGCGGCACTTGCGGCCAGACGTCGCAGCTCGGCCTTGACATCCTCTTGATCTGCATCTCCGCCCATGACACGTGTTGAAGGTGGTTGTGGAAGTGAAGGGAGCATGAGCTGCAGGGTGTCAGTCTCCGTTCGGTCCTCCATGCTATGGGAAAGCGGCTTTGGTGTGACATCAGGGTCATAATCACTTGTTCCGTTGGTGCCACCTGGAGCGTAGCTGGCCTCGAGATTGTGGCCTTGATCTCGATCTATTGGAGAAGTGTCGGACGGGCTGTGAGGAGGGGTGTTGAAGAAGCTGTCGAGAGACGATGGATGGGAGATATGACGAGACCGCTTGCTGGAAGGGCGAACATCGTCTGCTGCTAAGATCAAGGGTGGCGTGTGACTTAGCACAGCCGACAACTGTTCCTGTAAGTCTCGTTCAAGATAGAATGGGTCACCATTGCTCGAGCCGGTTGACGTGCTATGGCAGCTGTCGGTTGATGACTCGGAGGTAGGTGTAGGGGCGGTCGGTACACTTGCGTCAAGGTCTATCAGACTGATATCGGATAGACGTCGGTTCATTTGGGTGAGCCCGGGGGGCAGGACAGCGCTCAGTAGATGCGGCTGAGACAGATCTGGCTGGAGACTAGTGGCCGAGCCTGCGTCACTGGCCTGGGTGGAGTCTTGGCTTGGAGACCTACACACCGCTGTTGCGAACGTCCAGTCCTTGGTAGATGGACGTCTCATGCAAAAGAGCTCATCTCCCGACTTGGTAGAATCAATGGATTGGGTATTGGCTTTGAAGTCGGCCGCGTGCAAGTCAAGGGTCGGCGGGACGGTGGACTGATCTCTTTCGGACAGCCCGTGGTCAAACACAGCTTCAGCTGAATCCACAGCGGCAGTTGTCTGAAGTGTTTGTTTCTCCTGCTCTTCCTTTGAGTCGGACTTGATGATTGAGGACGGTCCTTCTTTTGAGTAGAAAGCGCGCGTATGCTCTTTGTAGTCGGTGATCGTGTTTGGGTCGAACGCCTTCTCGAGAGGAGCTTGAAGCGGTTTGATGTTAAGTGGGAGGCGGCGTCGTGCTTTTCGATTGGGCTGATGGGGAGGAAAGTCAACCTTGGATCCATACGCCTCATGGACCTTTTGCGCATCGGTGTCAAAGGCAAGCGTGTCAAGCTCAGCGCTGTCATCAAAGTTCCAGTTGTCGCTGAAAGAGGACTCGTTGCTGAGCTGACATTGTGCACCGCCGGCGGAGAAGAGCGAGCGTCTTGTTCCGCCCTGGACCTCCCAAATCTTGTACGCTAGCACTAGTTTGGAAAGCGAATCGGTAGGATAGTCGTGTTCGGTATTATTGATGTAGGGGTGATTCTGCAGCTGCTGGATCGATGGACGGTGCTTGGGGCTCTTGACCATGCAAGTTGCAATGATGTGCTTCAGCTCTGCTGTGTACTGATCCCCTTCCAGTCTCGGACAATGGTGTTTGAGATGTTCGCCGAACTGGGATATGTCCGTTATGCTAGAAGCATTCGGCGGAGCTCCCGTGGCAGCCTCGAATGCCATAGATCCAAAAGCCCAGATATCGACCGATGCTCCGTAAGAGACGTTGGAGTCAAAGAATTCGGGAGCCATCCAATTCAGCGTGCCTGTCACAGTCTTTCTCTTGTCCGTCTTGGTGTCTACCAGGGCAGCAACGCCAAAGTCACAAAGCTGAATGCCTCCATCCTTGGTGACCAAAACATTTGCACACTTGATATCTCGATGGATGACTCCTTGCTTGTGAACCCAGGAAATGCCTATCGCCACCTCCCGAAGGATAGGAATGATCCATTTCTCGGCCAGGAAGCCAGTTGGTTTCATCAGCGTGGCCACACTCCCGCCGGCGCAGTATTCGGTAACCATCCACATGGCATGTCCAACGAGGAGCGTGTCAAGCACGGTGTTGACGTTTTTCGCGCCGCTGCCGCTGAGGAGTTTTAGTGTCTCGACCTCTTTCAGGATATCTTTGAGTGTGTCGGCTGCGCCTGGTGCAAGACTGTCACCTTCGTCGATGCTGATGATCTTGACCGCGACAAATTCCGGTCTTCCGGTGCCTACGGCCTTGTAAACGCGACCAAAGCTGCCTTTGCCAATGAGCTCCGTCAAGAGGTATGGTGGAGGGTCGATCCCGGCTTCGATACACTCGTTAGTGACGGTGGCCTGCATCTTCTTCGCGTCGGCCATTGCTTTCTGCCGTGCACTCGAGCAATCGGTAGGGTCAAGGGTGGCCATCATTCTGTGCACTCCCCTTGAAGTCAGATGAGGAGGATATTGTAAGTTGGTTGGTTTTTTATAACGTTGATTTGGGGTGGTTGAGGCAGCAGTTGACAAGTAGAGCACTTGGCGCGGCGAGGAGGCGATGAAGGTTGGTAGCTGGTGATGGCTTGAATGGAGAGCTGATAACAATCTCTGCCGTGAGGAAACCAGTAAATTGGAAAGTGATGATGGGAATCAGGGCTCGCGATTATGGCGGACGCTGCGTTTGAAGGAGGGACCGCCGAACCTAAGTAAGGAAGGCAGGAGCGGCGCACTGCCTCTGTGAGCTTGAGACACAGACACTTTACTTGACCATCTCCATGAACAACGCGGTATGAGTTAGCAACACCGGTTAATTCAGGTTCTGCTGACTTTACATGCTTGTGATGAAGCAGAAGCCAATGAAGGATGGAGAAACCCTTGCAAAAGTGAGCTACGCCGAAGATCCTGATCAAGTCAGCGATGTGACTTGAACGGCGACCCTCCGGAATCGATCTCTAGGAAATCAACCACCGACCATACTAGCACCACCACAAGAGCTCGCCCGTGGTAGGCGGTGACGCCTGTTGCTGGTTGATGCAACTGACCAGCCTATATTCAAGCACGCAGGTGCCATCACTACGGCAACAAGGTATTCTCCGTGTCCTTGATGACACGCACATTTACCAACCCATCAACATCCATACTGTTCGTAGCTGCGATTACTGTCATTGCAGTCAGTGGTGCAGCCCCAATAATCTGATAAATCGATGTCGTTTTCCACCAAAGATCCATGCGCTGATTGCCATTATCACACTCTCCTCTCTGCCACAGCCACCCAACAATTTGACGGGCAGCAACCTGTACCTTGTGCGTACGTCCAGTGACATAGAGTCCGCCCCAGGCTTAGTATATTTCATACCACATCAGGCTCATAGTTAAGAGAGCCCAGCTCAAACCACTTATGACATCCCGGGTCGGCCTGAGTCTCGCCCCAGCAGAGGTAAGGTACTTGTACCCGATAATCTCAAACTCATCACTGAAATACCAAGGACCATAATCCGCTCCACTTTCCATATGTGCGTGTAACTCGACAAAGCCAGTCGTCTCTCCAGTTTTAATCTTCCACTGGGTATCCTCCAACGTCTGCTTAACGTACTTTGGGTTCCAGTCAGAGGTGTTGTTACCCGCTGTGATGGTATGATTAGCTTCTAGTTGATAGAGACCATAATCGCCCGACGATGACTTGGTTATGAACCATATATCGACGCTGGGAGGATGCGATGATAGGAAGTCGGGAGGCACAGTCCACATCAAGCGGACCACGGGAGCAGAGAGGTTTAGCGGATTCAGTGCGTCTGGAGTGGGAGGTCCGAAGACGAGGCTCGTATCGTTGGCGACCGCCTCAACCAGGAAAAAATAAAGGAAGATGAGGTAGGCTGATAGGACGTGCTGGACGGTTGGGATATACATTTTGGACTGTTCGTGGCGTGCGACAGCGAGGAGTTTGAGGCCTAGGCTTTCGTGGAAATTTAAACGCAAAACGCAAAGGATCGATAGTGCATGCTCAGTCATGAGGGGCTACTGATGGCTAAGTAGAACGTTGCGAGGGACCCCGAATGCGCTGCGCCGCACCGTTGCAGAACGACTCAAAGTTGAGTGACGTCGAGCCCGATATGAACGGATATCCCATTGGGTACTCAATATCGCATCTCGTGAGAAATCAGGCTCAGAGGTGTCCTTTCCACCTGATGTGATTTATCACTGGCTATTCCGTTGAAAATCATCTTGGGGGTGTTTCTGGTACTGCCGTACGGTAGGTAACTGGTGATGAATGTGCTCGATGATCATGGCGGCTCAATCCCACGTAAGCCCAAGTTTGCAGCATTTGATGCATGATGACTATCGGTATGCTCTCAGTGGTATAATCCAACCCAGTAGTATTCTGGTACATGATTCGCAAGTGTCGATTCTGGTTACGGGAGAGGTGCTTGCTGTCGAGAGCATGAGACCAAAGAAGTGTCGTGTAGTCAACTGTGGACCGCCGTGCTAACCTTGCCTGGCTGGACTGACTGCCACTCAGCAGGTTTCTTCAGTGGCTTGTTTTAGCGGCTCCACCCCCAGCAAGTTTATTTCAGGCCCAGGGGGCAGTCATCGCACCTCCTCTTTTCATGTACGCAGTATTTACCTACCCTACAGCTACAACTCCTGCCCATTGTCTTTTGTTTGAGAAGGCAATTATAATCCTGGGCAGCTTTCGATATGCAGATACCTTTATCGTTACACTCGCTTTGTGGTCATATGACATAGGTGCTCAACCTGGTACTCGAGACACAATGCTTGGACACACCGCTGCATATCCTGTTCGGGGAAACTACCCCATGACTGGAGCTCTAAGTTGCAGCGCGTCGAACGGATCGCCGTCATTGCAAGGAGCATGATATACCGTGAGGAGAAATTGACCTTTGATGTTCATCGTGGAACGTTGCACCAGAATAGCCCACAATCAATGCAACTCCCCGCATCGACACGAGACCATCCGAACACATGATGGTTTTCATCTGTTTTGACAGCCAAAGTGAATACGCCGGTCGAAATGCCTACCCCCCAATCCTGCAACAGGACGTGGTTCACGAGGGTGATGCCAGATTCTAAAATGGAAGAGAAGGACGCAGCACGCTGTGGCCATATCTTCCTATAGCTTTACTGCAAAGCAAAGCACCAGCAGTCCTTGTCAAAACTGCTGGCCCAAGATGGTCAACATGAAGTACCACTACCTTGTGTCGTTTCTCACCCTGGCGAAGTGTATTCTTGCCCAGTTCTGTCCAGACTACTCCAATTTCTCCCAGCAGCCCCATGAACCGTACTCTTCCGGCATCCACAAACTCTCCTACCAGCGCCCAATCCCAGCATGTCGAACCTTCAACTCGTCTGCCATGGAATCCCTGCTCACCTCTATGCAGTCCAACATAACTGATCCTGACCTCTACCGGCTCTTTCAAAACACCTACCCTAACACTTTGGACACAGCCATCAAATGGCGCGGCCACGCAGCCAACAACACCGCCGAGGAACTCACCTTTATAATCACGGGTGATATCAATGCCATGTGGTTGCGGGACTCGGCCAACCAGCTACAATCCTACCTCCCGCTGTTGAAGGCTGAGAAGGACTGGAATGGGATGGATGGGTTGGGCAGTTTATACCGGGGCGTGATTAACCTCCAGGCGAGATACATACTGACCAGTCCATACTGCAATTCCTTCCAGCCGCCCAAGGAGAGTGGTATTCCACCGGCGACAAACGATGCCGCGGCTAATGACGTTGTCGAGCCTCCATATGACCAGGCGAAGGTGTTTGAGTGCAAATACGAACTAGACTCTTTGGCCTCTTTTCTGCAGATTTCAAGCGATTACTATGAGGCTACGGGTGACGGAGCATTCTTTGGAAGGTTTCAATGGGCCTCGGCAATCCAAGCTATCATGAATGTCGCCCGAGCCATGCAAACGCCGACCTATGGCGACGATGGCATGGTGCTGCAGAGCCCGTATATGTTTACGCGACAGACAACCCGTGCAACCGAGACGTTCACCAACGACGGATTGGGTAATCCGGTAGTCAACGGGACGGGGTTGATCAGGTCTGGGTTTCGGCCAAGCGACGATGCGACGATCTTCCAGCTTTTTGTTCCTAGTAATATGATGTTCGTGAGCTACCTGTCCGCTTGCGCGGCGATCATGAAGGAGCTAGGGGCTTCTGCTTCGGAGAGTTTGGCAAGCGAGATGGAAGCTTTAGCAGGGGATGTTAAATCAGGGATAGAGCAGTATGGCGTCGTGGCTCTGGCACCAACGCCAGACCACAGCCACAGCGAGGCTGGCACAATATACGCCTACGAGATCGACGGGTTTGGGTCCGTGAACATCATGGACGACGCAAATATCCCGTCCCTGCTCTCAGCCCCTCTTCTGGGATATCTTGACCGGTCCGAAGAAGTTTATCAGCGAACCAGGAAACGGATACTGGACTATCACACTGTAAGTGGGAATCCGTACTTTATGCGCGGACCGGTCATCAACGCCGTGGGAGGCCCGCATGCTGGGCCGGGCATGGCGTGGCCCATGGCGAGTATTGTGAGGATTATGACGAGTGACGATGATGGGGAAATTCTGCAGTCTCTCAGAGAACTGGTTGGGAGCACAGATGGACTGGGGCTTATGCATGAGAGTGTCAATACCTTTGATGCGGGAAAGTGGACCAGGCAGTGGTTCTCGTGGGCGAATGGTTTATTCGGACAGATGATCCTTGACCTGGCTGACAGGAAGCCTGGCATTTTAAGGGAGAGTTTCCAGTGAAGGGCTTTCCCATTGATAGGGTAAAGGCGTGGAAGGAGCAGAAGAAGACGAGGGCGGTCAATGTTTGGGACCGCCAGCTGAAGGTATCACGAATGAACCGTTTGTTTATTTGGCATCCTGCTGGTGACGATCATAATAGTCCCAAGACATTGACCAACATGAACCCCTGAAGACTGAAGGGCTTGATTTGCAGTTCTACCCTATCTGCAATTCTGCCGTTGGCAACCAGACATGACACGTTGTCTGGTAGCAAGACCTGGCCAAGCCGCGTCATTCCAGTTGTTTGAACAGCTTTTGCCTGTAAATTACTCGCTCTAACCTCGGGTGCAGTTCGGGTGTGAGTGGAGAGAGGACGAGGCTGCAAATGCCAAGATAGGCTAACATCCACTTCATTGTCCATTTGCGGATACAACGGCAACGCCAGCCTGTTCCTGGATTACGAGTTAATTCGTCGGCCGTGCGGCATAACTTCCCTAAAGCAGTCTCACTATCACATTGTTATCTCGTGATGATATGTACTGTGACGTGGTGTCGAACAAAGGAAAGGTGATTTGGGAGCAGAACTGATACAGTTGACAGCTCGCTCTACTAGTCTAATTACCGCACATTTCGCACTTGGGACAGGTCGCCATATTGAGGGAGCCAATGGTTGATGGTGTGATGATCACACATGTCGGGCTTATTCACGCTCCGAGAAACCAAGGAAAGTGTAATGATACGAGTCCATACATGCACTACATCCAACAGAAGACTTGGCGGCGTACGTTTTGAGGCAAGAATTCCCGTATGTTCCGAGTTCTGACGAGGGAGGAAGGCGCATCCAGCAACAAACTCACCGGAGACAAGGCGCGGTAGCATCAATGAGAGGGCGGCCATCACAACTCACCCGAGTCAGATAGGCGGTCAAGCTCGTGATGGCTTCGTCGTGCATGAGATGGACATTCAGATGCAGGATGCCTCTGTTTTGCTTTCACGGCCAGGACGGCCGTCGCCAACCTCTTTCTGTCTTTGGACAAGATAGACTGCCGTTCCCCCTGCCGATCGGCAACGACGATGCCGCATGAAACACGGTGGATCTCGTCGGCGCCGAATGAACGGACTTGACGGCTTCGGTCGGGTGGACCCTCGGGTGGGTCAAGCCTGACGCCAAGCTGAAACCTTGCGGCTCTGCCTGGTTGCCAAGCTGAAATTCGACTCAGTGCTGTGACGTCATTTTGATCGCCGCTAGGCTCCACAGCGGTAATTCTTTGCCTGGACGACGTTGGCGGTGACCACTGACTAAGGTAGCAGACGCTCTCAGCTGGCAGAAAAGCGATGGGTCGGGCGAACCTTCTACGGATTCTATCTAGCTCGTATCGTGAGGAGGCGACATTTACTCGGTCGGAAGAGCCCGAGCATATGAACGAATCTTCGAAAATCTCACCGTGTCGATAACGAACATGAACGAGTTTTCACCGCTGTTCTTCAAAAAGTTTCCGCACACAGGATCGCCACAGCCCAACCTCTTTCCAGCACGAACAACAAACGAGGGGGGTCAGATAGGCGAATGCTTATGATAGGTGGTATCTTGGATAGGGCAACGCATGTATTCCCGCTTATTTCCCTAGGCTCAGGACCCTGAGGCTGCCATTGGTTACGGGGACCACGAAATCCCATCATTGGATTGCCTGTGATTCCACATACCCTCGGTCTGCAGATTCCGATACTGTACCTTCCCTGAAAAGATTACGCAGGGCCCTTATCGACGGCCACCATGCCCTTTGCGGTCCCACCCTGGACCCTGATTTCGGACTCAGGCCAGGGGTTGGGTTGCGTTCCCTCGCTGCTGAGTGGTCGACTGCGGCACAGGCACATGCTCGAGCATGCCATCTTGGGCTGTGCTGGGTGTTGCCAAGACGCTGCCAACTCTCGCTGGCTCCCTAAAGCGACCAACCTGAAACGAAGAACGATCAGCTTTAGTGGAGCCTGATTACATAGGTATGTGGATTCAGGCCGAAAAACATCCGACAGTTGCATCATCTCACCCACAAGGCTCACCCTCAGCACTGTGTTTTGCTCCACTATCAACCACGTCGTTATCCACAAGGAAGAGCTGACTGTGGATTCCATCGCTGTCATGGCCTCCATTGCAGCTGTCAGTATGAAAACTCGTTCTTAAACGAATACGGCGACGGGTGGCAGTGAGTGGCATCACGGCTTCTTGCGGATACTTGCCTGGGATGAAGGGGATTGTGAGGGAGAGAACAGCATACCGGTTTGGTCTTAGGAACCAAGGATTGGTTACTCGACCGGGTTGACGATCGAGCAACAAGAGGCTTCCCGGATACCTATAATAACGCCGCATCTTTCCTCTCTAAACCCTCTCTTCTTTCCTTCCCAGATCTATCTTACTCATTATAAAAACATATAACTTCGTACTGTATCTCAGTCGAAGTCTATAAAAGTATCACCACAAGGTCATAGTCACTCCTTCGACTCTGCATTTATATCATCAAGTCGGTTGATTCGACTTCACATATATTCTCTTGTCGTTGATTCGAACAAGAGCTGCAAACCAAAAACTCCCAAAACTCCAAAAGATCTATCACACTTACGAGGTTTTATAAACCAACTCACGCCATCACGACAACCATTTACGAGAAAAACGTCTACAAAACATCTTACATCAACATGTCTTCGACTAACAACTTGAACAACCTCGCTCCTCAGCGTCCTCCCATGCACCGTCGGGAACTGTCGAGCTCCAGCTTCGCCGAGGCCTTCGAGGCCGCTCGCCAGAAGCTGGAACAGACCAACTTCGACGAAGTCACACCCGTCGGCACGCCCTTCACGCCATTCACTCCCGCCGCCGATGACGACACCTTCTCTGACCCCGGCTCTCTGGTTGGAGACAACGAGTCCGGACCTTCTTCTTCCCTTGCCTCTCCCGTTACCGCCCCCGTCACACCTGCCTACGACCCTGACGTCGCCGATGACTTTGCTTTCGCTTTCGACATTGACGGTGTCTTGGTCCGTGGTGGCCAGGCCATCCCGGAGGCGGTTGAGGCGATGAAGATGCTCAACGGAGAGAACGAGTATGGCATTCGTGTCCCCTACATCTTCCTCACCAACGGTGGTGGAAAGTTTGAGACGGAGAGGTGCAAGGACCTTTCCAAGCAGCTGGAGATCGAAGTGTCTCCCGGCCAGTTCATCTGTGGACACACTCCCATGAGGGAGCTGTCCCACGCCTACAAGGGCACAGTTCTCGTTGTCGGCGGTGAGGGCCAGAAGTGCCGCGAGGTGGCCAAGTCCTACGGTTTCCGCGATGTCATCACTCCTGGTGATATCATCAAGGCCAACTCTGCCACCGCTCCCTTCAGGAAGCTGTCTGAGGAGGATGCGGCTGCTTCTCGCGATCTCCTCGCCGAGGGCTACAAGTCCCTCAAGGACGTCGTGGTCGAGGCTGTCTTCGTCTTCGCTGACAGCCGCGACTGGGCTTCCGATCTCCAGATCATCATGGATGTTGCCATGTCCCAGGGTGGTAGACTGGAGACCCGCTCTCACACTTTCGAGGAGGGTCCCCCAATCTACTTCTCCCACAACGACGTCGTCTGGTCCGCTGCCCACGAGCACGTCCGCCTCGGCATGGGCGCTCTCCGCCGCATTGTCGAGGTGGTCTTTGAGGAGTGCACCGGCGGCAAGAAGCTCACCACTCATGCCTTCGGCAAGCCGCAAGTCGGCACTTTCGAGTTCGCCACTCGTCTTCTCCAGCAGTGGCGCGCTCAGCAGCACGGTCTCGACGACGGTAAGGTTGGCACAGTCTACTTCGTCGGTGACACCCCCGAGTCTGACATTCGCGGCACCAACGCCATGAACGCCAAGTGCGAGGGCACCGACTGGTACTCCATCCTCGTGAAGACGGGTGTCTACCAGGACGGCACCGAGCCCGCCTACAAGCCCCGCGTCACCGTTCCCACCGTCCTCGACTCCGTCAAGTACGGCATCGAGCGGGAGATGGCCCGGCGCAAGGCCAAGAGCGGTGCCGATCAGAGGCTGATGCTCGACGAGGTCGCCAAGAAGGCACTGACCGCCGATGCCGGCACTCCCGAGATCAAGATCTACAGCGAGGAGACTTGCTAGAGGGGAGGAATAAGGATCTACATTTCCCTTGAGGTTTTCATATCGATGGCATAGTTTGGTGCATAAGGGTTTCCTTTTGTGTGAGGCATTTTCTCTGGTTTTTTGGGGTTCACTGGGAGTTTGATACCACGGTCTTTCTTTTGTCGCATTTGCCGCTGCGTCCCGAGGCAAACGGGATGATCAGCTGGCTTTACGAGCATGTCCTTTCCTTTTTTACAACTGTATATATATACAGATTTCTATGGTGATAGATCTCACTCAAATCAATTGAGATAGATTCATCTAATTCTTGCTGTCCAACCTGTGAATGTTATCCGAGTGCCCATGTCTCCTCATTCATGCAGTTCCTCATGCTTGTCATCCCTCTTCGTAGCTCAACGAGTCTTCGATTTAAGTTGAAGACAGTTCAGCCACATATGTACCAAGGTCAGTCCGCCGCTTGCACAATCCCTTTGACGGGCCACGCAAGCCCTTACCCATACATGCCGACGAGCAGGATAGAATTGCAATTTCCACCTTCAAACTCCGGTCGACAAGACCTTCAATTTGCATGGGCTGCGTAATATATGTGATCAGCGAGCGTGGCACGCCTGTGAAAACTGTTTAACCTGCTTCTTAAAGCGCTCCTTCTCTTACAGTATGCTTCAGAGTCCTTGTGCATTGCGCTTGAGGCTTATTTTCGGATCCCCGCGTTATGGTGACCTTTGATGTGCACACGACCTTTCACACAGACTTTTGCGACGTGACTGGTGATTAACCCTGCTCCCACCACCAGTTCTGGAAATGCTTCAAAATGTTCCAGTCCCAGTCATTCACAAGACCTACCTCATCCAGCCTCCTCTCGTCCTCCTTGTCCAGTCTCCAACCCAGGGCCTGTAGACAGTCCTCCACCTGGTCCTTGTTCTTGGGCGTGGGGATGGGCACGGCGCCCTTGCACATCACCCAGTTCAACGCCACCGCTGAGGGCGTCTTGCCCTCTTTCCTCCCGATGCGCACCAGTTCGTCGACGATGGGCTGGATCTTGGACCAGCTGACATGGCCGAAGTTGCGGTTTCCTCGGGGTGGGTTGGAGCGCGAGTATTTGCCCGTTAGACGGCCGACAGCCAACGGGGAGTAGGCGATGGTGGCCACCCCGAGTTTGGCGCATTTCTCGATCAGGCCGGTCTTCCAGGGATCCATGCGGACGAGGGAGAATTCAACCTGGTTGGAGACCAGTGGGATGTTCCTCTGTTTCACGTAGTCAGTCGGTTTGATGGCTCTGGGTTTGATGGCTCTGCGTGGGAGTCTGGAAGGGTGGGGGAGAGGAGACAGACCTTCTTCAGATAGCTCCAGACATAATGGACCTGCTCGTAACTCAGGTTACAGGTACCGATGCTCTTCGACCGGCCGCTCTCATACGTCATGGCCAAACTCTCACAGAGGGTGTCCAACGTCGGCCAAAACCCCCAGTGACTCGGTCCATGAAGCTGATAGATATCCACATGTCCCACCTGCGCCCTCTCAATACTGCCTCTGACACAGTCTTGCACGATCGTAGGATACTTCCACGGATGTCTCCAGGGAGTGGGGAAGTACTTTGTCGCGAACACCATCTGATCCCGTCTTTCGGGGTCGGCGGACAAGTTCCTGCCCACGGATTTCTCGCTGTAGCCGTCTGTGTAGCCGTAGTGCTCGGCCGTGTCCATCAGCACGTGCGGGAGATTGTCGAAGATGTGCTGCCAGGCGCCTCGGATGGAGTCGTCGTTTAGTTTTTGGTCGTAGCCATTCGACGGACCCCAGCCGTAGGTCAGAACGTCGCCCCAGCCCCAGAGACCAAAGCCAAGGGGCGCCATCTTGATGATTTGGTTGTCTTCGCTAGGGCCAAGTCCGACGAGGGATTTGCTGGTAGGGATCACATCGTCGGGTAGGTGCAGGTAGTACGTTCTGTCGTCTTTGTCGCCGCCGGTTGGGTCTGACTTCTTCAGTGGGTAATCTGTCGAGTAGAGCTCGGAACACTGTCCGCCCGTCCCGTGTGGTGGGAGGTATCCTGACATGGTGGTAGGTAGGAAGAAGTGCGATAAGTGGCTTGGCTAGGCTCCGAGAGATGTTGAAAGAAGATAGCCATCTTTCATATAGGGTTGAGTGAGCTGTGTTGTCCAACGTTGTCATCGCTTTGTGTACGTCAACGTTACGTAGGTGTGACCGCGGGCCGCACCCGTCGTGATGTCGACCAATTGACACATGATGTCACCTAAACAACCTCAAAACACTGTAAATTACCTATATACTTGAGGGTGAAACATTAGACAATACCCGATTTCAGAAGTTCTATAATGGCGATTCTTGGGTTTTGCCTTCCTACCAAAAGGATCCGAGATATTTTGGGAGTCACGTTGGGAGCGACTGCCTCAAACACTCGGTGCTTTCTCACCCACTATATTCCTCGGGTAGGTAAAACTTCCTATTAACTGTATAAGCTACCTATACTGAGCTTTGGTTCGAAGTCTCCATTAATTCGATGCATCTCCTCCATTACTGGCGCCGGCATTGGCACTGGCACCTAAAAACATCTTTTTAAAATCTGCATTACTTTTCTTTGCTGGCGCAGCATCGCCTCCATTGGCAGTAGGTGGCGCCGTTACGATAGCCTTGCGCGAGGTGGGAACAACCAGACCGCCGCGCTTTCCACCTCTTGTACCCAGGTTCCGCCGGATGGTAGGCGGTGGTGGCATCAGGGCACTGTCCTTGCTGGTTTTGCTTGCTGTGGGCTTGATATCAATCCGGTCGATCGTCGCCGCACTCTTTTCCTGGAAGAGCTCGGCTACCGTACCGATGCGGATTGTCTTGCCTTCGGCGATTTCCTTTCCTTCTAGCGCAAGGCTCGCCCTTCCGGCCTGGGCCTTATCACGAAACTCAACGACTGCGCCGCCGTGTATGGGATGCAGGGCCAGCTTGACAATGTCACCATGGGGCTCGACCATAGCACGAACGCGGGCAACATTGACCGTACTGGGAATGCCGAGAAGTGCAACGGTACGGTCGGCAATATCACGAGAAGGCGGGGTCCCCTGGCCTTGTCCCGGCTCGGATGAGCCATTTGGCGCGTCGTGCATGACCTGGTCACCCTCCCCGTCTTGTCCACTGGGCGCCGGCGATGGAGACGCCGTGTTGCGAAGGACAGCCTTGGGTTTGAAGTATTTGGGCTTGGATACTTCGACTGTGATCGTGCGGCCACGGCAGTTGCACTTGTCCAACCCGGCAACAGCAGCCTTGGCTTGCTCCTTCGTTTCCATGTCCACAAATGCTGTCCCAGTGCTCCGACCGGCCATGTTTCGCAGGATGCGGACGCTCTGCACATTGCCGTGGTGTGAGAACATCTTCCGCAACTCATCCTCCGTGGTCTCGAAGTGGAGGTTTTGCACATGCACCTCTCGTTCCTCTGCTGTCGCGCCAGACCTGTGTTGACGTGCGGTCGGGTCTGAATATTTGGCCACAAGCTTATACTTGCCTTCAAGCTTCTTGCCATCTAGCTTCGTCGCCTTGGCAGCTGCCTCACTGTTCCTGAAAGTAATGTAGCAGAACCTACGCATGGTATTGACCTGGAGGTTAGGGAGACGGAGGTCGAAGATATCACCGCAGCCTGCGAACAGCTTACGAATATATGCCTCATCGGCTTCCGGTGGGTAGTTGGTCACGTAGATTGTGCATCCGGTCGCTGGTCTCACAGAAATCTGCTCCGTTCCAAAATACTTGCCATCCCGGAGCAAGGCAGATTGCGCTTCCTCTGGTGATCTGAACTCAACGAGGAAGGAGTCGCTCTCATGCTTGGGAACCAGGTTGTTGATGTGGCCATACTCGCGAAAGTACTTCCTCACCGCGGTCGCAGTGGTGCCACTTGGTAGGTTCTCGACGAAGACAGACGTGTTCTCTCTGTCCCGCTTCAGAGCTTGCGCCGTCGCAGCTGACGCTGCTTCCGTGGACTGCTCAGCCTCATTCTTAGCTCGCTTCGTTGTGACCTCCCCAGCATCCCGCCCGGGTGATTCCTCTCGCTTTCTTTTGCCGCTGGGCGAGTCTCTTTGCTCATCCTGTCCTGAATAGTCCTGGGTTGTTTGAACCGCCTGAGCATATGCTGCTTGGGCTGCAGCTGCCTCTCTGGCCTCCTTTTCCCTTCTTGCTGCCACCGACCTCCTCGTCTTATGTACGGTGTCTAGCGCCTGTCTTAAAGTGTATGGCAATTCATAGTCGTTGCAATGCTGTAGGTAGACCTCCATGATTCTCTCGGGCCAATCGATTGTCTTGCGTTTCAAGGCACGGACGAATACCCGGGTAGCATGGGATGGTACACGTAGGCCCTGCGCCAAGGTAGCTGGTGTCGGACTGCGCATCTTGCTCTTGGACGACCCAAAGACAACCATCTCCCATAGATAGTAGTTCAGCCAGAAGTCATAGCTGTTAGCGTGTAGGGCTTTCTCCGACATCTGTTCCCATAGACGACGAGCTTCTTCCACGGCGTCCTTCTTCTCCGTCAGGAACTGGATATAGATCTTTTCGAGCCGGTAGTTAGGGTCGCCTTGGTAAGCATCGCCATATCGACGCTTGCCCCAGTGTTGAACATCTTCCAGTGCCGAAGGAAGACCTATCTCCGCAAGGTCGACAGCTTCTTCGCTCGCATTGGGGTCCATAGCTCTCCTTTTCAGGTAACCGCACCAGGCCGAATACATCTCCAAAACAGCACTCATGCCATCCTTGTCGAGCTCCGAACTGTTCGTCGCAGCATGCTTGATGCTTTCCATGTCGGAAAACGCTAGACCTGCCTCTTCCCCGCTCAGGATGTACCGCGCCCATGCCGTTCCAGACCATGGCACGTGAAGGACTGCGCGTCGAAGGGTGTCGAGGATGTTGGGCACGATGTCGATAACGGTCTGGTTCTTGACCCAGCCTTCCTTGATGCTGGAGTGTACGCTAGATAGAAAGACGATGTGATTGATCCAGGTAGACTCGTCCGTGGCAAAGAGCCCAGTCAAGGCTCGAGCGTACAGGCCTAGGCACGTCTCGAAAGTCAACACAGGGTCGCTGCGATGCTTGACACGGTCTCGAAATTGTCCCATCTCCCAATCTAGGTACTCTAACATGATTCTCTTCATCTCATCAGCTCTACTCTCCTTTTCTGCAGCCCGGAGTCGCAACTCGAACGGCGCTCGGGGCTCGTAGTGCATGCGCGCATTCCGTGAGCTCTCGGTGATCTGCTTCATTTCTTGTTCGTATGCATTTCGGTTGTAGCTGGATAAGAAGGTCGAAAACTTCTGGGAGGTCTCATCCCACGTGGCGTGCGGCACATTCAGCCTGTTTTTGAAGAGGTGAGTGATGCGCTTGACACCCTGCTCTGTCCTCGTCCTCTCGAGCAGCTCCATTTCCAGTTCGATCCATCGGTTCCATAGCTCGTGGCTATCATTCAGGCGGAACTTGACCGCCTCGTAACCCTGTTGCCATAGATTGAGGGCTTCATCCAGAGAAAAGGCCCCTTGCTCCTTGGGGGACCAGCCCGCCTCGCTGCCAGGTTGACTATCGACATATAGTGACCAGAAGTACTCGCAGTAGGCCGTCCACACCTTGATACTGCCTGGTTCAGCGCTGACAGCGTGTCGGAAATGCTCGAGGACGTGCCGGCGGGATTCCAGGTCGTGTGCGCCGCGCGACTGCTGTTCGACAAAGTCGATCCAACTGTCTTCTCCGACCGGGGAAGACATCGTGAGGGTTTTCTAGGGTTCTTTTGACTGCTGGTTTGTGTCCTCCTCTGGTAGTCCGTAACGTGCTCTATCGGTAGGTCGAGAAACCCGCGTGCAAACAAGCTGGATCATCGAAGGCAGCCGGTGCCAAACAGTCGTTGTATGCGCCAAAGGAAGGATTGGACGGGTGTCGAATGCACCGTGACGAAGCGCGTAATCGTGGTAAGGTCGGATGAAGCGGTGCAACAGAAAGTGTGAACGCAAGCGCTGTGACTCTTGCTATGCCTGTCGTGTACTTAGGCAAAGTATCGAGAAGTTCGGCCTGCGACGGAGAAGGAATGTTTGGAAACGGCGTCGCTCACCCCAGTTGTGGAGTGTCTCTGGGTACGAAATTTCCTGAGGAGACAGGTGCTGGCTGAGTCTGACGTGGGTGGGTCAGCGGTCGTGTTGTCACTTGGGGTACCCGTCCGTATTTCGCGGAACTGGGGGAGTTCAAACCGTCGATCTGCAGGGATGCCGAACACTAAAATTCCCATAGTTGCAGCCTAGTCTAGACTTGAGATAAACCGGAGATCAGGCACATGGTTTTTAGTCAGCAGCTCCGACTGAACTGTGTGTCCTAGAGTGTTTCCGACGACATTAACACTGCTCAAGATCAAGTGCACACGAGCGATAGCGCCTTCGTAAAGCGATGGACTTTCAGTAAGGAGCAAGTGCATTACAGGGCCCGAGGCGCTTGAAGGCCACGTGCAGCAGTTGCACATGGTGCAAATGACGGCTTTGCCAAGCTTGGAAAGTTGACCCCAACGCGTTAAGTACCTACAGGTAAGGTACGTAGGTAGTATAACCATGAGTCAACCTCTGGCTGTTTCAGTGCAAGCGCACTGTAAGTTGGACTGACAGCTTCCATACTCCCAGGTCTTTTCAAAGGTCAAGTCCAAGCTGTCAGCCTGAACTTCCCGCAACATCAGCTGTCATGCTTGCTTCGAACCAGTAAGACATTCCGACTTCGCAAGATCGTTTTAGGCAGGTCTAGACCGTTAGCCGACGACAAACCGGTTTTCTCCAAAACTGCTGAACCCTTTTCGGAGCGTTTGGTCAGGCAGCGGGCATATATCTACACGTGTTATTTCGGGAATAAGAACCTCCTTTTACTATTCGTAGACATGTGCATCCTCCCCCACGGCAGCAGCCCGCTCCTGCCCGCCTTCCAGCCCTGCTGCTAACTGGAGGGTCGATCTCGACGATCGGTTGGGATGCAACTCAACATCGCAACAGTCTAGAACCTCTCGAGGCCGAACGGTCTAGTTCTTCAAACAATGACTGGTCTAGCAACAGCACAAGAGTTTGACCACGCTTTGAGGGCTTCGACACCTCGATGCGCCTTTCCTTTGTGCCTGCTACCTTACCAAATCTCATCACGGGGCAACCTTATACGATTATGACGTAGAGTTACCGCCCTTTAATTGCCGTGATCCCGGCTTGGCACGGGTCTTTGAGCGGCCAGACCCAGCAAAAAAATGAGCTAGGAAGGAAGCGAATGCCACGTTAACTGCGGGCTACAGCATGACAACTGTGATGGTCCAGGCTTGTCTACAGGCGCCAAAACGCACCAGAGATTCTGACATGTCTCTCTGAAAAGGAACAAGAGCCTAGTCTTGAGACTACTCTCTCATAGATTCGGTATTTGCCCGAGTTCCTGTTTCGTTGGTTACCTCTGTGGCTGAATGTCTCCCATGTCAGATTAGCTCACCATCTGGTGTACAAAATTCAAGAATAAGCTTGTCTCAAAACACCAGGTCTTCAACAGGTTGTGTAAACATCAGCCGTGACACCAGACTGTACCACACAGCGATGGTAGCGGTATTCACGAACCGCCGTGCGCCCTCGCCATCCAGACATGAACCGGATCCATGCAATTTCAGACGGATGTGATAAATAACAGTATCCCTTCAGCTGGCAGTTGTGCCGGCCTGGTACCGGCTCTGCTTTCGCGGGATACCTGAGGGAGCTGATCAAATATACCGGACAGCGGCGGCTCCCAGTACAACAATGAGCGTGACCAAGTCAAGTACAGCAGATAACATGGAGCTCAGATACTCGATGGGGCCCAAAAGATACCTAGGTGACAACGTCATTGTTGATGGAGGTCTCGTTCCTGGACTCGATCACACCTTGTCTATCATGTCGTGGCTGTCGTTGACCACGCTATTGTTACCCAGTCTTTGTTTCCTTCAAAGGTGGTCGAGGGCTTTGTTGCAGGATCTAAAAACTCTGACAGCGTACAGCTTCACAAGCTGTGTGATGGATGACAACAAGACTCTACATGGCCATTGTCGACAGTATCTGGAAGAGATCATCAGCGTCGTCTCCTCGGCTATATAAATCCCAGTCGCCACGTCTTCAAAGCGGACTGTCTTCTCCCATCACCCATTCTCAGCCTTCAGACATTGCAACTGCTAACAAGACTCAAACCTGGTAAGCAGACGCAGTTAAGTTCCCGTATTTATCTACAAACCGCCAGTATGTGCATCCGCAAACACTTCTACCACGCTCACTGCCGGCACACGGTCGTCAAGACCTACATGTGCGGGTACGGAGTGTGCCGAGTCCCCTCTCACGAGATTCACCACAGCCATCCGGGAGAGTGTCTCGACTGCCTTGGGGGCAACAATACGTGGCCCCTCGAAAACTACAAGGTGGAGACGACGAAGACAAACGACAACAGCAGCGAACTCAAAGCCTATGCCCAGGTGATGTTAGACCTCCTGGTATGTTTCCTCATTAGCAATTGCGCAGGAGCTGATCAGTATCAAGGCCAAGCCATCTTCTCGGAGCCTGATTTGGCACGGACAGTGGCGACGGTGATCTTGCGGGCTCGGTTCTTTGAGAACCGCTGTCGCGCATGTGGAGAGTCGACCTTTGACGGGGGGGACCTTTCTTGCGGCTGCCCTGCTGCGCTTGCACCCATTGGAACACAAAATCCTGCTCGTCAATGTCACCTCCGTGTCGTCCACGACGCCAACCTCGACACCTTCCTTCAGCAGCTTCCTTCGGGAGAGATCGATCTGATCAAGCGACAGATCGCTGCCGCCCACCAGCCTGGTTGCCTCATGCCGGACATCGCGCACTCTCTCATCCTCCGACCCTTCCCTTTGCCTTCTGATGACACGCTGGCGCGGGTCCCGGCGGCCGGTAACGCGGTCAAGGCCTTGGTGAATGACCTCCAAACTCTTGCGTCTGGCATCCTCCCTGTCGAGGTTCATCGGTACACCGAGCTCTCTGATAGACTGCTGTACTACGTTGCCAGCTGGATGATGGTCAATGACTCAGGCCTCCAAGAACCACAGATGGTCAAAGTCTTGCACTGTCTGGCGCCTTGCCTGATTTACCCGCAAGGTGATCCTCGGCGACCCCCCAGCTGGACCCCGTACTTCTGTCTGGACTACACGGCCTATCAGTACTGTGTTGGAGCCTTCATGTTTCGGTTCTCGGACTCGTCTGTCGAACTCCTCCAGCAACATATCAACCAGTTCAAGAATGAGGTTGTCTACCCCATTGCCGCGCGTCACAACACGGCGCTCGACTCGATGCAGCAAACCAAGAAGGACTTCTACGACGCCCGACTCTCCTACTACACCACCCATGTCGATGACCTAGGCGCCGGCGAGGAGGAGGACGAGTGTCCCATCTGCATGGAGAACTATCAATGCGGCGCTACCGGGGACGACGAGATCCTCAAGACCAAGAAGTGCAAGCACAAATTCCATCGAGAGTGTCTACGGCGGAGTCTGATGTCCGCAGCTCGTAATAGGTGGGGTTGCCCCTACTGTCGGCAATCCGTCGATGATTTGCAGCCGGACGATATAAAGACTAAGTTCACGAAGGACAAATGGTGGGGTTATGAGGGCAAGTTGGCCTAGGTAAGTTACAGGTAAGTGAAGAAACGGGCTTGACGGAGCATTGAAAGAGTGTATTGACTCAAAAGGTAAGTCTGACCTAAGTAGGGGACCGCTCTGCCATATTCTAGGTTGGTATAGCACACAGGCAGGAATTGATAACGAAACAATGTAAAAACATCATACTGTCTGCTAGCAAGTACATTCTCAAGTCAAAGTGATATGGTCACAAATGTAGTACATACATGGGTGGCATAGACTTCAGGGACACCTGCGTATCCGCAGCTTGTCCTCCTTACGCAACCTTTGTAACCAATGAAGCCCATGGATGAGCCTTTGGTCAACATCATACCTGTAAATCATGCCAATCTTCGTGACGAGCAATATGCAAACTCAGTCAAGAAATGACCGAGCGTAGTAGGAATGAAACGTACTTAACTCCCCTGCAGTAGTTGTGAAGATGGCCAAATGGACACGAAGGGACCGCCAAACTTCAGGACATACCGAATCCATCACTGCTAGATTCTCCACCCCGACGAAAATAGGTGGCAAAACCACAAAGAGTTGGAGGCACTCATTGTTGAGGTCTAAACAAGGACGCAGCCTTTGCGTATCATCTACAGTAATCATTTGAGCCACATGGTTCCGGGGTAACCGAGGACAATGAAGTCGATGTTCAATCACACCTGTTGTTCTGCACTGCTGGTGATCAGACGGTACGGAAAGAGTCACCGCGAGGAAAGATATAAACCATAATTAGAACAGGAGAAGCTTGAAGACAACCATATCCGAGGTTGGGTAATTATATTGTAAAGTATAATGCAAGAAACCCATATAACATGGGGAACAGGGGTATCTGGGTATAAACCTGGAGCGTTGTGTAACTCTCGCCACGCTCTGTAAGCCAACCGTGGTGGCCCTTGTAATATAATCAAGAAGAATAAATCAATGCAGGGAGTGAAAAACTGGCCCAAGCAATATGTGCTGCGCCCCCATCGCCATGCTATGCTGTCGGTCAAGTCGTGATATTCGTCCGGACTAGAAAGACGACTGCATCAAACTTCTTCGAGAACTTCTCGTAATGCTTCATGATCGACAGCATCTGGGCGAACCTTACTTGGTACTCCCCGTCGTTGATGGGCAGCCCAGTACTCGTGCCAACCTGGGATCGGTACCGCACCGGACTGGTTGATTCCCGAAGGCCGGTGCAGATCCTGCTCCTTGGGTATAGGTGTCTTCGACTGCGTGTTGGTACCAATCGACGTGCCGTCCTGCTCTTCAGATGTCGATGGAGAAGCAGAATCGAGCGGATTCGAAGGAGCAGCGTTCCCTGCATCCCGTGGCTGATCGGTGGAGGGGCTGGAACCGCGCCATATGCGCCAGGAAGTGAGCTTTCCAAATGCTCCTCCTTTGCCGGTTGAGTTCGGAGAACGCGTACTGTTTGTGGTTAATGGTCCTGAAACAGCTCTCCCTGGTTCACGCGTCGTCATTGGTGGCATCGGAAGCCCCATGCTATCCCGAAGAATGGCACTGCTCCGTTTACCCTCCGTACTTGTGGACGTAAGAGTGGAAAGGGCGGTCACTGTGCTGATGCCTATACCAGCAGTGGCAGTTGCTCCACCTAAAGGCCGAAGAGTGAGCTGACTCGGTCGTGCCTTGAGCGTGTGTATATCCATGCCGTTAGAGAGTGACATGATGGATTCATGAGAGGCCACGCGGCGTAGTGTCCGTGGAAACGTTGGGAAGTCCGGCCGGAAGTAATCCACGTCTGGAGACACTGGCGAAGTAAAAGATGGGTCATTCCTTTCGCTAGCGTCTTCCAAGGGCCTGTTGTGGCCAGTGTCGTCAGTGAGACCCGTTTGAGTAGAATGCGCAGGTTCCAACACAGCATCAGAAGCAACAAGCGGTTTGCTATGCGTTGGATCCAGTTCTTCCTGGACTGCGTCAAGAAAAGGACGGGGTTCCACCTTGGCTGACGCCTGAGCTGTGCTAAGTGCTGGAGGCGATGGGTTGGGCTTGTTAGGTGTAAGAAAGCCACGAAAAAGCTGCTTCCCATGTGAACTGGGAAATGATGGCGACATTGGGTCAATACTAGTAGACGGCGAGATCGGCAGCGAAAGATCCACCGGGTTCTGATCGAACATAGAATCACGTGGATTGGTCTGAGGTGAACTAGGAGCTGATGACAGAATCAACTCGGACGGCTCCTCGGAGGATGGGGACCAGCGACCCGGAGGGTGGACGGCATTCGGTGTAGAGTTGTTCGAGTCTGAGAGGACAACAGGTGCAGGGGTGGATGGACTGAGCTGCCATGGCCTCATCACGGGTGTCGATGGTGTCGATGTTAAAGGAGGCGTCAGAACACCTGATGCCAGCCCTAATCTCTTCTTCTTCAGCGGTTTCCTCACGTCAGGCTTCGATGCGACGTGGTAGTGGTGATGTATGTGAAGCTCCTGCGATATCTTCTTCTCCACAACGGTCTTTTCCGGAGAGCCCAGTTCGGCCCTGAGTGTCGACACGGTGCTCACATCGCCGTCAATGGGTTGATGGTATAAGAGCTGTTCCCTGAGCATTTGTATTTCGTCGTTAGAGTTCTGCAGCAATTCTCGCAGCTCGGCCATGCTGAGCTGCAGGTTGGCGTTATCCTGCAGCAGATCCCGTACGAAGTGCGACACAACCGTGGTTCCTGATTTTCCATTCGTGATACTCTTGACCGCGGCGGCGCCCTTGAGTCTTCCAGCTGCTGTTTCCAAATCCTTCTCGAGGGCGCGTTGTCGCTCCATACGTTCAATTACCTCATCGTGTCTTTCCCTTTCTTCCCTTGCCTCTTTCTCCATGCGTTCCAGTTGGTCTTGCATGCCTTTGATGTCGCGGTCGGCCATTCGCCATCGATACAACGCACTCCGTGCTTCCTCTTCTGACTTGATCAGCGCGCTCTGCATCGTTTGTTGTTCCGTCTCGAGGAGTGCAATGTGTCGTTCCATGTCGGCCGCCCGTGCGCTTGCCCCTTCCAACAACTTGACTTGGAGTTGAGTTGACCTCAGCGCAGCCTCCAAGCTGCGGATTTTACCCTCGGATTCGGACACCGTCCCATTGAGAGCTTCTAGTTGATCGAGTAGCGCGCGATTCTCCTCCACGGTCTTCACATTATCCTGTTGTAACGCGGCTTTGTCGAGTTCCAACTGCTCGACGCGGGCGTTTAGTTCGGCGCGGTCGCGTTCCGCAGAAGCCATGTAAGCTTCATGGCGGGCGAGGAGCGCCTGCAGGGCGAAGGTTAGCGCTGGACTGTCTTTCGACGGCGGAGGACTGGGCAGCTCCATGATGCCTCCTGCTGCATGTCGACGATGAAGTTGAAAAGGGAATGTTTGGGGTGTTGTCCAGAAGAAAAACGTTCTCCTTTGGACAAGGGGGATCATAGGGGAGTGGAAGCAAGTGCGTGACCGGCATGTGGAATGTAAAACATAGCATACGACAAAGGAATGTGAGTGCTAACCTGGCCCATCTTGGCTGCCGTAAGGACATCCTTCTCGACGCTGTCAAGAACAGAACAGTTGTGTTTCAAATAAATGCAATCGTCCCTTCCACAACAGCAGCGAAGTGCAGTAGATCCGTCATTACAGTCGTTGTTGTTCTTCTTGTTGCTGCTGTTGCTGCCGCCGCCGCCGCCGCATGGTCGATGTCGAGGAAGACCATCACCATGTGCATCCTGATTCGACATGGCTACTGTGATTGGGCAAGGTGAATCGGAAGGATGATATCCACCAGGTTCAGCATAGCTGCAAGCTTCTCTAGTTGGACGGAAGACAAGCTGCGTTGATTTCAGTCGAAGGGTTGAAGAATGTTGGTAAATTGGATGATAGGGGCTAGTCGAAAATGTCGAGATGACAGCGCTATTGTTGTTGATGAATGACCTCTGTCACACTCCGCTTGGCGCGTCTTCGAGGTGGGACAATTAGCAGTGTGGTGGGGAAGTTCCATTTCCGTGGGCCCTTCGGCTGCGGACTGAGAGACTTTGATAAAAACTAAGACATCATGATGTTTCAAGATCTGGTTGATTTGTGACGGAGGAACAAACGACGGGAAGGAGATGGGATCGGGTCATTCATAACGCAGCGCGATAGCGGATGTAGTGGATGTTGGTTGTGTTTATAGTTTGGCGTACACAAGCAAATGACTGGACAGAAAGACAGGGCAACCGCGACCCGGGGGTGCCATGGCGTGCATTGCACTTGCCGAACTGGGATTGCAGCCCCTGTCGATGACGAAAACGGAGCGCTGGGCGGGAACCCCTGGGGCGTTATCAGTGCTTATCGCTCTTCAATCCTTGTCGCAATCATGCGGAACTCACACACATCCATGGTCACTTAAAGTACCGTACAGGGCCTCTTACTCCAGGCCACCACCAGCCACAGGCTTTCCACCCCGTGTGCAGGAACAGACCTGCCCATGTCATAGGTGTGCATGGACCGTTTTGAGCCCATACACCCCTCTTTCATACTGACACAATGCCGCTCCGGTTCCGGTACATTATGCTTGAGGTGACAATGATGAGCAAAGTGCTGCCATGATGGTCTACGCCAGGCAGATCTGGTAGACCTCATTCTTCATTGACCTATGGTTGCTGGCCGGTTACTGCAGATTCACGAACAATCCTCCATCCACCAACAATTGCGCTCCGGTAACGTAGCCACTCAATTCATCACAAGCCAAGAACACCGCCGGGCCTCCCATGTCCTTGGGCTCGCCTGTCCTACCCAACGGTATGCGACCCTCCATGTATTTTCTCTTCTCGTCGTCGTTCAGATCCTCTTCGTTCAGCTGCGTCTTGATCGTTCCTGGCAATAACGCATTGCACCGGATGTTGTACTTGCCCAGTGCGCACGCGGTGCTCTGCATCAGACTCAATACGCCGGCCTTGGTAGGCGTGTAGTGGGTTTGGCCTGCTCCACCAACTAGGGCGGAGATAGAGCTAATGCCGATGATGCTGCCGCCAGGGGGTGAGTTGTGACGAGCCATCTGGCGGGCGGCAGCTTGGACGACGTAGAAGGCGCCATCGAGGTTCGTTCGGACAGTCTTTGCGAAGAGGGCGGAATCGAGGTCAAGGAACTCGGCAAAGGTGCAGATGCCGGCGTTACTGACACAGATGTCGAGTCGGTCTGTGTTGAAGGATTTCAGAGCGAAGGAGACGAGGGCTGGGCCTGTCGAGGGGTCTGTGACATCGCCTTGGAGATGGGCAAGGGACCCTGCCGAGGCGTTGGTGGATTTGAGTTGCTCGGCTTCCGAAACGAGCGAGTCAAGGTGAGGTTGGTCTTTTTCTAGCCCCAAATGGTTGACGGCTACTGAGCAGCCCTGGGCCAAGAAGGCCAGGGTTATGGCTCGGCCTATGCCGGTGGTTCCGCCTGTGATGATGGCTGTTTTGCCGGCAAGGAGGTTGGCGACGGGCATCCTGATCGTCAAGCTTGGTGTAGATAGACGGTCCGTTCAGACGATTTGCTGAAGTCCTTGGCCGTCGTCGCGTATCGTCGTTCCCTCCTCTGGTGGTGAGGGGTAGAAGAGTAGGAACTGTGGGGTAAAGTGTACGGGCCTCAATCAGGTGGTGTAAGTGACATCTGCGTGCAATGTGAACACCAAAAAGATCCTGCAATATGTGTGAGGGATTGTAAGTGAAGTCACTCGCATGAACATCTGATGAAGATGGAAATTAACCAGAACAATATTTGCTTATTCAGGAAGGCCTAGCAGTATGATCACCACATTTTGAGCTCCGGACGGGTCCTGGCCGAGCTGGAGGATCAAATGCCGAGCTGATGGGGACACAGTGGAGTAAACCTTTTGATAGTGAGGGGATAGCACTTCGGTGTCCTTTGCACCGAACGCCAATGCCACCATCCGTCTCCCTTCATGGGCTCCTGGCACACTTGTGTTCGCCAACACCGGGGTTCCATGCGGGCATGGGCAAAAGGTTCGCGGCGTAGAAAGCCAAAGATTTCAAGTACTCATCTGCAAAAACTATTGACGTATATGCGGGTAACCAAGGTATTGACATTAGAACCATAGACTAAAATAAGTATGTGACCATTTTCATTACACTCCGTTTAGCCCAGTTTCTTGCGCTTCTGATGTCTTGTCCGATTCAACCTCTCCCTTGACAATTGAGTCTGGAGTGGGCGGGCTATTAATTGACTTCAAAGGTGGTGGCGTCAGAAGATAATCGCTGGGAATGAGCTTCGCCCTCACCGCAGGGTTGAGAGTTAGACCAAAGCCAGGCTTGTTCAGGTCGGCAGCTGTCAGGACACCGTTGACAGGGATTGGCTCGTCCAGGAACAGATCGCCGAAGACGGGGAGCACACTCTTGCCGTCAGGGGAGTTGGCCAGATACTCCTGGAAAGGTGTGTTCGGTTGGCTGATGACGAAGTGGTAGCTGTATGGTCCGCTGGCGTGAGGCACAACGGGAATGTCGTAGGCTGCAGCCATGGCGGCCACCTTGAGCAGCTCGGTCATTCCACCCAGCCACATGACATCCGGCTGAATAATGTCGAGGTTACGGCCCTCGATAAGCTTGCGGAAACCGTATCGAGAGTACTCATGCTCGCCAGTGGTGAACTTGACCGTCGGATGGGCACGCTTGATCTGCTCGAATCCGTCCGTATCATCGGGGGAAAGGCACTCCTCCCACCAGTTGATGTTTAGGTCCTTGGTGGCCTCCACGATCTGGATCGTGTAAGACACGTTAAGTGACATGTAGCAGTCGACCATGATCGGGAAGTCTGGGCCAACAGATTCTCGGTGCTTGCGCAGGAACTCTACGTTCTTCTTCAGTCCGATGTGACCCTCCTCTGGGCAGAATGGCAGTGGCACCTTGGCTCCCCAGAAACCCATGGACTTCGCTGCCGGTGGGTTAGGACCCGTGCAGTAGAAGTCCAGCTTTTCCTTGGTGGCACCTCCAATCAACTTGTACACAGGCTCATTTCGGAGCTTGCCCAACAGATCCCAAATGGCCAGATCAATGACCGAAATGACGGCGATGGGCAGACCCTTTCGGCCGTAGAACATGGAAGCTCGGTACATCTGCTCGAAGAGGAGGTTTGTGTTGCGCGGGTCGGCTCCAATCAGGAATCGTTCGAAGTGTTGATGAACAAGCCAGCATCCAGGGGGTCCTGTCATGCTGCGTCAGTGGTGCTTATACTATGCGCCGTGCTTCCCTTCGTGAGCTCACCTCCAAAGCCAGTCGCAAAGCCAACGGTGCCATCACTGGCCTCGATTTCCACCAGGAATGAACCCAGAACATTGATACCCCAGCTCGTCCGAGAAGCCCGATACTTCTCCCATTGTGAGCAAGGAGTCGAGATGTCAGAGTCAATCAGCCTAGAAGTCGTGCTGTTAGTCAAAAACTTTCTGTTCCAATTGGGGTTCCTGCTTAGACGCACCAATGCCCGCCTTTCACGTTGTGGTAGTCACCACCTATTGCACAGTTCAGTAATTGAGCTACCGCATGGGATCAATGATGCTGTGGCGTACCAGAGCCTACCCCGCCAATAACGAACGACCTCACGGCTTTGATGGTAGGGAAATCCCTAACGGACGCCATTCTTGTCGATTAAATCCTGAAATGATGCTACAGAGAAGACGCAATGACTGAGGACTAGAAAGAAAGGTAAACAAGCGTGAGAGCGGTAGTGTTGGGGGTTAAAAGAGTTGGTGCCGCAGTCCCCCTACTTATTGGGGTAGCAGACGATCGACGCTTTAGTAGACCCTCACACCTCGGCGATTCAGCTTTGTCCAATGCTATTCCATGTTGAACTCGGGCAGATCACCGTCCAGGGGGCGAGGCTGAGTTGCTGGCATTCCGTGTGGGAGGTCGGCTTATGATACACCGACGTGATGGATGGGCTGACCACGTAGCTGACCATGCTGCCCCGCTGTACTCTCTAAGCATTACCCCAATCTACTAAACTAGCGGAAAGGCGTTAGCAGCGTTTAATGACCTGATTATCCTGATATGTGCAGGTACATGTCATCATCAAATGTTTACGGCGTCCCAGATCATCATTCTCATAATGAACCTACAGTTTTTTCTGCATAACACTATAAGTAGAGGTATGCATGGTTGTCGTTGGCTGTGCCTGCCAACTCAGCTCCCACTGCTGTTGTTGCCTTCCAGGTTGTTGGAGTCGGGGGTCAAAGCGCTTCCCCATGGAGAGGTTCCCCACAACTGCCGCTGCATCTTCCCCGCACGAACTCAAGTCACATGAAAAACAACACCAGCCCAACACGATTTAGTGCTTGTCATATTACCGTCAGACGCTGTAAGTACCGTAGAAAAACATTTCAATATCGAACGGACGTCAGGATGTCTTATTTCGCATATTCTACTTTAGGAGAGATTCTGTGGCTAAGATGGTTTTGCACTAACATAATGACAAAAAAACACCTAATGCAACTGGTTGTCGGGCACTTAAGCAGTCTCCAACGGCCCGCAATCACAGGGCGGCCAGGACCGGGGTACTTCCTCGGCTAAGTTCTTTCGGAGCAAGTGCCATTGGCCCGTTTTGGCATGATGGTCGAGCTAACAAGGCCCGAGGAGCCCTTATGAAAGCAATTCGTTTCTCTACTCAACATTACCCCGAGCCTGACATTTTCCGACACGCTTGCCCGAACCGCCGGTCACTCGCAGCCCGCAAACGCTCACAGTAGCGACTTCTAGAAGCCTTCGGCTTCAGCGTTGTCGCGAGAATTCTAGCAGATACACGCCAAACACAGTTTCCGTGCCAAGCAATCGTCGATCTCTCGACTTTGCTTCCTCAAGGAGCCAATCCCAAAGGGGGAGGTCGGGAACCCCTGATAGTGCCCCTGGGCTCCCGTTTCGACAGGATGCAGCAACAGCCACACCCGCAGCCACAGAACGGAGAACGGCATCAGTCTTCACCTCGCTCCTCGATACACCATCATACCGAGCAGCCCGAGAGCGACTCTGGTGGCCAGCAGAGCGGGGACGACGGTGAGAACGACTATGATGACCAGCATGAGTCCACCCGTAATGGCAAGCGCAAGCGGCCTATCTCTGTCTCGTACGTAGTTCTCCGTCCACCCGTTCGTTGTTCTTATCTCTTCCGCAGTGTCGGATCGCCTCGTACGATATCTTCTATTGTCAACAACCCATGTATCTGCTTGCTTGATACGTCTCCACGTGGGCTTGCGGGCTGTGGGCCCTGTGAAACCCTTTCGCTGCTGCTTTCGTCGCATATTGCAGACACCGATTACCCATCTGGCCATGACCCCGTCGCCATCGCCTCGGGCCGCCTCTTCTGGAGACGAGGGTTCGGATGCTGGGGTCTCATCTGCTCGGCGAGCTGACCAACCCAAGAAGAGCAGTAATGCTGACAATGTCATTCCTAGGTGTGAGTTGTGCAAGCAAAGAAAGGTAAGTACACGTTGTTAGCATCTATTTTCCGTCACTTACGCATCCTACCATCGTGGTCACCATGTACCATGGAGTGACTGTGCCGTCTTTGCGTGCTGCATATTACTGGCAGCCATACGGCATGCCATCGGTTCTCATCGGGACACTTACTAACTGGTGTCTCCTAGGTGAAATGTGATCGTGGACAACCTTCGTGCGGCTGGTGTAGTCGAAATGGTGCGGTGTGCGAGTACAAGGAACGCAAGAAGCCTGGCTTGCGGGCGGGATACGGCCGCGAACTGGAACAGCGCCTGGACAAGCTGGAGGAGATCCTGAGATCACACTCCGAGATTCTTCAAGCCTCTATGTCTATCACAGCCAGCCACACATCGCCCAACAGCGGCCACGGTAGCGCGTTGGTGCACCACAATGCTCCGCCAAGCGTGCGAGGTAGCCACGCGAGTCTTCCCAGCGAATCTGGCACGCCCAGGGACACGGCGCCTGGGCCACCTCTGTTCCATCGGACAGGGGCTGAGCCGTTGAGAACCCCGCAAGCAGAGACCGCCCTCTTCTTACAGAAGCCGTCGTCCTATTCAGCCGCGTCTCAAGGCATGGACTACAGCGTACCAGGCCCCACGCCGGGGATTCACGACAGCTACCACAACATGAGTGGTATTTCTCCGTCAAGCCACAATCAAGGTCATCTGCCTGGCATCACACCTGCTGCTCAAGAGTACTACGGAGCTGTGTCTGCTCCGTCGTCAGTATCTCTACCCCCCATAAATGTGTCCCACAACCAGGCCCAGATCTCGGCGGACCAAGACCTGCCACCCTATGATTTACTATACGCTCTTGTGGACCTCTATTTCAAGCACATCAATACCTGGTGCCCCATCCTGCACCGCAAGACAACCCTTGACTCTTTGTTTGGGCCGGTTGTCGTGGATGAGACCGACAAGATCCTGATGCATGCCATTGTCGCGACCACTCTGCGTTACTCCACAGACTCCAGGCTGACGGAGGAACGGCGGCGACACTATCATGACGTCTCCAAGCAACGCGTGTTGCTCTATGGCATGGAGAACTCCTCGGTCAAGGCACTCCAAGCGCTGGTCATTTTGGCTTTGGACCTTTGCGGTAGTAGCAATGGCCCACCAGGCTGGAACATCATGGCACTTATCACTCGGTCCGTCGTCCAGCTAGGGCTGGCTGTCGAGAGCAACTCGTTCTCTGTGTCGCCAAACTATACTTCCATCTACACTTTGCGCGCCATGATCCTGCCAGAGCCGCGGGACTTCATCGAAGAGGAATCAAGGAGACGACTGTTCTGGATGATCTACCTGCTGGATCGTTATGCCACCATTTCGACGGCCTTTGAGTTCGCGTTGGACGACAAGGAAATAGACCGGACCCTACCATGTCGCGATGACCTCTGGATCAAGAATCAAAAGGTGGAAACGCGATGGTTCAAAGCAGACGACAATCTCCCGGACACTCTAAGCAACCACGGTGTGGGTTCTCCAGAGGGATATGAGGTCAACAAACCCGAGAATCTGGGCGCCTTCTCGTACTACATCGAGATACTAGGCATACTATCTAGAATTCACAAGTTCCTCAAGATGCCTGTTGATATCTCGTCTCTGTCCGACGTCGAGACTTGGCAGATGAGGTACAAAGAACTGGACAATATGCTCACATCATGGAAGTTTAGCTTGCCGGGGGAGTATGGTAACATGGCGAAGGTGTTCCAGCCAGGGTGCGCCAAGACGCTCAACTGCGGTTGGGTCATGCTCCATGCGACCTATCACACAGCAGTAATCCGACTACACTCTTCTGCCGCGTACCCGACGACTCGCTCTCCCATTTTCACGCCGAGCTACTCAGCCAGTCAAAGGTGCCACCAAGCCGTGGAGAATGTCGCAGCCCTAGGTGAATTTGTGGTTCAACAGGGCATGCTATCCAAACTCGGCCCGCCCTTCGCCTTCACCCTCTGGGTCTGCGCACGACTCCTCCTCGTCCACAGCTCAACAGTGGAGCACAAGCTTTCCCCGCAAATAGCCTTCTTTGTGGACACCCTGGGCGAGATGGGGAGATACTGGCCCGTCGCCGCCCGCTATAGCGAGCTTTTATCCCGCGTATTGGACGAACACAGGGATAGTGAGCAGCATGGCGACGGAGTCACACCCAGCTCCGTCAAGATCCTTGCCGACATGCGTCGCACCGCATTTGACCTAGACTTCTTGATCAGTCGACAACCGAAACATAACCCCGGAAATGGCAACGGCAATCATGGGCAAGCCAGTGGTGCAGGGAATGGCAATGGGACAGGCTGGCACAGCCGCTTCCCTAGCGTCACTCCGGCACGAACACCGGCCCCGAATGAACTGGAGTACCTCGATGTGTTCGACTTCTTCAACGTACCGCGGCTACCGTTCGGGCCTGGACCTAGTAACGGCGGAGAGATGAATGGGAGCGGGAACGGCATGAGCAACGGTGGTGCTAGCGGAGATGGACAAGCTCTTGATGGACAAAATGGGGCTGTTGTGCCAGGAGAGTTCAACATTACGGATTTCATGGTCGACGCCAATCGGGATTGGCTGTTCAAGCAGGAGGGTCAAGGGAAGTTCATGTCGCAACAATGATTTACAGGGACTGTTTCGGGGGAAAAGCGGGATGGGAATGAGATACCACGGCAAAAAGTTGGACGGGATAGGAAACTTGGATAAAAAGCACAACGTTTTGGTGTATGGAGTTTGCTTTGGCAACGGAGATCAAGACCTTGCACGCGATATGACGTAGATGTAACTGGGATCAAGGAGACACGGTTATAAAGACGAGTGTCATCATTTTAACGCGTGTTTTTTCGGTGACAATGCTAAACTAGATCGGGAATTGTTCCAAATAATCCTTCAGGCTTGATCACGGAGGTTCGAAGAATTGTTTCACTGAATCAAGGCCTTTGTTGACGGTCGGGGATCCGGGGTCAGTGGTCGGTGGTTACCCAGAGTCGCTGGTCTCAACCCCTGATCGGTTGGTCCGTGCCGCCATTCCCAAAAAGGTCAAGGCAAAAGGGGGTCGGAAATGGCTTGTAACTTTACTGATCTATCCTGCGCGTTCGTGAGAATATATTGTGGTTTGACCCGTTTCACCTCGCTGGCGGTCAATCCCACAGTCGCTAGCTGATTCATGATCCGCTTTGTGATGAACTCCTGGGTGAGGATGATAACAATTTCCTTTCACTTGCAAAGTTACGATTGTTTACGGTCGTGACTCGTGATAGTCACTGCGTGACGCGTTTAGTGGCCGTGACACTCGCCGTCGCTTTTCTTTGGTGTTTTGTTTAGAGGCACGTGTGGTTTTGCGTAGTGACCACTTTGCGTAAGAGAACGCTTCACTTTATGGCCTGGATTCCAGGCATCATTGGTGCTACTAATATTGCAATGTGTGCGTTCAAGTCAAGTAACTTCGCGAACATCAGAAATCTCACCTTCCCTTGATCTCACACAAATATACTCAATAACAACCACTCATCAAATTGATGTCAACAGCGCGTTACCATCTCCATCATCACACCAACTGCTCATCAGCTAAAGATTACACCTCTCACATCATGTGTAACGAACTCACCTTCGTCTTCGGCTGTCATCACACCGAGGACAAGATATGGCCATGCGCAAAGGCCAAGCTCTGCAAGTCGCGATACCGAAACGGCACTGTGACTCATCCAGGCGAGTGTCCCGAATGTCTCGGCGGCCGGTCTTGGCCCATGGCGACCTTTACCTTTTCCCAGGATCGTCGTGGAGCCGACAGGACCAACCACGAGTACTGCCTAGAGTACGCTCAATCATGGATTGACTGGGTGGTGCTTCTGCTTGCCACTACGTATGAAGACTTTGCCGACGGCGACAATGACAATCCCATGAGCTACGACAGCGTGGCGGCGGACGTTATGAGGACGATGTACCGCGAGACCATGTGCCGGGAATGCGACAAACCTCACCTGTTCGGAAAGCCTTGTACCAGTTGCACAAGCACGAGGTCTCTCACGTCGATCCTGGGCAACCCAGTGATCAGCTATCGACGCGAGGTCGCTCAGAAGGAGTGTGACTATTACTTTGGTAGACATCTGGAGGACCTAGATGAGTGGGAGCTGCAACAAGTTCGGGAAATCATCAAGGAGGAAGCGATCTGCCCAGATCACGGTACGCTCATGCATCGGGTGCTATCTGTCCCGCCGAGTGATGTGAATAAGTGTTTGAACAAGTATTTTGCTGTCCTTCGACAGATCATGGACGACGTTGTCACAGGCGGTCTGGATAGGCCAGGTCACGGCCAAGATGGACTCCACCTCCAGCACGAGGCCTACACCATGTGTGCCGGCCTCGTTCTCAACATTGTCGTGTGCATGATGGCATTCGACACCGGTCTGAAGACGTACTACATGCGAGACATCATGAAGTGTCTCGTTCATATGCTCGTGCACCCAACGGATTACCGAAATCCTTTTCCTACCGTGGCGAAAGAGCTTGATCTTCGCAATTTCCAGTGTGTCATGCTCTGCTACACCCGCACCCTCGAAGCCCCGACCAAGGTCATGAAGGCTCTGTTCCTAGCAGTGGAGTCTGACTTCAGATCCGTTCGGAATGAGCACCGGATGGCCATAGCCAAGACAATTCCCGAGCCAGAAGATATCATGCGTACTCGTCTTCACCTTCACACCACAAAGGTCCTGAACTCCGACGAAGACTGCCCCATCTGTCTCAGCCCAATGTCTGAGGAGGTGCTGCAGCTCAAGTGCTCCCATCAATTCCACTTTGAGTGCGTTCTGAGTCATATGCGGGAGGCAAATGCAGGGAAGAACTTGTGCGGGATCTGCCGGGCTTCGATTGACGAGAAGGAAAAGGATGAGAAGGGAATCTATGGGATCAAGTGGTTCCAGGCATTGAATGAGGAGGTGGATATTGAGATAGTTGGTAACAATCGGATGTTTGTGGACGCGGAAGGTCCCGAGTTGAAGTGGCCGATGTTGCGAGACACGCTTGCTGGACTGGGCTGGGAGCGGGAGGAGGTGAAGCCCGTCAACCAGAAGGGGAAGGGGTTGTGGAGGAGGCACTGATGGTAAGCTGGTTCTTGGAAAGGGAGTACAGTGCCTTAATAGTACGATCAGGCACCAGGCCCCTCTTACGTGCTGAGCATGGACTGGTTTATGTGCCAAGTTGATAGTTTACCCAGCAATAACCTTCCCTGATAAGCTACGCTTCTAGCTGTAATTTTGCCCAAATATCATGAATCTCAGTGCAAGCCTCAACACTCAGCGGTCCCTTCTCAGTCCCAGTCAATGTTTCCTCCAGCTGTTCCGGGCTGCTAGTGCCAATAATCATGGCATCGCCATTATCCCGACTCAGAGCTGAATGATATGCAACCCACCGATACGCCAACTCGGCTCCAGTAATCCCTTCTCTCCACGCAATACTATGCCACTTGGCTAGTGCATCCAGATACCTGGGATTGCCAACATACGGGCGGCAAGTTGCAGAGACGAGCGTGGGATCACGGCTCATTTCCTGGATTTGCGCTACAGTCTTCCCAAGAAAGCCGCCAGCTGATGGACCGTACGCGTAAAAGGACATGCCCAATTTGCGAAGGGTTGGGAAGAGAACTGTCTCCTTCGACCGACTCAGCGGATTGTAGCTGCCTTGGTAGACTGTAGGGGGTGCATAGCCCCTCTTGGCACAGTGATCGTGAATAACCTCAACTTGAGACGCCGGAAAACCAGATAGCCCAAACCGGCGGAATGCGCCAAGTTTGTACACTTCATTCACTGCAGAGAGTGTCTCAGCAATAGGCGTGAGGGGATCTGGTCTGTGCAGGTAGAATACGTCCACCTAGAAGTGGGTGTCAGCATGCGATACTCGTTGATTCCTCCCTTCGAAAGGATGAAAGGGAAGCGGACCTGGTTAACTCCCAGCTTCCGAATGCTTTCGTTAGCCGAATTGATGATTTGCTCTCTGGTAGCCCATGCAGCAGCAGGCTCAGTCCATGGTGGACTCCACTTTGTGTCGATGGTGAACCTCTGTCCTGCGTCCACCTGTCCAATCGTGGCTTCGGAGTTGCCGTAACTTTGTGCTGTGTCGATCGTGGTGACGCCGTGGGCAACCAGGATGTCCAAGAACTTCTCCAGGCAGCCTGCTGGCGTAAACCGCTGCCTGTTGCCAATCCGAGTCCCGCCAAAAACTGTATTTAGCGGTTGGCATGACATGACTTTGGACTGTGTCTGATGGTAGTCATCGGGACTCATGATGTCCATTTAAGGTTCGGGCCAGAAGAGGGGAAACACTTTAAGTTTGGGGGAAGCATACACTGTACACTAGGCCTTCAATGAGAATGCATACAATCAGGTCAGTATTAGCGGCACACCAACAATATTGGATTAGCGTGGACTGTTCCTCTGATCAGGTTTGATGTTCTTATTTTAGTTAAGCTTGTGGTTAGGTAATTACTTTAGTATATACATCAATTATTGATGACGGCCTGGATAGTCTACCATTTTGGGTCAATTTGGCCCAGTAATGGGGTGTGTCCTCTCACTAGAGGTAATAGCCAGGCTTGATGATTATGCTGGTCTGAGTCTTCTTAAGGTTTCGATGTTTCAACACTGACTTGCTCATATTACAGTTACCTACCTTTACGTGTCGAAGCATCTGCATTCCTCGAGCTAACTGCACTGAGCTACGCTTGGCCGTTCACGACGGCAGTTTTGTTTCTCCAAATACTACCTACCGTCTTATGCCTTGATACAGCTCGTGTGGGTGAGTGGTCTCCGATCTGATCTAGATCGGCTCTTAGAACCTGCTCAATGTCATCAAGCTGCCGTGCCAAGGCTGTTACCTGGAGGATATATCAACATGCTTTCTCGGCGTTTCAGGGGTTTCAGGTTTTTGAGATGCATCAAAGTTAGAGTAGGGACGGAGAGTCACACCTGTATGCCACGACACACCTGCATTTGCCTCCATTAGGCCACGTAGGCACAAGATCACTCGTAGATATAAGTAGGTGGACAGGCCCTTCGTCTGAAGGTGCTCGATTCTTTCCCACTTTGCCATCTCACAGTCTCTGATCGCGCAAGAACAAACACGTAACCTGGACATATACACGTTCAACAGACCCGGCAAAGCTTCACCCACAACCACCGGCAGAACAGCTATATAAACCCAGTATCACCAGCTTTCAGAGACTCTTTCACCCTCAAGTACCCGTCGCCGCCACTACCACAAACCTCCCATACCCCTATTACCTCGGCATTGGACAAAATGTGCCGTGAGTTCGAGTACCGGTTTGGTGGCTGCACACACACCGTCCGCCAACGCCAGCAGTGTGTATTGGGTTACTGTGCCACGCCCCTGGATGTCACCGGATACGCCCACACGGGGGAATGCCCGGAATGTCTCGGCGGCGCGTTCTACCCCTATGAGTCTCACATCAGAACCGACTGGCTCACTGGCTATACACTCGATACCATCCAGCCCTTCTACCAGTCGGTGGCACAGTACCTGCTCCGATTCTCCGTCACTTGGCTGGTCGGAGGTTACGATGCAGCCCGCGCAGGGTCCCAGACCTCCCTGCCGCTCCCGCTACCTGGACGTGAGCGTTTCCCAGCTCACATCCACGAGGAGGTCCTTCGGCAGTTCTACGCTCAGACCGCTTGCATCGAGTGCGGCCGGGTGTCCTTCCTAGAGTCGGGAATTTGCAACCAGTGTCCCGGCAAGACCCAGGAGGGCACGATCAACCCGGCGACCCAGTTCTTGAACGACGTCACCAAGGACGTCTACCGTCGCAAGTATCTCCCCCGGGTTGAGGCGGGTGAACTTCGAAAGGAACAGGCTCGCATCAAGACAGCCTTTACTCCCGACACCTTGGGTCCCGAGGCTGCCGCGATGTTGATTCACCGGACGAGCTTGAACGAAGATAAGTCTTTGGCTCGCCTGGACGGTTTTTACAAGGATATCCATGACCTGGAGCTCGAGTTTGACGCGGCCACCACCGACGACGCCGCCGACCCACACCCCAAGGGACGACTTTCGCATGAGCAGCGGATCTGTTATGGTGACTTCTCCGTCCGCGTTATGTATGTGGCCGCTTGGGTGCTGGCCCACGACGCCGGTATCAGCGATGGAGTGGGCAAACGCGTCCTGCGCTACCTCGCCCCCATGCTGATTCACCGCATGGATTCTCTCCGCCCGGCTCAGTGGGAGATTTACCGGGTTGATACTGCGGCCCTGGACTTCAGCTCGTACCATGCCGTCGCAGAGGCCTACATGGAGCTGCAGGGAGACGGGCCAGTGGCAGCCTTCACTACCGTCATGGCCGACATGGCATACCGGTTTGCGACGACGATTACGTTGCTTCAAAATGAGATGGCCGACCTCCGGATGACGCGGGAGAGACTGATCACCGCGAGGGTGTCGCTGCACAGCGACGTCGTGTCCCAGCCGCCCGAGGACTGCCCCATCTGCTACGGCAGCTTCTGTGAGGAGGACTCGGAGATGGTGAAGTACCACCGCTGTGGACATGTCGCTCACACGGATTGCATAGTGCAGGGCTTGCTGGCGGCATCTCGCCAGACCTGTTTCTACTGCCGTCAACACTACGGCGGACCCGACGAGAGCCCGTCCGACACTTCCCTCAACGGCTTTCAAGACGCGCCGTGGGATTTCTACGGACTCTGAGCTGGCTGGGCTACACCGGGGGGGGGCGTTTGGTGTTTTGGTATATCCTTGTGCTTTTTGGGTACAGTTTTGTCTTAGCGGACGGCCTTACGCCGTCACTATATAAGCGAATTGTACAACTTGGATTATCAAACAAACTAGAACACTGGGTGACTATTATCATTATGTTTTGTCAATGTAAGTGTCGACATATGACGTGAATATGGCTTAATACCTCGGAGTATGTAATCAAGAGCACCTGGTAATGCTCGCTAACATAAAGAATATACTTGGCAAATTTCAAACTATCAACAGAAAGATATTAACATATCAGGAAGAGTTGCTGTTATCAGCACAGGAGAAAGCTTTGTCAATCTCTCCGTTGGCATAGGCATCAATGACTTGCTGGATGACTCCGTATGTCCCCCCAATCGTCAGAAACACGGCAAGCAGGATCATCAGCCAATTGAGCCAATACGCCGTCGCTTTTAGTACGCCGCCCTTGCGGTAGTGCTGGTGGTCGTAGATCCACAGGTAGCCCGGGAAGCCCAGGGCAAGGGGAGCAAAGGTCAGACTACCAGCCAGGGCAAGGAGGTAGTTGAAGATGGGAATGCCCGACGCCAGCAGGAAGCACACGACACACATGGCGAAGTTGCAGCCGAACCACGTAGCCCAGTGCACGAACGTGTTCTTCTGCAGATGGTCCGAGTGACGCAGGATGCGGACAAACAGGTACTTCGCGGCAACATGGACGTAGAGACAGGCCGAGACCAGGAGGCCGAAGATGCCAACGCCGTAAGCGACCTTCTTGATGGTGCCACCGGCACTGCCGAGGGAGGGAGAGGCAACCCACTTGCCACAGTACGCGTACACCACCAAGCTGAAGGTCAGGTAAGAGGCGGTGACAATGCCCATGCACAGGTAGACGGCCTTGTTGTAATCTCTGGGGCGTTTCATCTCCGAGATGACGGGAAGGAAGGCGGATGTGCCCGCGCCAGAACAGAAGATGCTCGCCACGGAGGTGATGGCCGCAACGAAGCTGGGGTGGCCGATGACGTGGTAGCCAAATTCGTAATCGCCGGTCTGCGGAGCCGCTGCAGGGCGGTCGCGTTGGGTCACACCAACACTGAAAAAGTATCGAGTCAGCTAGGGGACTACCACAAAGGACTCCCTCAGCGGCGAAGTAGGAGGTTGACTTACACCACGATGAACACGGCAACATAGACAGAGATGAAGCCACCCCAAGTCAACCACGAGATCTTCTCAAACTTGCGCACGCTGGCCAGGATAAAGACCATGATGGTAGCCACAAGCATAAAGTAATTGGTGCAGATGGCGTGGCTCGATAGCGCGTTGAGCGCCACGGACGCGCCAAAGATACCCGACGCTCCGACGATGGCAAAGGTCACCAGGAAGAGGATGCCCACCACTTCCCGACACCAGGCACCTCCCACATGCTCGGCCATGTCGGCAATGGAGTGGCAGCCGGCGTGGGAGTTGCGAAAGTTGCCCTGGATGATGGCACAGTAGGTGTTCAGGGCCTGCCAGCCCAGAACGTTGATCGCTCCGGGGAAGGCGCCGAGCACGTACATGGCCGAGGGGATGGTCAAGACTCCGGTCGCGAAGATCACTACGCCGCATGGTCAGTCATGGAGGGTTCATGGAACTCTGGTGGATGTGTCTGTAGGTCACTCACGCTTGAGAAAGATGACACTTGCTTGGATCCAGCCGACGGTGCGGAAATCGACGCCGGTGCCGTCTCGCTTGAAGACCTCAAAGGCCTCTTCGTTGGTCCCGGCCTTGACACCGTCGGAGCTGCTGGTGCTGTTCCGCTGCGGCGCCGGCGTGATGGCCTCGGCCGTCTTCTTCTCCATGTCGGACATGATAAAGATCACGGTAGTGACTGGCAATGCTCGACGAACTCAAAACCAAGTGGAACAATTGCTCAGAATACCAAGTGTTATGGTACCAATGGCGGCAGCGGCAAACATCGATGACGACCGTCCTCTCGGTCTGGATATATATGCACCATTTCGTGCGAGAGCCGTCTAGGCACTCATTGGCCGGCACAGTCACAAGATAGAGGACGAGATAGCAAAGGAGGATTCCACCCGCACTGCGGGTCTCCCCAGTTTCTCACGATTTGCTTCTCCATTGCCGTTGCCGATCTGTAGTGTAGTAACACGGGGCTGGCTCCATCAGCCGTTCTCGTTCTTTGCCGTATTGTACACGTAGCGCTCAAAGTGGAGCTGAGATATTGCTTAACCACTTATCGTTGGGGTCGGTTAAGAGCCCTGCATTGGAGTCGGTTGGAGCATCAAGACCTCCAATGATGGATTGGGGTTGGGGTAGGTTAAGATATCAAATGTGGGCTTGGGGATGACGACACGATGCCCAATGTCTAGAGGTAGTCTCCTCGGTAGCTGTCACGAGATACAACTCGCAGCGCCTAACTGTATTAGGTTTTCACATGCTACAGCAGGACTTGGCTTTGCAAGAAGGCATGTAACACAGAGATCAACGATTGATCTTTCGGCGAAATGGTAAATCATGTTGTCACAGTAACCTGCTGCTGCGTGTACAATTGACATGGTATTATCGTGCTCAGTTCTTTAGTATAGCCCCAGGAGCTGCTGGCAGCAGGGCATCGGGAGCCGGCTTGTTCTTGTTCTTGAAATCATCACAGATCTGTTCCATGGTCACGAATTCCACCCCCTCGTGTTTCTTGAAATGTTCAATCAACCTATGTGTGAGTTAGCGCGACGTTTTTTCGTTTAAAGGACCACCGGGCTCAACGGGAAGCATACCTCTCGTGCATAAGAATCGCATGTGGTCGGCCAGACACGTCCGGGTGCACGGTGATGGGGAAGATAAACTCGTCGTACTCGCGGTAAAAGTAGTCGAAGTGATCGCGCCATATGTCCTCCACGTCGCGCGCATTGACAAACCCGTGGCTGTTGGCCGCCGCCTTGATGAACATCATTGGGGGGAGGTCGTCCAGGTACCAGTTGGAAGGAATCTCGACGAGTCCGGTGGGCTGGCCGTGCTCCAGGGGCTTCATCCAGTCCTTGGCCTTCTTCTTGTAGTCGATCTTGGTCCAGGATTCGCCCACAGGAAGATAATATGCTTGGCAGTCGTGGTGAGACATGCTATGGTCGTACTCGATGCCGTAGTCCAGGAGAAGCTGTGCTCCCTCACGGCTCGTCTCCCACCTGCGGCGCGCGTCAGCGGTTAGGTAGAGGCTCTGATGGTCGAGTAGGTGTTTACTCACCATGGTGCAACACTTCCCCTGGGAGGCTTGCCCGTGAACTCTGTGAGCATCTTGTACGTCTTGTCCAGCACATCCCTTTGCTGCTCAATCGACATGTCTGTTGGGTTCTCATGCGAATAGCCGTGGAGACCTATCTCGTGTCCGGCATCGCGTACGGCCTTCATCTCCTCTGGGAAGGTCTCCAGACTGTGCCCTGGGACAAACCACGTGGTTTTGATGTCGTACTTGGCGAAAAGCTTCAACATGCGCTGCACGCCAACAGTACCGGCAAACATTCCTGTTGTACATCCATACTTTAGCGGTTGATTTCTATGCCTCATCCAGATACAGTAGCTTGCCTCGACTGATATCATTTGCCGAGTCCTCTCCGCCGTAGGACCCCAGCCAGCCTGCCACGGCGTCGACATCCACTCCGTAGCTGATGAGAACACGCTTCTTGCCCATATTTTCCTAATTGACTGCTGCAGTTCGCTCTGGAGAATAGTAAAGGAGCTAATTGTAAGAAGCAAAGACCATTGTCGAAGAATTATCTCTCAGCAGTCAGAATCAGGGACGCGCTCCATGTGTCAATCGAGGCACTGCGTCACACTTCCCCGCGTTATCTTGTTGGAGCATCAAGAGGCATATCAAGGGATCCTTGGAGGCTAGAGATAAGACTTTGGGGTAGAATGATAAGGCTAAACTCCACTAAATGCGACTGCCGAGACATGCGCTAATCATTGGGTTCGACTCTTAGAACGTATCTACCCTACAATCCCTGGGTTGTATTCACGACTTCATACATGCAGATTGTTACTGTATTTCAGGTTGTACTACATATTCCAAGAGTGAAATGTATAATTCAGCAACAAAAGACGTCGGCACATTTTTATTGATTGGAGCTTCTTCCTTCGTTCCTCATGGTATCGTCACAACCACTCCCGTCTCATATGACGGCGGTACATCTTCGCCACGTGCGACACCAACTGACAGTGATATGTTCTGTAACACTTCATACTGACAGCTTCACAGTACAACAAGCCATATGAGCTCGTCACAGTGGACATGCCCCAGATCAGAGACAACGAACTTCTCATCGAGGTGCACGCCGCTGGCTTCTGCCACTCCGATCTCCAAGTCCTACGAGGCCAATTCGGGACAGCACTGCCCATAATACCTTCTCATGAACCTGCAGGAGTGGTAGTACAAGTTGGTCCTAAGTGTAGCGGCTCATGGAAGGTTGGGGACAGAGTCGGCGTCTTGAACTTCAAGAACGCCTGCGCCCAATGTGTCGGCTGCTCTTTGTCGCAGAGGCGCTACAAGAACCATGACCCGAGGTTCTGTGAGAAGCGTGAGACGGCAGGGTTCCAGCATGACGGCGCCTTTGCGCAATACCTGGCTGCGGACCCAGACACGACGGTGGTGCTACCTTCATCCCTATCATTTGAGCAAGCCGCGCCACTGATGTGTGCAGGGGTAGGTTTCAACATCTTCTACGAAGCACTCGTCTGTCTATGTGCATTTGGATCAGAGCTGACAAGCTTGCCCTAGGCCACAGTATGGGGAGCACTAGAGAAAGCGACTGCAGGCCTTGAACCTGGAGCTCCTGTTGCCATAGTAGGAATAGGCGGCCTGGGACATTTGGGAGTTCAGTTCGCAAAGTCCCTAGGCTTTACTATCATAGCCATAGACAGTCGGCAGGCCGGTAGAGACCTCGCGAGCGATGTTTCAGACAGGCTCAGTCCGGACCTTGTCGTCGACTCTCTTGCAGATAACGCAACTGAGGAGATATTCGCTTTCACCAAGGGGGAAGGCGTTGCTGCGGCCGTTGTCTGCACAGATTCGATTGCGGCTAATACATGGACACTACGACTCCTGAGGATAGGTGGTGTCATAGTTCCGCTCGGCTTACCGGCAGACCGGTGGCAGTTTGATGCGGATGTGCTTGTCTTTCGTGAGCTTGTTATCAGGGGCAACTATGTTGCGAGCGCTGAGTCCACCAGACGGATGATGGGCGCCGTTGCGCGAAGCGGCGTACGGTCACATATCACTACGGTTGAGCTGGCGGATGTCTCGAAGATTGTGGATATGTATCAGGACAAGAACTTCAGAGGGAGACTCGTCGTGAAGATCCGTTGATTACACAAGGCTGAATACAATAGACCTGGCTGTAACTTGAGCCACCACGTATGTTTACTCCCAGCTTCTTTTTTTTTTTTAGTTGTACTTCCTAAGGGTATCGATACAGCAGTAAGTAAGGGCATCATATACTGTGATCACTCTGGACGCCTAGTCTATTATCTCTTACTGTGTTTTCCTGGGCGCGTTATGACGACTGTAAGGCCGGCTGTTGGTCCAAAAGCAAGAACCATCAACATGCAAGATAGCAATCACTCTCCCAGCAAACGTCTGTTGCATCCCCAAGTCCTGCTGATCAGGCAGTGCGGCCAGTAAAGAACCTAGAGGTAGGTACCTAGGTACCTCTGGCGTTTCCACTCTAATTCATGGACCCGGGCGGGTTACATGATTTGGGGTCTTTTGGGGGTTGGCTCATGGGAAATGACTCCAACTCTGCAACCATCTCGGCCTGCTCCAATTCCACTCATCCATATTCCATCGACTATCGATGTGGCGATGACGGCTCCAAGGTGACACCGGATCCCGGCAATATGTGCGGATTCCGTTTGTCAGAGATTCCTTCCACAATGGCCTGAACACGGATGAGACTCGCTTACCAAAGAGGGCCAAAACTGCAGACATGATCGCGCCTAAATTGGGGCTCATATATTTTTGGGGCAGGTTGATGCAAAGCAGGGAGGTTGCGATAGCAAACCACCAGAACACCTCGGGTTGGTCTCCTTATCAGTTTGCGCAGCATTGGCTTTGGACAGGATGTCGGTCTTCTTCAAGTCAATTTCATCGTACGTGTCTCTAATTCTCTTGTCATGCATCTGTATGTCCCAACGGTCATGCTAATCCAACCTTAGGGGTAACCCCGTCAAGAAGGGCGATGCCGAAGATCAACTCAAGAAGATAGGCGTGTCGCTCGATTCCAAGGACTCCGATGACTACGACCTTCTTCTCGCGGCTGTCCACGATGTTGCTCAACACATATCCGACCTCCCCGACTATCAGCCTGTTCCCGATACAAAGCGCTATCCACGAGAGAACATTCGTCGCCCGACACAACAAGAGCAGGACCTTGGAAATGCTTGGGCACACAAGTTTCTCATTCAAGGGAACCAAGATGGAGGAGCCATGGCCAAGAAAACGGTGACCTTGAAGGACTGCATTGCTGTTGCCGGTGTTCCTCAGTTTTTCGGAAGCGATGCCTTCCCGGCCTGGACGCCAAGCACGGATGCAACGGTTGTCACACGAGTTCTGGATGCTGGAGCAGACATAGTTGGAACATCTGTATGCGAAAACTTCTGCAATTCCACGGCGTCCTTCACCAGCGCACAGGGAACCGTCGAGAATCCGCACCGAACCGGCTACTCGGCTGGTGGAAGTACATCCGGGGGCGCTGCTCTCGTCGGCTCGGGGAAAGTTGATGTGGCTATTGGGACGGATCAAGGTGGGAGCATTCGTGTTCCCTCAAGTCTTTGTGGGTGTAAGTGAACACCCATGTGCCCTTCCCCACAATGTTTGCATCGCCCGCTGACTGTGTCCCTCCTCGCAGGCGTTGGCTTCAAACCCACACATGGCCTTGTTCCGTGGACCGGCTTCACTAGCGGCGATGCTGTTGACGACCACGCCGGTACCATAACGCGAACCGTTGCTGACAATGCCGCTTGTCTTGACGCCATTGCCGGTTATGATGATATTGACGACCGAGCGCTTGGCGCTGGAGAACCCGGTTCTCATGGCTTGGTCGAATTCCTGACTTCATATTCACCAGGGGCTAACAAAACTCGCCCTCTAGCTGGTTTCAAGATTGGTGTTCTCAAAGAGGGCTTCTACAATGACTTCGTGCAACCTGAAGTGAAAGAAGCCGTCTTGAATGCGGTGCGGAAATTCGAGCAACTGGGGGCATCTGTGCAAGAGGTTTCCGTGCCAGCGCATTTAGAGGGTCCCGCGGTGTGGACCGTCCAGCAACGCATCTCCGGTGCCTTGACCATACTAGGGCAAGCTCACGGAAGAAGAGGGCTGGGCCTTACCGAGTTCGAGCACGCACGTCTACCATGGACATCCGAAAACTTCCAGAAGCTGTTCCCCTCAACGCAAAACACCGTTATCAACGGACTGTACCTGACGGACAAGTTCCCTGGATTGTACAGCAAAACGATGAACATCGGACGCCAGATCCGCGATGCTTTCGACCGGGCACTGCGAGAATGTGATGTCCTGGTTATGCCCACCACGCCATTCGTGGCACCTCGCCACGGCCGCCGTGGCACACCACGACAATGCTTCGAGCCTACCATTGGCCTGACGGTGAACACGGCCGTATTCAACGTGACGGGTCATCCGGCTCTCTCGTTACCGGTCGGGTTCGCGCCGGCGAGGGAAGACCATACCGTGGCTCTGCCGGTGGGTATGCAGATTGTCAGCGGAAGATGGCAAGAGAAGAGGATTTTTCAGGTGGCGCATGCGTGGGAGACAGCCTTTGACTGGAGGAGCTGCCGATGCATGGTCGAGGAGGCTCAGCACGATGACTTGAACGAGAAGGTCCAGTATGCGGTAGAAGTTAGCCCAGTTGTAGCTTAAACCCATGCATACGAATCACCATAGTCTCATTATAATGTCAAAGGTTGAGACTGGTTAGAGCGAGGTTGGCTGGCCCCTAAAGCGTTGTACTTAAAAAAGTACCTCGATGTGTGTGGCATTACATCTTTTACATTTCACGTAAAGTATGGTGGATAATCAGTTTATGGTGTATCCACCGTCCACCACCAAAGCATGTCCTTGGACAAAGGACGACTGGCTTGAGCACAGGAACAGCACCGCGTTGGCCACTTCATCTGGCCGTCCCATTCTCCGCATAGGCGCAATGTTAATCGCCGGCCTCAATCTCTCCGTGACTTCTTCCGAGCCCGTGGTCATAGGTGATTCAATAACGCCAGGGCAGACGCAGTTGACCCGTATACCATCCTGGGAGTAATCGATGGCGTCTGATCGAGTCATGTTGATGATCGCGGCCTTGGAGGCACAATACGGTGCTGTTTGGAAGATTCAGCATGTTGACTATGATTGGGTCGAGTCAATGAGGGATCACAATGGACATCACTTACCAGCAGCAGGACGTGCCACAATGCCTAATTGACTGGCAATGTTCACGATGGACCCCTTCTGCTCAGGATGTTCACCAAGAGGCTGTTGCTTCAACATCAGACGCAGCGCTGCTCGTGAACACAACCAAGAACCTCGGTAGTTGACCCTGTTGATGCGGTCGAAGTTATCGACCGACGTCTCGTGCGAACGCAACGAAGCGCCAAGGATCCCGGCACAGTTGACTGCATAGTCCAATCGCGAGAACGTCTTTGCAACTTGGTCGGTGAAGCTGGTTACGAAGTGCTCATCAGAGATGTCGCCGTTGACATCGAGGATTTGTGCTTTGGGACTGATTTCCAGGATGCCGGCCTTGGTCTGCGCTAAGGTGTCCTTGTTGACGTCTGTTATGGCGATGCGCGTGCATCCGGAGCGAGCGAATGATTTTGCTACCGCTGCTCCAATTCCTATGTTTCATTGTGTCAGTAGGATACGGTCAGCGTATACTAATGTACGGCTCATACCTGTTCCGCCTGCGCCAGTGACGAGAGCCACACCGGGCAGTTTTGTTAATAGAGATGCCATTGCGCGCCAAAGGAGCTGATGATCTTGGAATCACAATTGTACAAGTACAACGTATATCATCGTCTGCTTTCCATGTTCTGGAAGTCAGCCTCGTGGGAGACCTGCCCTTCACATGCATCCCAAGCGTGGCCATCACGATGGCTCAGTAGACCCCACAACTGTAATCCACGGTTCCCCACAGATAGATCGACGACACTAAACCGTTAGCGTACCGAGCTCGGCAATGCCCCGGATCAGCTATTGGAGGTTATCAGTCGACCGCTGCCAATTTCTGCTCCAACGACTTGCAATCACACTCCAACTGAAACCCTCTCCAACTCAAACCCATCTCCAAGTCCTCCACATCTCTCCTACCTCCAACAGCACGGGCTCATCGTCAAATGTTGTCTACAGCTCACGTGGCGGACACCGATGATATCCAACAGGCAGCTCACCGCACTCGGCGGCGGCGAAAGACCTTAGCTCACACGTGCCATCACTGCGACAGGACATTCAAGCGCTCCGAGCACCTGGAACGCCATGTGCGAACCCGTGGGTCTACCCCGGACCCGAGGAATAGTAACCATGTGTAACAGCAATAGGCATGCTGACTCGTACACTTAAATCAGACACCAAGGAGAAGCCCTTCATTTGTCGCTGTGGAGCGGCCTTTGCACGCCGGGACCTCCTCACCCGCCATCAACGGCTTACGTTTCATGTCGGCGGCGCCGAAGGGCCGGCCCCAGACACGGAGGCGGCATCTTCCCCTCGTGGCGCCGCTCCAGACATAGAGGCAGCAGCTGCAGCCGCAGCGGCCGAGTCGCTGTCATCGTTGTCCGGACTGAATGCTCCTCTATGGGATCATCCGTCGGGTGCAGAGGCCTACATGGATGCCCACCATGTCACACATCGAAACCTAGCTCATGCAGACGGTGTCGCACAGCCATACGATCAGTCCTTGCTGGCTCCTCAGATATTCAGTCAAGGTACGGTGATAGTGTCTGTGCCGTAACAATACACAACTAAAAGCCTGCTTATAGGCAATGGCGTGCATGATTTCGACGCCCATTTCAGAGAATTCGCCGATTTCCTCGACGGTGTAGGTCTCCCGGCCGAATGGAGTCCCTATTTCCAGGTCCCGGACCGGGAGGACGACCTTGTCGATCCTATGCTACGGGAGCCGGAGGAAGCTAGACACGAGCATGCTACTTCCGCTCCAGGCACACAACCTGGTACACCGTTCAGCTCCTGGCTTCCCTCGGCACCGGCTGGCAACCATATCTCGGGAACGAGGACCAACGAGAGTGAGCTTTTCCGCTTGGTCAACCTCCTCAGCAAGTGTAGAATATGTGTTAATATATCCAAACAGACGCCGGAGGTCGCCGCGAAGTGGCGTCTCCTCTTTTCAAGATCACCGACGAACAGCGTGCGCGCCTCGACCAGTTGCTGGACACTTTTCGTCATGTGTTAGACCCTGACTTCAAGTTACCCTCTCGCCATGCCTTGACAAGATACGTCACCTCTTATTTCGAGGGCTTCCACACCCATATGGTCTTCATACACACACATACTTGGGCCCCTCTGGACACCCCGCTAGAGCTTATTCTTTCTATCGCCACTATCGGTGCCCAATACTGCTTCGAGCACCGTATTGCCGAACACTTATTTCATGCCGGCAGGGCTATATTAGTAGAGCGGTTACGGCATGAGGGTGACAAGTTCGGACCCAAGACGAGGAGCCTACTCAACATGCGACAGGACCAAACTCCTCATGGTTCTGTCTATATGAGGCAAGAAACTCGGATGCACCGTAACCTGACTGACTGGGGCCCTTGGGAGCCAATAGACACCGTCCGTGCCCTCATCAACCTCATGGGTTACGCCACCTGGGAGCCCAAGGAGTGGCTGCTGCAAGAGGCTTTCTCTCTGCAGAGTCTCCTAGCCCAAGTCCTACGAGATCTTGGCCTCGAGGAGGGGTCCGAGCCGGAACCCTCAATCACGGACGCACCATCCCAACAAGAAACATGGCTCGCCTGGGTGCGGCAAGAGTCCATCCGGCGCACCAAGCTGATCGCCTTCTCCTTTATCCACATCCACAGCGTGGCGTACAACGTGTACCCCGTTCTACGCAGCAACGAGCTACACCTGCGGCTACCTTGATCGACGAAAGAATGGAAGGCCCCGACAGCTCGACAGTGGCAGTCTGCCCGGCGCGAAATAGGTAAAGAGCAGCTGCATTTTCAAGAAGCGCTATCGCTTCTCCTCCGCAATGAGGATAGCTCTGTGCCGCTGGACCCGATCCCGACACCTCTGGGAAACTACCTGTTGCTGCATGGCTTGTTACAGAGGATTTATATCGTGCGGGATCTTTCTTTGCCGATCATGGATAACTCTGCTTCGCTCTCTGCAGAAGAGGTGGAGAAGCTCGAGTGAGCCGGCCCCCATCTCTCTTCCATCTCCACCCTTTACTAATTCCTGACCTTTTCTTTTAGCCGTGGCCTCCGTTCTTGGACAACAGGCTGGCAACAAGCCCCCGAGTCATCACTCGACCCCAACAATGAAAACGGACCTATCCCCTTCACCTCCTCCTCCCTCCTTGGTCTAGCCTATGTCCGGCTCCACCTCAACCTCGGCCCCTACCGACAACTCGACACCCGCGACCCGGACCGCATTGCCGCAGCCCTCTACCGTTGTCCGGGTGTGAAACGCAGTGACGGTGTCATCTCCGCCCTGCTCTACGCCGCGCACGCTCTCTCGGTTCCGGTACGTCTGGGCGTGGACCGCATAGCGCGCAGCCAGGCCTTCTTCTGGAGCGTCCGGCATTCTTTGAGCGGACTGGAATGTGCCGTGTTACTGAGCAAGTGGCTCGCCACGCTGCCGGGAGATGGGGGACTGACGGGCAGTGAAGAGCGGATCTTGCATTGGGTGAGGTGTATTGCAGAGGAGGCGTTTGATGTCGTTGATTTCGACGACGAGGAGGAGGAGAGACACCGTGGATTGGGGTTGGATCATCCGCAAGGTCTGAGTCTGGCGGTACTGAAGATCTGGGCGCATTTCTTCAAGAGTAATACCCAGTGGCCGTTTATCAACATCATCGGCGCGAGTCTGGAGAGATATCGGGAGATGTTGATGAAGGGAATTGGCACATAGAGGGCTAGGAGTTAGGCGGGCGTTCTTCTTTGCATGGTGATTACTGGAGTCTGTGAAATGTTTGTACCGGATGGCGTGGGCTGGGGTTGCTCTTGGGTTTGCTGTATACTTTGGGTTTATCGGAGAAGTCTGTCATGGCGTTTCGGGGGATCATTACGGGATGGGTATCTGATTGATGATCTGTCCAGGAGTTTCCACCAGGAGACAATGGTCACGGGTGCAGTGACGGTCATGCTTCGAACATTGGATCCGACGTGTGCCGTTCGATGGATAGTCGTCTGAATCCAGGTTCAGGGCTCTGACATGGTCAAAGACAACAATCAACCGGGGCGATAACGCTCAATCCCCATGGCTGCCGGTTCAATGGACAGTAAAGACTGACTTGGCGTTCGCTACGATGTTGCATAAAGCCGTGGCCGGCCAACAATGAATCATGTACGAAAAATGGGCGATAGGTACAGTGGGCATCGCCTGAAGACAACATATTTCTTCCATAAAGGAGGTACAATGCAGAGAAAATCCAGGTACTCATGTACTCGGCGAAGACAACCAACCCTTTGTTTCATAACCGTACAATTACGGACAGTAAGCTGAGCGCCTTTGACAACGAGTTTAAACAAAACAAAAAAGAAGCTGCATTATCCGCCTGGAAATAGCAGTTGTGTAATGGAAGAATTATGTATTTCTGGTTTTGGTCTCAACCATATCTACATATATGCGTGTCTTACAACTCGGCTCTGCGATGTTGACCTCACATATCACCAGTACTTACACGTTTATTCGGTACCTCACTAGGGACACAAGCACACGTCAAGTCTTTCTTAAAGGACCTACACTCACATTCGAACTCGCGAAGACACTAAACATCATCCCCTCGGCACGATGTGTATCGAGAACCTCTACTCGTTCGATAACTGCGCAGCCTTCATGGCAGGACGCCGTCAAAACGAATTTGATAATGGCATGTCTCACGGAGTAAATCGAATAATCCGGTGCTCGGGCCCCTGGATGTGCAAACAACTCTCGGCGACGGGTGAGATGTTCCACGTCGGTGAGTGCCCTGCGTGCCTCCCCGGTGGTGCCATATTTCCCCTCGAATCGTTTTCCGGGCGTTGTGCTCTGGTGCGTGCAGGTCAGGTTATGATCCAGCAACAGTGCACAGAGATCGGCCAACATCTTCTGGACTGGTGTGTCCTCTGGCTGTCGGCATTTTGGGACGGGCCCGAGCCCTTGTCTCATGACCCCAGCGTCCAGGCCTCCTTGGACAAGGCCGCCCTCCGGCACCATTATGCCTCGGTATTCTGCGAGGAATGTGGCAGCTCCAGGGGCACAGCTGCGTTTGCGGATGACCCGGGCCCGTGTGCGACATGTCCCGGCGTCTTAGCCCGAGCTCCAGGGGTAGGAACGGCATCCCTGGCTATACTACTCCAGACTGAGATCGCTCGAGTGGCATACAACAACAAATATCTCGCCGAGGTCAAGGCAGGCAATCATGAGAACTTGAGGACGGAGATTGTTTCCCAAGCTCCCATACCCGGTCCCTTGGACTCTGAAATAGCTGGGCAGCTGGTCCTTCGTCGATGGCACGCTATCGACCTGCTCCAAGACGAACAGCAGCCCCTGGACGACTTTTTGAGCACTCTGATCCAGGACCTTCACCTCTTCTATGACAGCGCCACCAACTCGGACGTCGATCCCGTGGAAAAGGCCGAGTGGCATCGATTCACAGACCTGGCAGGGAAGATCCTCGGCGTGGCCACATGGGTGTTGGCAGCGGACACTGGCCTGCATCCCCGCCATAAGCTCCAGACTCTGCGCTACATGTCGCCCGCGCTGCTGCATCCACGGGCGCCTGTTGCTGCTGTCCAAGACAGACACCGGGATGTTTGTACTCCGGTGACTTGCGCAGCCGTTCTTGGTTACCTGGGCCTGCCCGATCCGGCTGACGCAATCGATCGTATGACTACCGTCTTCCGCGATGTGTACATTCACATCCAGACGCGACGAGTAGCTGAAGTCAATGCGAGCAGGCAAACCAAAGAGGGACTAGTCAGGAGTAGACTCGCCTACCACACCCAGCAGCTCACTCGGCCACCGGATGATGACTGGATATGTGGCATCTGCCAGGAAACAGATGGGGAAACGGACGGGCAAACGGACGGAGTCAATCTAGTCAAACTCGGCTGCCAACACGTGCTGCATCATCAATGCATGGTGAACAATGGAGTCCTCGGTGAGAGACTAAGTACCACCCGATGCCCGTTGTGTAGGATTGCTTGGGATGGAATCGTGTTTGAGACTGATGAAACGACATTCGGCCAGGAAAGCCCTTGGTACGATTATGATTTGGCTGGCGTTAGGGAGTAGGGATAAGACTGAGCAGAAGATATATATGCGAGTACGAAGAATCTAAAGAGACAATGTTAGTTGGGCATGGAATGGATCACTGCTCTCGACATGACGTCTATATCAGGATGACCTTTGTGTTTCTCATCCTTCCAGCCGATCGCTTCCTCGTCTCTTCCTTGGCGCGACAAACACCGCTTGTATAATAATGAAACGTGTGCGTACTGGAGCCATGCCATTAAGGTCTTAGGTAAATGTGATCTTCTTGCCCATCAAGCTCCTAAAAGCATCATCAATAGCCTTCCTCTTCCTGCCCCTCTCCTCCATCACTTCCTGTGGCCCGGTATCCTCATCCTCCTCGTCATCTCCCCAAACCTCCGGAACCCAGGCCCTAATCTGTCCATCCAAATGTCCACTGTAGATCGCTCCCGGCGTATTCGACCCGCCCATGATCACGCCGCTAGATGAGCCACCGCCACCAGCACCGCGCCAGACAAGGCTGGTAATTCTGTTCCGTACCGTCCTTTCAGCCCCTCCACGTTGCGCTCGTACAGCTGCCACATTCGGACCCATGCCTCGAAGCTTAGTAACCACGGAGCCATGGTGCAGGTCAAGGAGTAGGATATCCGTCTCATTGGGCCAGACAAGAATTTCCTTCCCTGGAGGAGTGAGACCAACAGGTGTGACGAACATACCGGTGACAGTACCGAGGCTGCCGCCGTTGCGGATCGTAGGACCAAAGGATGCCAGAGTATTGGCACCTGTCGCTGCATCCCAAACACGAATCCGTCGATCGTGGCCCGCCGAGACGATGTAGGCCCCGTCGTCGGTCCACGTCAGTCCATTCACCGGAGCAGCATGGGCACGGGCAGACATGCGAATGCCCCGTTCCTGGAGCGCCGCAAACCCAGTGCTAGCTGTGCTGGGACCGACATTCCGTGCGCGTCCGCTAGCAAGAATGCCCAGACTGTCTTCTTGATCAAGCAAGCCTACAAGTGCACTCGCTCGCCTGACATCCCAGATGCGAACTGCACCATCCAGCGTCCCTGAAGCCAGGATATGCTCGTGGCGGGGTGACCAGGCTACAGATAAGACAGCGCCGGCTGAACCACCAACCTGACCGGGTGCCACGAGACTTTGTACAGCAGCGCCGGAGCGTAGATCCACCAGACGCACGGCGGGATGTTGCGTGCCGCAGGCTACGAGCAGATGTGAGGCTATCGGGGAGGTCGCATGGGTATAGACCTTGGATGAGAGGTTGAAAGACCCAGATAGCTGGGATGTAGTCGTTGACCAGAGTTTCAGGGTCTGGTCGTATGAAGAAGACAGAAAAGCAGCGCTGTCAAAGGGATAGAATGACAGATGTGTGATGCCAAACCGGTGTGCTCCCGGTGTACTCGGAGGCAGGCGAGGGTTCGGTAGTCTCGACCTCGATGAGCCAAGACTTGCTGGTGTCTGAGCCAAGCCTCCTTCCTGTCTTGCTATCTCGCCCACAGGCCGGAAAGTGTGGCCCTCGTGGTGGTTCTGAGACTGGTCGAGGTCCCAGAGTCGAATTGTGCCGTCGGATCCGCCAGATACCAAGACCCTACCGTCAAACCGCTCCAGAGCCAAAGCATTCACGCCTGCTTGGTGTGCCCATAACGAAATTTGTGTATCCTCGTCCCCGTCCTCATTATCACCGGCTACGCCTCTCTCGCCGCCATCGAACCTGAACCGTGGTGCCGGCCGGAAGGAGTGCAGTAGCCTTGTCGTCTCAAGTCTGGCAAAGGCGTTAGGCCCGAGGTTGCCTGTTGAGCGCTCAAGCAGCAGCTGATTCATTCATTTGATGTCACCAGGAGGGTACAGAAAATGCTTTTCTTGTTAGCTTTGTTGTCTTCGTCGCATGTGCAGGTGTTGAAAGGCAGGTTTACGTCACCGAGCATACGACGGGAAGTGGGGTCCCCCGCAACGGAAGTGTTCCTCAGGTACCAAAATATTTGGGTCAAAAACGTATCGCAAGCGGCTTCCATGTGCAAATCTTTACTTACAAGCTTCCACAACTAAAGACTTCAGCACTTTCGCGACCAGTCCGACTATGCGCAACTGCAGAAACAGCTTGCTTGAACCCGCTAAACATCCAGCAGGTTGAGCAGTTTTCACCTTGAACTCAGGACGAGTCGACAAACCCTGAGGACTCCGAGGATTGTTTCGACAACCCCAAGACAGCATCACACGCAACAACCACAATGTCCGATTCGGTAGCTTCAACACCTAGCCGTCGTACCTCCTCTCGGCTTAACTCACCGTTCAATCTCTCCCGGGTCAAACCTGCCTTCCTACGACCACCCTCCCCCTCTGCCGCCGAAGAATCTGACCCCCCGATCACCCTTCCCAACCAGGCCTCCAAACGCCGACAAGCCAACGTTTACGACGCCGTCGCCGGCCGGGTCTCCTCCACCCATCCGCTCCACGCTACCAAAGCCAACCCTGCTCTCGCCCTCGGCAACCCTTCCTCCGAACGCGATCCCCGGCTAGCCCCCGAAGAGGTCTACTCCCGTCGCAAGAAGGCCAAACCCCGCTATGCCGAGTTCGACACGTACTTCGCCCTCGGCACCGATCGGCTGTCCGGCCATCACAGAGAACTACCTGATAGTGACATGCTGAAGTCGATTCATGCTTACACCGCGCGGTTCTACGAGGCGAAAGCACTGGAGCGGGATGAGGACAGGATTAGGAAGGGGAAGGAACCCAGGAGCTTTGTGGGTGGCAGACTGGTTGATGAGAGGAGCATGAACGAGACGGCACTGCTTGCGATGGGGATCCTGCTGGAGGAGGCGGGCCGGGAGATCCTAGGGAGCAGAGGGGATTTGGTCTTCACAGAGTCGATCACGGAGGAGGAGGAATACTTCGGAGTTGACGACGGCGCGGGCCAAAGGTGGGAGGAGCCTCCGATTCCGACTGTGCCGATGCCGGTTGTCGATCCCATGCCGAGTGATATGTCTGTGCCAATTTCGGCCAAGGCGATGCCGACGAGACCGGCTGTTGTCAGGTCTCGGACCGCGACACCGAGGGCTGGGTCACGGGCTTCCACGGCAAGAGCTGCGAGTATGGTCAGTCATGGAAGCGACACTGCGCGTAGCCAGAGCCCTGAAAGGGGACAGAGGGCGAGGAAGAAGCAGCGAGTGGATGAGGAGGACATGGACCTGGATGAGCCGCCAGGCGCAAATCACCCCCAGTACAGGAGGCAGTACACCAGGAGCCCTCGGAAGAAGAGGGCGGGCAGTAGCACCTCCTGATCTGTGACGGGATATCAACGCATCAGCGAGCGCGACCGGGCCGATGATAATGGGAGGCTCTGCGTCCGTCCGAGCCGTAGTTGCAAGGCGTCTCTGAAGGTCTAGGGGGTCCTTCGGAGGTTGTAATTAGTGATACCTCATAGAACTTGTGTGCAAACATCCTGACCGGTCTACAACATGGGCACACTTCCGCATTGTCTTACCACGTCCTTCTCGCTAGAGCAAGAAATTCAATGGACGAGGGGGGTGGCTGGCTGCGTGGTTCGGACATGGGGAGAACCTGCAGTGTCTTGCTTGTCATGCAAGCAGGGTCTGGTCCTTGTGAGCAGTCTAGGCGTTTACAAGGGGGGCGGTTGGCACTTCTAGAATAGACAAGCTCATATTTTCATCCTGCAGTCATCCGCATTTGCATGAGGTCCGACGCCTTGCGCACCTGCTGCTGCGACATGCTTACGCCAATCTGATCAAGATCTGTCGTGTAACCGGGTCTGCGGGATTCTGTAGCTCGTTGTAATGTGTGGTGGCTAGTGTAGGGTAAGTCAAGTGCTCCAACAACCTGGCCATTGTCTGGACCTTTCATGGTGCCTCTACGCGACACTAGAGAATGAAATCGGCCGTTTCCACTGTTAAGCTGATACTTTCATGTAGGTAAGGTACCTATATGCTCGGGCGACCTCATGTTGGAGCAACCTCGACACCATGCGTCTTGTGAATGGTGTGATTTCTTGCGGCCGAGATCTGCCTCTTGACATCCATCACGATTCCATCACAGCAAAAGCTTGTCAAACCTTTTACAGTCGCATGGCCCTTTCGTGCTAGTCTAGCCTGCCCATTTTACCTGCCTTTTCGGGGTTGATCAGCATGTCAACCATGGGGTATAATGACATTGTCATAATGGTCACAATAGGCGACGGAGTCCAATATAGACCAGACTAGTACTGCTATGCTTGTCCTTTTTGGGTCACTCCAGGCGCAGTATGGGAGGATCTATTCTGCCTCTTGCTGCAGGTTAGGGCCAGTGAGGAGCCACGGAGCCACGGAGCCACAGAGCCACGTTTTTTTGTTGAGGTGGCCTTGTCTACGAACGCATTTATAACGTGACCGCCCCGGACAGTGATACTCGGGGGAGACAGGCTGCGGGATTGATCGTCCGGACCTCCAAACGGCCTGTCGATCGGCAGCAAAAGCACCACGCGAAAGTCTGTCCCTTTTACTCAGTTTCTCCGATAGGACACAAAACATTCGGGATGTTCGCATTGGAATTGTAGGGCTGCAGCAGTGGCAATGGAACCCCAGGTGCAGGATGAAGATCTGGCGCATCTTGGAAACAAATGCGAAAAAGTTAGCAGAGACCAATTTCGAGAAAAATGTTGTCAGAAGAGGCGACGGTCTGGTCGTTCCACACTGAGACATTGGCTGAAATTCCTTAATGCGTACTGCAGCTTTGGGGCTAGACAGGCCGACTGCGCCAATGAAACGGTAGGGCTACAACGCCAGATCCAACGGTTGGCGGCGTGGGATTGGAGGCGTTTCGAGTCCTGGTCTGCTGGATTCCAGGTGCGTATGGGAATGTGAGCTGTCACTAATACTGTCTCGATTCCGAGGAGTTGGTCGTCGGGAGCGGCCGGAGATGCCTCCGTTTACTCGTATCGGTAATATCGAAAGGATACGGATAAGTGGGAGGCTGGCTACCTATAGGCTATGAGGCTATGATATGATAGTGATAGCCATTCAGGTCACAAAAGTGATAAGCATTTTTGGGGAGAATCCTGTTGGAGAAGCAAAACTGCACCCAAGGCGCGTGCAAGCGGCTTCGAGTGGTCCAAAAGGGAAGAAGGACAGAGCGAAGGTTGCTGCCCTTGTCGCTCCGAGAGGCCCAATTGGGGGCCATCTTTGCTGGATGAAACTCTATCGGCCATGCCCACCCGTGACTAGCCGCCACAAGCGAGTTGCTTCTTTGGCATCTGGCGGGACTACCCAGAAGTCGGTGTGCTAGTGTGTTTCGACTATGGACTTCCTCTGGAGTTAGGAGATTAGCTTGGCAGTACGTTGCTCTGACAAGTCCCGGGTACGAGACGGTGAAGACTGAAAGAGCATGCCATGCACGCGTCCATGAGAGGTGACCACATGTTTCCACCCGAACACCATTGCCAAGAAGATCTGCGATGTCCCGACTGTCAGAAAATGACAGTCTGAGGTCCGTACATGATGGTTGTCAATGCAGAGGACAGTTGTAACCATTCCAGGTTGCTCATCTTCACTATCGGTCGTCGTAGTGTATCGAGGCTGCGATCGTGGGATGCCAGGCATCCTTGAAGGCGAGACGAAGTTAATTATTGGTGGAATGGCCAGGTTGGATACCAAGGTTGCCGAGGGCGCGAATGTGATGGGTGGTCGCGGACTTGCATTGCATTGCACCTCCAAGATTCCGTCAACCAGTCACCGCCTGGCCAGGTCCTCGAACGGGTGCCGTATGGTTTGCATCATTGCAGTCACCCGCTGCCGACCATGATATGCTGGTGACACAGGCGGCAAGCGCGACGTCTTGCAAAGAGCAGTCTGTCTGTTTTCTCACAGCTTTGTTTCGCCAGGGGTGGGATCACAGCTTGACCACATGAGTAGAGTGATATCGCTAAGCTGGTGATCATCTCTTCCTACTGTGACCTTGTCACTCACAAACTCCAAAAGTTACAGCCGAAGAAGATACGAGGCGAGCCGACCCCTGGTACGAACTTCGACAGGAAGCGGGGCAATCCCCTTTTTACCTCCATATTACCCCGTCATTAGAACCGTGTACTCGGTGACGGAAACGGTCATGTGGTCACCATGGACGAGGAAATGACCTGTTTACAGGCCATGGTGGTTTGCAAGGGGGGAAGCAGGATTGATCATTGAGATCCAACATTGGGATCCATTGGGCATCATGAAACCCTCGGTAGTCGGGGTGGAAAAGTCAACTGGTCAAGAGGCGGGCTTATCATATTTCATCTTTGTGTCAGGAGATGTTTCGGACGCTCCGGTTCCTGGACACTAGACAGCTGCGTCTATCTTGTATGAACCTCTCTATTTTGAACTGCCGATTGACACACAGTACCATGGGTACCTTCCATGAGCCAAATCCGTCGCTTAAAACTGATGTGCTTGTAAGGGTTGGCCTAGCGAGACGTAGACTGGCAGCAGACGCGAGGTCTGGGAACAGGAGGAACACAACCCTCCAAAATCGGCTTGTTCCGTGTAGTCTTGTAGACTACCCAGGCGGCCATTCTCTAGATGAATCGTCATTTGTCGGAGAACTCCAGGAATTGATTTTCTTCGGCGAAAGATGCTGGCGGGCCCGTCGCCGAGTCCATGGTTCTGGGACCAATTTTGGCCCTCGGCTGGTGCCATCCACCAGGAAGACATGGGGCAGGACGCAATAATGAACTGATTCTGGCTTGGCGGACCTGATCCCTTGGTGACTAGGTTGAGCCAAAGGGAAGGTGGTTGCGAACAGAACAAGCAGAAGACGTTTGAGTACCAGTGAGTACACAGAAGACCTTGTTGAAAGGCTTACTTGGGAATCAGACCAATGACGGGCTGAGAACAGCCAGGGCGTGAGACATTCTGTTGGAGGACGTAGTGCGTACGGAGTATCTCTAGACTTTAGATTTCCCACCCCCCGAGGAGCTGAGTCGGCACATATCTCGAGGGAAAGCGGAGGCTGTTACGGCATCTGGATAGTGCAACAAGCAAGCATCCTTTCCCAAACTGTGGCATGATGTCCGATTGTCAGCCTCCCTGCGCCAAGGAGCATCAAACTTTAGGACTATGATGCTTGTTCGGACTTAGCTCGTCGTCTGCAGGTCCTCTTTCTTGCCCATGGAGGACACGGTACTCCTGCTCAAAGCGATGGCACTCCACTGGGCAGCTTGCAAATTGCTTTGATGCCATGGAGCAGAACTCTTTGCGAGCAACAAAGTGCAGCTGAAAGACCCGGGAGACGGCGGCCCCAGGCCTTGGCTCAAAAACTCGGTACTGACCATGCCCGATTTGGTCATCCACCGACAGAGTCTAGAAGGATTACCCACATGCCACGGCAGATGCGTGCATGCTTTCCCGCGAATGCCACATGGACAGAACCGTTTCGTTTTACACTTCGCTGTACACAGTAACTAATCAACAGCGAGCATTGGAAATCCCCGAGGAGATGAATCAATCTTGACACTGATGGGTCTTCTTGACTTCGCGATGTCCTGGCGTAGCTGAGAACGTGAGTCATGGCCGCCAAGGGAATAATCATGACGGTGAATAGCATTGTTTGTATTGCCCCACGTTGCCCGACCAGTTAGGTAAGGTACGGTAGGTTCGGGGTATCATATGTCCCTGGGATGGATGCGAGAGGAGCGGTGAGTGGTGTTGAGTAGGTAGGTTACCTAGAGGCTAGTAGATCTGTCTGTTAGTGTTAGTGCCAGTGCTTGATAATGTCTCATTTCAACTTGATTGACGTCCTGTAAGAATGACGCATGAGTGGCATGAAACGGGAAAAAAAAAAGGAAAGCTAGAAATGCCACGTGCCTGGGAACCAAACGTTGGCCGCGTGCAACGGCTTCTGGTTCGTGTGGTGTACGCTACTGTTCTGGCAGCTTTTTACGCGATGCAATTGGACCTTGTTGACGACCCTGCCTGTTGTTTCGTCTCCCCATATCGGCTCCAGAGCTACGCATCGTACGCAGTAAATCAGCTGCCCCCCGTGCTGCCCGTGCTTGTGCCTGAATCAAGCCTACGTTTCAACATATTTGCCAGGGGATAGAGAGAGGTCGAATGGGGACAGAGAGATGCCAAAGTGCTGGTGTCCCGAGGTGTACCTAGAACGGGAGATCAATGACAAGGAATTACATTGAGCAACTCTGAGCGGGGCCTCCACAGTTCAAGCTACCTCTCTGATACTTAGTACTTTGAGTACTGGCGACCTACAACCCCTGACCGACTTTTCATGCGTACAGTTTTTCCTTCTAAAGATCTCCAATGCTGACGTAGCAAGACACACTGGGAGTTCTCTAGCATTTGCGTCGTGAAAACAATGGCGGATTTTCCTGATGGTATAATGATTGCCTAGAGGTATCTGTAGTTGGTAGGTACGTCGCGTCACGACGAGATCTGATTATGATTTTTCTGGGTAGCATGTAAAGATGCGAAAGCCGAGACAAGCGCATGTGTTGTTGCTCCACCCTGACATTGTCTTGCTGTACCGACACGCCCTGGCCACGCGCGCCTTCCCACTTTGGTACTCCGCATACCCGGGTCGGGTACCTCTACGAATAAGTGGAAAGTGATTGCGGTCCCCACCCGGCTGACCGACCGCGTGTCTTCGTGCAACCAGATTCTGGAAGCTCTTTCCCCAAGCTGTGTTCCCGACCACTTTGCTACACCCAAGCAGGAGCCGCCAATTGCTGCCCCAGGGCTGCCCAACTGCTGATCCGCCTCACCGGTTCCATTTCCTCGTCTAGACCCTGCTTGTCACTCAATACCCTTTGGAAAGCACGAAAGACACCTGTCAGGGATTTGCGTGTCGGGCGGTTTCTGCGCCTGGTCTCCTTCTACTCGCCCGTGTCGCACTCGCCAGAAGTGCTCTGTACTCAACCCCCCGCCCAGCCTCCCACTGGGGCTGACCCATGCTTGTGTCATAGGCTGCTTTTCGTTTACGGCCCTCGGAGGTCATCGTTCGCCCTCCCACCAGTCCGCAGACGTCTCAGTTGCCAGGTAGTCCAGGGCTGTGTCTCTTCCTAACTTGTCAGGCCGTCCCGGGCTTTCCTCCACCCCCCCCCTTATGCTTGGGCGAAATATATAGTGCCTAGCATGGACCAAGCACCACCCGAGAGCAAGCGGCCCCGTCTGGCAAACACTCCGTCATGGCCCAGCAACGGACATCAACTGTTGAACGCGCCGTCGCCCTCACCTACCAACCATTCGCATCCGTATTCAGCTCCACCGTCGCATCCGCCGTACAGTCCGAATACCCAGCAACACGGTCCTCCTCACCATCCTACCGCGCCTCTGCCCAGCCTAGGTGGTCAACATCCTCCGCCACCGCCCTCGTACACCTATCCACCACCACAGAATCCCTATAGCACCGGTAGACCACCTGAACCCCATCAACACCCACCACGCTCGGCGCCTCTGCCTCACACTGCTCCTCCCATGCTGGGTCCGCCGCCGCCGCCGCCCCCGTCTCAGTCGCACTATCCTCCGCGTCAAGAAGGTCGCACACCCTTACCACCACACGTCCACCAGCAGGGACCTCATCCGTATGCGCACGCTCCCTCGCCTCAAGTGCCTTTCAACCCACACCCAGCCGAAGAGCGGAGGCACCATGAGCAGGATAGATACCCACGCTTGCAGGAACACCGACAGTCAAATCCGTCTCCAGTTCACCTGCAGCCCTCTGGCGCTGGTTCTGCACCACCGCCGCCCCCGCTTTTCCACGGGTACACGGCCGGTCAAAGAGATAGAGAACCTGAAATGATGGTGAAGGCAGATCCCGGAGGTCCTGCTAGTGGCGAGGAGAGTGTGAACCACCTAGCGCACGGTCGCAGGCCTCCCTCTACTGGCAACCAACATCCAGACGGTTTCGCTGCTGGACCGGGGCCAGAACCGGGACCGGCCCCGCCGTCGCATAGCGGTCTACCACCATCGCAACCGGTTCCACAGATGCAGCAAGGGCCGCCACCACCTCTGTCGCACCCTACGCAGGATGGCCGGAGACACGTGAGCATGGATAACGCTGCCCAGCCGCCTATGTATCGACAGCCCTTGCCCATGCAGACCTATGTGCCCTCTCCGAACCCTGTGCCCCATGGTGGCCCGTACGAATATGGACTGTCATATGGCCCAGCCGGTTCGGGAATCAACTACGACGGCGTAGTCTCCGTGGCACAGAAGCGCAAAGCGCAGAGAGCCTCGCAGGTGAGTCACGTTCTCTTTTACCCTACTCCCAAGGCAAAACACGTTGAACTCAATATTGGTGCGTCCAGGCTTGTGAGAAGTGTCGCGAACTCAAGGCGAAATGCGATGAACAGAAACCCTGCAAAAACTGCAAGGAAAAGAAGCTCGAATGCAAATACCGCGAAACACAACCGAAAGCCCTCGACAAGGGTACGACAGATATCATGGAGGCCATTCTAAGTCTGAGAGAGGAATTTGTGAGTCGAATGGACAACCTGGACAGCAGAATGGACAACCTCGACAGCAGAGCGGCGAGGCTGGAACAAGCCGTGATCAAGAGCGGCATCAAGTTGGAACTGAGAGACGAGGACAGCGAGGGCATGGTTTACGGCGGTAGCGCCCCCGCAGAACCTGCTCTCAAGCCTCCATCTTCATCGCCCAAGAACTTGACGCCGCTCGTGATTCCAGTACAAGGAGAGGATGCGCAGTACGCGGATAACATGGACGTCGTGCGTGGTCCAGCCCATGACCCAGAGGCCGTGCAAGAGGTGGCCAGGGACGACGACATCGAGGATGAGAACCCGCCAGGACCCCCTGTTGTTCCCGAGCAGCCGTCGATACCTATCAACCACACAACCGTAGCATCGATGCTGCTCAAGTGGGATTCCATCCGGGTGCTCGTGCAACGTCATTTGGACAGGGAAAGGATCAAGTACATTTCCGAATTTCCCATTCAGCAAGAGCAGCGCCGCGGATTGCTTCGTCTATACGGCCGCGGCGAGGGGTCAGACAACAAGTTCTTCGACCGGGAAGCTAGTTTGGAAAGAGAACCATGGGTCCCGCCGGAAGCATACGACGACAACGCTTACTCTGATGCAGGCGGTGGTTCCTCACCTCCCGACTGCTGGGGCACCACTGGCGGCTTGAGCCCGATTAGCTCGGCCACATCGAGAGCCGGTTCCCATCCGCGTGCGGCGCTATGGGACTTCTCGGAGGATAAAGTCTGGACATATGTTCAGTCCTACAAAGACAACATCCAAAACATGCATCCACTTATTGTTCCTAACCGCCTGGACGCCCTGGTCAAAATATTCTTGAGCCACGTCGAGCACAGTAAGACGAGACACAAGTCCGAGGCGGTCGTGGCTGGGTATGTCGAGACGTCTGGATCCGGATATAAAAGAAAGCGGTCGCCCGCCCCGGATGGCATGAATAACTCGCAGAGCACGCCCAGGATATCTTCGGGTGAACCTCGGATCGAGCGCACCATCCACAACGCTCTCGTCCTCCTTGTTCTCGCTCTGGGAAAGATTAGTCTACATAAGACTAGCATTCCCGATCCAGCAGCTTTGAGCGCAAGCGAGCCGCCCAGCAATCTGAACTCGCCCATGATCAGCCATCATGCCTACTCGGGGCGCAACGGATACCCAGCGTCAGCTGCTTCGCCTATGCAAGGCTCTCCACCACTCACGTCACACCATTATAATTCAGGTCCCTCCCCTACAGATGGATTTCATCACGGCACGTCCAGTCGACGGGCATCAGTTGGAGCATCTACGGCTGCTCTACCCACGCCCAAACCCATGCCTCGACAACGGAACATGGAGATCATCCCAGGCCTGGACTACTTCAGTTTGGCCACGGACATTCTCGGCAATCAAAACGCCGGCCACAGTATGAGGCACGTACATGCCCGCATCCTGGCTGGACTCTACTACGGTCAACTGGGTCGGGTGATGGAAAGCTACGCCGAAATAAAAAACGCGAGCTACGCTCTTCTGTTGATCATGAGGCCGAGTCTCCACCGATTGGCCAAGATTCAGCAAGACAAGCCATTCTATCGAGGCGCCATACAGTCTCACCGAGACAACCAAATCATCTTCGCTTTCTGGAGCTGTCTGCAACTCGAGAGCGACATCATTGCCGAGTTGCCGCTGCCACATTCTTCCATCCTACAATATGAACATCAGATACCTTATCCCAATATTGACCTGGCGATGGCCAAGGACGGGTCTCAGAATGGGTTCAGCTCGGAGGTGCTGATGAGCTACACCACGCAGCTATATCTCCGCCGAACTCTGAACGAGATCCATCAGAAACTCTATAGTCCAGAGCTGGAAAACCCGGCACGAAGAGAGTCAGGCTTGCCTCCTCGAACGCATCCCACCTCTACCGTCTATCAATTCTTGTTGGACCAGCTACACTTGGACTTTGTGCCGTCCATGTACAAGTTCGACCCAAAAGACCCCAATCCGGCCACTGACATCCTCGGGGCCAGGTTACGGGCCAAGTACTGGGGAGCGCAGAACATCACGCTCCGCCCATTCATTCGGCAGATCACGCAGTTCAACTTCGAGCGCAGCCGCAACACCACGGACTCACCAGCTCCCATTTCGGGTGGCTTCAGCAGCGACTTTACGGCGCCAGCCATCGGTCCCGAAGCCAAGAGCGACAAGGACATTGATGGTATCATCATCGACCATGCCCAGAAGGGAATCTGGGCCTTGATCCAGAGTACCAGATCGTTCCACGGCCTGAAGGACGAGCGCTTCATCATCACCAACGTTTTCGGGACGGCCCACGCTCAGTGGGGCAACTTACTCGTTCTTGCGGCGGCGTGGAAAGACCCTACGCTGAACAAATATATCAAGGAAGCGGACCTTCAAGATCTCTTTGTGAAGACCATCAAGTTCCTCCGCACGGTGGCTCATCAGTCCAGCTCTCTCGCTATCGACATGCGAATCCTCGAGGGCCTGTACAAGGATTTCTGGCCGAACTTGTCTCGAAACTACGTGGACACAACCGCGCCGAACACCAGCTTCTCCAGTTCAGGTAGCGGGCCGGTGTCGTTACCTCCTATGGCTGCCTCGCACACGCCGCCCAACGCTGTACACTTGCCATCTGTGTCAAACATGTATCCTGGCAATCCCACACGCTGATAGTCCCGATTTTTCACAATACCAGCACGTTTTCTTCCTGCTTTGCGACTCTATACTTGACATTCAACCGATCTTCATCATTGCACCATATCATGCATGGCATGGCGTTTCTGGCTTCACTTCCTGAGCCAACGGCAACTTCTTCACCGTTTAATATACCCTCATCCATCGTTGGATTTCTGCATTAGCAGGCTGGAGCGGGGGAGATGATACCAATTTTTCACATTCTATGATTTTTTCTGGATTTGACTCTTATAGGGACGGGGGTTGGTATGTCTTTGGCAGCATTGGAGGGGCGCGGTCGTTTTCCATTGGTGGACATGAGTTTTTTCATATCATGTTGGCCTTTTGCATATCGTAAAGCATATGGAGGCCTTTTCTTATTCCCATATGGGCTCACGCTATTTTGTGAAACACATTTTGATCTTCAGCTGTGGCTAAGAGGGAGAGGCTCCAAGCCAGATAAGCATGCGCTGCGGCACAGGTGGAATTTTTGCTTGAGTTTACCAGAACTCGCTGGTTCGTTCACTACGAACGCATGGGTGATACGGGAATTGTTCGAGGACAGTCACACTATATGTGAAATGAGCATGATACCCGCGGAAACCAAAAGTTTCCGGAGGGAGGGGTTATGACAAAGCATAGTGCAAACCTGTACGTTGTGGGAGAGGTGAAAGGAGCCGAAGACGACGAGCATTGAGAGTAAGATACCCGAGTTCACCATAGTAGTGAGTAGTAGGTGGTTACGCCGTGGAGATTTCAAATGAAGCATCGTTAAGGCTCTTAATATTTATCTAAGCGTGACGTACGCCCCAATGACTCCTCAGTTACCTGGAATCCAGTGGTGCCTGCAACTCCATAGCTACGGAGACCAGACATGATGCCTTGTCAGTTCCATGACTGCCATTTCAAACAACAATACAAGCAAGACCCGCATAACTCTTCGATGACCGCACTACAACAGTACCACAATCAAGCAAACCCAACCATCCGGATAAGCCGCCTCGCGCATCAGCTCCTCCAAAGGCGCCGAGAACGGCACAGCAGCCCCATGCATGATAACATTAGCCAGCACGGGATCCCTACTACTGGGAAACAGGGTCGGAATCAGGGTGCGCAGAGCTGATCCCAGAGTCTGCGGTGCACGGCTGGCAGTCCTAGGCGGAATAAGCGTCTGCAGCACCTTGAAATCAAAAGCCGGCGCTGGCGAGGAAGGGACTCTGCTGGTAGAAGTAGGCGACGGGATGTAGAAGCGTAGCGGTATCGACTTGAGAGGATTAGGCGGGTTCAGCAACCTCGTCTGGATCTTGTTGAAAGCAGCGAAATCATCTGTTGTCGCGCAACGGCTGCATGTCAGCAATGCTCTTTACTCCTCGTGTAAAAAGCAAGGGGAAAACCCATACTATCAACCACGCCGTTCCACAACCCCTCCGTATCCGCCTTGCTCATCCCCATGATCCCCTTGGCGGTCCCGAACCGCACGAAGTCCGCCTCCTTGGCCCCGTTCAGGAACGTGTCCCCAATGTCCCACTCCGGGCCCCGGCCGAGGGTCAGCTTCCAGGGTAGGGAGCCGGGTTGGTAGAGGTCGACGAGCAGGCCGAGGGGCAGGTTGCGGAGCTGGATCTCCTCGTGGTGGAAGGAGGAACAGGGCAGGTTGAAGTAGGAGGTCAGGCGCGGGAGGAGGAGGGAGAGGTAGGAGAAGCGCGGGAGGGTGGTTATGAAGGGTGGGTTGGGGGACGAGGGGTGGCTTATCAGGAGGGGGATGGTGAGGGACCAGAGGGTTTCCGGGAGGGAGACGTTGGAGGAGCTGCGGGGAGCGGGAGAGGTGATGTTTGAAGTCATGCTTGGGATGCACGGTGAAACCCGGTGCTGTGAAAAGAGGTGGCTGAATGAGTCTTCGTTTGCAATTCTTAGGTCATACGCCGTTTCTGTGCTCGGCTATCATGTGTAAGTATATGTCGAATAATTGTAAATCGTCGCCTCCAGTAAATCATCTGAAACTCGCGGATGTCGTACTCGTGCGTCTTGTTTTTCACAGAAAACTGCTATTACGTGCATTCCAGTTTGACTTTGTGGCGATTCGCGAGGCCTTTTGTGCCAATATGCCCGTGTAGAATTGTGTCGTTGGTCTGGCGTTCTTGGTGGTTGTCTGGCGCAGCTCTTACAAGTACGGAACACAGCAAGTGAACTGAACCCTAACCCAGATTGATCATTGGGCTTTGGAACCCACCTCCTGGGTAACTTCCTAAGGCTCGACACGGTCATGTAATAGTTTCTAATCCGCATTTTGCAAAATCACTACGTATCTGCTTTGACAAACAGCTGCACCTCATAGTACAGCTATCGAGGTTAGTTTGTCACCAGGCCGACCGTACCGAAGAGCACAAGCTGCAAAAAATAAAAGATGTGGAGGAGCTGGGAGTCGAACCCAGTACCTCGTGCAAGTGACATGAGTAATGCTAAGCACGCGCTCTACCAGATGAGCTACACCCCCTGATATGTCCAGAGGTCATCATGGCCACATTATAAAGCTGGTAGCACGCTTCGGGGTGATTTTGAGTTGAAGGGCTAACCATCGTGCTTTATCCTCAGCCGAAAAGAAGTAGAAGGACAGGTAAATTACGACATTCGGCCTTTAATTGTATTATGATTAATATCTGTTCTTCAACAAAGCAGACATGCCGTGGGACAGAACTTGTTGTAACCTAGTATAGTATGCAGGCATTGAGGGTGATTAGAGCAGTGCAGGAAGACATAGTCATATTAACATAAAGTATTGCCTATCATGTGCCCAATGGACAACGCTAGCCATCCGATGCTAGACTAGAGGAGTCGCCACCTATTCCGCGTAAGCCAAACGCCATTACCACAGCCAGACATTAAACCAAGTTGAACATGGAACTAGATCCCTCAAATGGGGTGATTCCGCCTCCCAACCCCTTAGCATCGCCATAATACTTTAGCCGATACGTTCCTGGCACGTCCTCTGTACTGGTCTCCCAGGTGATGTTTACCTCACTCGTGGCCAGGACGGTGTTGACCCTCTTCCACTCAAAAACGACATCCCAGTCACTATCGTCGCGCACCCGTGTCCAGCTCTGCCCATCAAATCTCTCGACTGCTGCGTAGGTGAGTTCCAGTCTCAGATTGTTCCGTGGATTGGCACCAACGAAGGTTGCAAGTACAGCTTCCCCTCGGTTGATGACCGGGGGCACGTCGACTAGCACATCGCCGAACCGATTGAAGAGTGGTGTACTGTCACGGACAACGGGCGAGATAAAGGACAGCGACTTGTTCGTGTTGTCCGGTGGATGAGGACCATGCGCATGCTTTCTGGGCGTCAGATCATCGAGAACGCCAAGGTACTCAAGGGTGACATCTATATAAGCCGACAGAGTATGAGGGCCGTACAGAGTGGACGCGCCTTCGTACCGCTGGATGGCGTACTCCTCCTCGGTGGTGATATAATGTGTGTAACTGTTGGCAGGACCGCCTAGTACAACAACCGGATCCCAGCCCGCGGTGACCGACTGCTTGAAGGACGTACCAGCAACATGACGAACAGCATCCTTCCAACGCCGACCAGCCATGGTTGTGGCTTCGCCCGGGCTCACTATGATGAAAAGCTGCCCGACACGGAAGACTTGCACATCCACGATATTTGGTGTCCACAGATACGGCGTGGAAATCTCACCCACATCGAGGAGGATAGGCTTGGCACCGTGACAGAGACGTTGGTCTTGAGATGGTTCCTTGAGAAGATGTCGCACAACGCTCCATACAGGCGAGGTCGTATCTGGACCACCGTCGTGTTGTGTGAAGTCGAATGCTCCCGGTCCGTCAGAGGTACCAGCAGCAAAAGAATACCCGAGGGCCGCAGGACAGGTTCGGGCGATAGAGCCGTTGGGAAGGTGAAAAGAGTAGCCGGACATGTTATGGAAGGTATGGAAGGACTTCACCATCGCCCCCGTGACCGGATTCGGCTGCTCTTCCAGGTCCCTGTATAGCTGAATGGCCGGCTCGGCCTGTCGTCGTCCGATCTCGAAGCACGACTTCGCCCCGTTGTCCTTGACCTGGAAAAAGGGACCTCGAGCATGGCATTGCTGTGACCGGCCGTCACTGCACGTGCTGTTCTCGAAGCTGCACATTTGTTCCGACCCATCTTCACACCATGCTCCCAGAACATTTGGGCTAGTATCTCCAACACTAGCCTGGGAAAAGGCGGCCACAAAGTCGTCGGCGGCTGTTTCCTGGCTTCGCATGTGCTTCTCAGCCAGATAGGCGGCCACGCCCTTGTTGTCTCCAGCTATCAGGGTGTTGTTCCCGAGCATGGAGGTACCATGAACAGGGAACCACGTAAGGATGCCCATGTTCAATCCATCCGAAGCTCTCTTGAACTTGAGCATGGTCATTTCCTTCTCCACCGAGCCGTCGTCCTCGGAGCTCTTGTTGTACTGACGCCTTTCCTCCTCCGGGTTGGCAAGATAGGCGAACAGACTCCGGTTGATGTTTGCTCCCAATACTTTCGTTGTGCCAACGCTTAGAAACCCTGGCTGAAGGCTCCTGTGAGCGCGCTGGATCGACAGTACCGCACCATCAACTATGGCTTGGTAGCTTTGACGATCAAAACCCTTGCTGGTGATCTGAGGAAGCAGATAGTTCAACCAACCTCCGGGGCTAGCATGAGAATGCGTCCCTGTAACGGCAACATTGTGTTGGCCATACATGTCATAGTCCGATCCGAGATTCCTCAGGCCCTCCAGGATTCCATACCTCACAGCCGTGTCACCCGACTGAGTGTCAAGCACGAGGTAGACAAATCTGTCCGTAGGCCTTTCCATATCCCCTACAATGAAGGCCCTGGAATAGAGTCTCTGTCGCAAGCCCGAACCAACCTGCTTTGGGTCTGCATAGCCCATCATGTTGATCTCGACCACCGGGCCGGTAATGTCTGCTTTTCCAACGCCGAGCAGGTACTGAGTTCCGAGCGTCCCGTCATTCTCGGTAGCCCATGATGAAACATAAGGCAAGGCCCATCTGTTGTATCTGAAAAGCACATACGGCGCTGTCAATGCGAAGAGACACCATAATAGGAGATATGCCCATTGGCCTCGATTTGGTAACCGAGCGTTTGCAGTGGTAGGTTGCTGTCGGTTGCTGCACTTGACGCCTTCTCCCGAGAGGAGAGAATCCTCCGCGTCGGTGTCAATGTCGTCGTACTGCATGCTTGAAAGATGATATAGTGTATATCATCTTAAAATCTTTTTAGGGATGATATTCGTTTGGTGTTTCTAGGGGAATATGTTTTGTGACTGTCGTGGCTGACCCTGGATTGTCCAACCTGATGCCCCGCTGTTGAGAGTGCGTCATAGGACCGAAGTTGCCACCAAAGGAGAACACCGGAGGACATGCTGAAACATCAGCGAGGTAAATTAAAAAACTGTGACAAGCATATGGGAGGAACTTCCATGGATGGTGCAACTATCACGATACAAGTATAGTCAGAAGGATACAGCAGTCGAGGGTTATTGCAAAATGCAACTGTGGCGCCTTGTGCGATAGGAAGGATTACCCAAGCTACAGAGGGATACTTGCCCAAAAAGGCAGGGTAGCTGTCGATTGCGGTTTGTGTGGATCAAACACACTTACACTTGGATAGATTGTGTTGAAGAGATTTGGCTTCAGTCTGAGCTAAACCCACTCTATGGTGACCGACTAGTTGGCCTGATGCATAACTCGAAGGCGACGCGACTCTTAAAGCTAAGCTGCAACTCCTACTTCGTTATTTAATGGCCTATGTCTGGATACCGATGACAGCCCTTGCTCATGCAGAGAGCCATGAATGCAACCATGCGCCAAGTATCCAGCCCTGATGACCCAGGTTGGTCCATAACGCCCAGGTAACAGACGGCTGCTATGCCGGACGATGACCAGCTAATACAACAGGTGGCGGTTCTGTAACAGAAGCCGATCCGCCCTCGTGTCGTCTTTCAATGTTGCGAGACGAAGAGGCTATACCCTCGGTGGGCGGCTCCTCATAGGCTGGAGGGGCTACCAGATGGTCTTGCAGGCCATGCGTATGCGCCTGTTGGCTTGACCCATCTCCCGGGCCAGTACTTCCACTGCATTCCGCATTCCTTGACCCAGAAGGTCGAATCTGCATCTCCAGATCACCCCCATCCTCCGCAACCTTCCCTTGCCCTGTACTCCCTCCATATGGCGGCGGTGCCTCACCGTACTCGTTCAAACCCTCCTCGACCCGTGTAGCAAACAAACCCGGTGCCCACACCCATCGTCCTCCACTACGACTACTCCACCGTCTGATACCCAACGCTCTTCGTCTTGGCCGGCCCGGCGCTCCGAGTTCCCATCTTTCTTGTAGAGCACGGTCACGGGCCTGCTGGATTTCTGTGTTCGTCGTAGCATAGTTTAGCTTGGCGAGACGTTTTCGTCGGTTGGAATGTATGACGATGGCGAACAGTAGGAGCGCCAGAGTCACGCACAACGGAATCGCGATATAGGCGTAGGGCCGCGAGCTCAGGTCGACCGCCGCGGAACCGTACGTGGTGGCCATTGTCACAAGCTAATTTGGGGACTGCTCAGCTCGTACCCAGGCTTCCAAGAGAGGACAACAAGAGTCGGTGGTTGTTTTGAACTGTCGAGCTTGGCCGGCTACTCAGGGCGTTGTCATTGTTGTGCCAAAGGCTGTATCTGGCAAGTCAAAACGAGTTGACCTTGAACGGTGTTGCTTCATCCAGAATGGACGCTTGGGTCAGGCATTCAGGTCATCTTGAATGTCAATGTTTTATCGGAAAACAGCTGGAAGCTCTTGTTGAGTTGGTGACGCGTGCAATCAACTGATTCTTACATCAGGTCCATTTCTGGAGCTGGCTTCCCCTTGCTGTAAACGCGACTCCACTTCCCCAGAAAATCCAACCGTAGCGAGTCCCCACCACCTAGAATCTCGGCCTTTACCGCTGCAAGCCTGCGATCGCCGACGTCGTCATTATTTGCTGCGACACCAGCGAAACGTCCGCCAAGTCAGAATAGTTGGACGGTCGCAAAGATGCCGAGAGCCATAAGAGGTAACGGACGGTGACATCCTTGCTGCTTGTGCCATTCTAACAAGAACGTCAGGCGTTCTCATCGAGTGCGAGCCAGCGATCAAGGCCATCATCGTCATGCTTGACAGGGCCAACAACAACTTCATCGTTGAGGATCTTGACGACACTCATCTGGTGGTCCAAGAGAGTATGCTTACGCTGTTGAAGCAACAGCTCGACACCGTTCGTCCACCTATAATCTGGCCTTTTCGTGTGCACAGCCACGTTAACACTGACCGTTCCCCTAGGAGCTTAAAGGAACACAACTCCCAGACGAGCTACTCGACGATTCAGAATGAGCAAACAAATGGCGACGTCGAACGCGATTACGATTATACCCGAATACGACTAGCAAAGCGAACATGGCTGAGGAGACTGTATGAACAGATCCGAGGTTATCGCTCCTGACCCGGCGCTGAGACCAACTACATACGATGAACGAGACGGTAAAGAGCTGGGTATCATGGTATATGTTATACACGATTGCATAGACTGGCATATAGGTTGCGCAGTCAGCCGTATATCCCGAGTCAGCAGAGAATGGCATTCTACAGCTTTGCGAACTCCGGCTTTGTCTTCTTCATAGTAGAGAAGAGCGCGGCCTTGATATCATCCGTCTGGAGATTAGCCGAGTTCCAGATGGCCGTATATCTCAAACCTACACCATCCTGTTAGCTATCAGGTAGAACAAACCGAAGCAATTCAGAGTCAGACTTACTGTCCTCAACAGGGTGATCCCTAGCATGATTCAAGATCTCCTTCGTGCCCTGCACCGCAACCGGACTCTTAGTCGCGATCAATCCCGCCAACTTCACCGCCTCCTCGATTCCCTTCTCCTTATCCTCCACCACTCGACTGACGAACCCGACCCTCTCCGCCTCCTCCGCCCCAAACTCCCTCGCACTCAGACACACCTCCTTCACCCAGCTCATACTCCCCACACACTTGGGCAACCTCGACAAGCTCCCGATATCCGCCGCCAACCCGATATCCACCTCCTTCACCGCCAGCCTCGCCCCTCTAGCGACTATCCGCACATCACACGCACAGGCGATATCCACCGCCAACCCATAACTGATCCCATGCAGCACACAAATCACAGGCTTCTCGCACTTTTCGATGGCGCTGATACACTCCTGGAACTCGAGGATGTGGCGACGGATGCCCGCCGCTCTGCGCGCGACGTCGGCGCCCTTCCCGCCCTGCAGAGTCTCGGTGGTGGAGGCGGCGACTACGTCGAGGCCGGCGGAGAAGGCGCGGTCGCCGGCGCCGGAGAGGACGACGGAGCGGATCGAGGAGTCGGTGGACAGCGCGTTGAAGAGGGACCGAAGCTCCAGCCACATCTCCTCGTGGAAGGAGTTGAGCTTCTGCGGTCGGTTGATCTGCACGTGCGCTATCCAGGGCGCCGGGGAGGTGGTCTGGAAATGCTTGTAGCCCGAGTAGGCGGGGAGGGAGGAGGCCATCGTGATGGTTTGGTTGGAAGATTAGCTGGGAGATTGGTGGAGGAGTAGAGAGTTGTTGGCTGTCGTTGCGCTGGGAGAATGGTGGAAAGAGCTCTGAATTAACATCATCTTGATACACATGGAGCTGACATGGGTGCGCCAAGCTTGGAGCAGAGCTGTGCCGAGGCATGAATTTCAGTGGGGAAAAAGTCTGGGGTGACCGAAGGGTTAGGGTCAACTAACTTGTGTAAGTGAGCTACCATGACCACAGCCGCTTGCCTTACAAGTAATTACCCTACTCGGACCACGAATCGCTCGGTCCTTACAGCAACATGCTGTTTGTTACACAATGCTTCGTCAGTAGGGCGGCAGTGTGCAAAGCTACGTGGTGTTGAGTAGGGTGACGGTAGCACATCCGCTTGGGACAAGTTATATTGCGTGATGTTCCCGGCTACCGGCAGCCCTCGTGTACTTCACCTGGAAGAAGGTTCGTTCGCTTTCAAGGTGAGAAGCGGCGAGTTACGTTACCTTGGCCGTCGTGTAAGTCAAGTTGGGAGAAGATAAAGGCTCACCAGGAATACATCATTCTCTCATTATGTTCTCTCTCTCTCTTTCTCACACACTCTCTCTCTCTCTCTCGCTTCCTCTCCTTGGCTTTCGCGGTGCTGCTCCCCTCGGCAACCTTTATGTTCTAGCTCGACGTCTAGCATGTGCACGATCACAGGCCACCCCTCCCTCTACGGTTTGGGAATAAGATTAGCCCTGTACATACTCTGGTTTCTAATCATTCTCTCCGACCTCATCTTCTCCTCGTCCTCTATCCATCCCTCTGACCACTGGAGAGGTCACCAGGTAACACATTCTATTAAATTTCTCACCTTCATCATTGAGATCGCCGTATTCCTGGCCTTGATCCTCCGATCCAACGATCTGCGGGTTGATGTCTGCGAGAAATACATCCTCTGGTTATTATTAGTCTCTGGACGGTGGTTGTTTCATGTCCCAGTATATCTTTTGAGGGCGTTGACGTGGCTCATGTGCTGTGGTAGACGCAGGAGAGGGAAATGGGACTTGACGAGGTTGAGAGGGGAGTGGTACGATGACGAGGAGAGCAGGTACCCGATAAAGGAGAATGGGGTCTGGATGTCCTGGAGATATGCGTTCTTACTAGCCGTGTGCGGGTATGGCTTTTGGTTCTGGATTCAGGAGGTGAGCTCGCAGACCATTGAAACGGGCGGGTGTGAGAGATATGCATTTGGTTTTGTACCGGCGCGATTGGCGGGAGATGGTATGGAGCTTTGGTGCATGTTGGTTCTGACTTGGTTGGCCGTGGGAGCGTAACTGGCTATGTTTGGGTTTTTGGGAAGGGAGCAGGATGGGGAGACGAAATGGAGGTATAAGCAGGCATTGAGGTGAGTGTCATGTCTTCTCCAGCGGGAACCCGTGATTGATAATTGTCCAGTCTTGAACGATACGACTTCCTCCGATACCTTCGAGCCATCTGCGACTGCACAGTGGCAGCTACCGTCATCGCTGCAGTCGAGCTGACCATTCGTTGGAACGGCATTAACGGTGTCAGTGGTCTTGATACCTCAGCACAACTCATGCCCTTACTCTGTATCATGATCGTGGCCGTATGGTTGCTGTTAGAGATCGTCGATATATTCAGCGTCTCAAGGCCTGGATGGTGGTTGTATGGGCCATATCGATCTCGTTGGCAGGATGACTCCAGCTATACTTCATCTTCCGCATGGTCGGCAGAAAGCCGTAACAGCTGGTATGAGGAAAGTCACAGGCAAAGGAGGAGTCCTGTGGAGAACACGGGATCGGGTGGCGGAGATACTGAGCCGCTGCCGTCACCACCAGAGGACGCCCACTTAAGAGTATAATATAGCAACTAAGCCAGCGGCATTCATGACATCCACGAGTACCAGGATACATACCCACATTTACTGTTCTACACAGTTGCCATAGACAGTCTTGCTTATAAGCATGAATCACCCCATGTCAACAACATGGCCGAGATGAAATTGTTCCAAGCTGGAATTCTCGTGTCGTCATATGCATTCTCAAACACGGTATATCTTCATGGCTCCTCCAAAATTGTAGTATCCAGTACCTGATTCTCCCACGGCACCCTCGGGCCATCTGAGCCCCTTCGGCTTGAATCCTCCTCAGTTCCAACACTGGCGGTCGTCGTATCACTGGCTTTACTCCCCTTTCGCTTCCCCGAACTGAACACCGACCCTAAAGCACACAAGCTACATCTCCGTCCCTGCTGTCTCCGCTCTGCAGTGACACGCTCATCCTCATTCACATTACCGCCTGTTCCTGGGTCGACCATGGTCCTTCCATCTCTGACAAACGTCAGAAACAGGGGAAACACCGACGTGCCGGCCAAGAGCGCCACAACAACGACAAACGCCGTCTGTAGGTCACCACCCCTCTTGACGATAGCATAGACCACGAACGGCCAGAAAGCGGGCCCCGACGCACTCATGGTAAGCCATGCGCCGGCGCTCTTGGTACGTTTTCCCTGTCCGCGAAGACCCAGGGCGAAGTTGAGTGGCCATAGCGGACCTTCGGCGAAAAAGAACAGAATGATCGGAATCAAGAGGAGGTTTGGATTGGCCCGGGGTCTGTATAGGACGACGAGAAGGACGGATAGCATAGCCAGCAGGGCGCAGAAGGCGAGCAGGGTCCTTGCCGTCGGTATTAAGCGGCATTTGGGGGATGTGACCGACAGATACACTATGTAGGCACAAAGGAAGCGGGACAAGGCAAAGGCAGCGTGGCCGGTGAGAAGCCATTCGGGTATGGAAAGCGCCAGGCCACCGGGATGGCCAGTGCTGTTGTTGGGATCGTTCAGTTCGGGGTTCTGGGTGGGCGTGAGATTGGTGACGAGATCGCCGAAGAAGAGGCTCATGGTCTCCTGGCAGGCGATGGTGGTCCATTGGGCAAGCACGGCGAGAATGATGGTCCAATTCCGGAGGGACAGTCCGCCGAGGCTTCGCCTCTGAGGACTGACAGGAAGACGATCGGCGAGACGCTGGAGCTCGTCATCCGTCACCTCGGGAAGAGGCATGTAGTAGAAGAAGAGAGCGAGTAGGACACACAGCAGCGTGATGGCAAGGTATGTCCACTGCACATCGAGCAGGCTCAGTCCGGAATATCCGTGGGCCACAGCAGTGGGGCCAGTGTCTGCCTCGGTGAAATAGACGTGATAAGCCAAGAGTCCGCTCAAGACACTGCCGATCGCTTCGACACTTTGAGCGAGAAGAAGGCGCATCTCCGAATACTCCGGCGGTCCACAAAGGACAAGAAAAGGGTTCGCAGCTGTCTCCAGTACGCCTAGACCGAAACCGGCGACGAAGTTGCTGAACATGAAGCCACCAAATGCCGTCAACACGGCACTCGGCCAGAAAGCCAAGGTGCCGCAGCTATAGATGAGGAGTCCAACGATGATAGTCGTCCTGAATCCACCGACGCTGTTCGAGTCCGTCTGAGTCTTGCCTCTGCACCGTTGATGTTCGTCATGCCGGATGAGCCACGAGCCAACAAGCAGAGGGCCGAGGAAATACCCCCCTCCCCAGTATATGCTTGTGAGGCCAAGAGCCTGCGCCTCGGTCAACTTGCCCACGGCGGCAACGACGTTGTTGAGGGTGTTGAGCAGGCCATAGGAGAAGCCGCAGAGGAACATAAGCACGGTAACGGCCGTGCAGTACTTCCAGGACTCACACACGGAAGTCCTCACCATGCTTTTTGGCTTCTTCATGAGGACAAAACCAAAATACACGGCGCTCTGCGGCCTCGCATTGGGATTCCAACTACCGAACGTCGAAGTGGCCGCGTGACCTCTGACACTCGCGTGTGAATGCGAATGTACCGCCTGAAGCCCTTCCGCCCTTGGAGCGTTGGCAAGGAATTCTCGGATACTGATTTCGTCCGCACCGGGGCGACCCTGGTCTAGTACTGCTGGGGGTTCTTGGACGGCGCCTAAAGGGTCTGGCAAACCTGCTGCCTCGCCCTTTGGTGCGGAATGAGCTGTCCTACTCTCCAGGGTCTGCGATAAGCCGTTCTTGGATCCCGAGCCGTGCCTCTCATACAGCATGGCGGGAAGGATTCGGAGAATCAGAGGCTTGAGAGTAGGAATGCAGGCGCAGATAATGCCGACATTCACTTCCACAGCCGACCACATGAACGACAGTGAAGCGTTCCAGGCAAACTCGGAGCCCGTGCCAAATATGGCTGCCGGGCTGTCGGATACGGCTATGGGCGACTCAATGATGGCGCGTTGAAGGTAGTAGATGCGGATTACATCCACCACCGTGGCGAAGATACCCAGCGCGAAGGTGAAGACCAGGATGAACTTCTGCCGTGGCGGTAGTCGCATTCCGGTGAGCACGGGAATGGGCAGTGTCAGGATGGCCAGGTCGGTAGCGATGTTGACAGGGGCAGAGCAGATGAATTCGGTAAGGATTGGCATGCATGATCCTTCTTTCACCGCTGGAGACTCCCAGGCCGCGCTGATGGGCTGACATTGGAAGATGTTCAGGAGGGTCAGTACTACTCCAGCGATGACGACAACGGCCATGCACGCCCACGAGGCCAGGCGAAAGACCTTGTTGGTGTTTTTGGAGAGTCGAAGATAGAAAATCAAGATGGAGATCTTGGTGGCCATCAACGCAGGATTCTGTCTATCCTGTCAGTATATTATAAAACATTCTGAGTATGTCGAAAGGAAAACAGAGGAAAGACTCGGACATACGTAGAGGACGGAGAAGGCATACTCCGCCTTCCTCAACTCCCGACGGTGTTCGTGTGGGATATCGACATCATGCCGACCCAGACCTTTCTTCGTCCCATAATTGATGGTGAAGCCCAGGAAGAAGGCAATCAGCCAGGCCACCAAGATGAGATAGTCGTCCGCCGTCACATGACGGACGATCCTGATGCGGGTGAATAGGCGGGCAGCCACAAAGCCGGTGGCCACGGCCAAAATGGTGGTCGTGGCACCAAAGGCATCAGGGCCCCGATTATTCGAAGAAGCGGCCGCTGCCCTGGCCGCGAAACCAAGATGTTCTGACATGACAAGGTGATGGCGGTGGAGGGAGCTTGCGAGCCCTGGGTCCTATGGGGGACGGTGATGATACAGTCCGAAACAGAGCTGCCGTTGTCGAACAAGGTGCATGGCCACGCTGCTGCTTAGCTCTGAAGCAACAAAGAAGGGGACTAGATGGTGGTCTTGATATCAATTTGTGCTCGAGGCATGGTCGGCGATGTTGAAAAGATGGTTGGGCGCTAGAGAAGCCCGCGCCAAGATATGTTTTCTCGGCTCACGGTCAGCCCGTCATGACGAAAGGTGTTGATCTCGAGGCTTGACTATTGAAGCTTGGACGAAGCTTGATTTAAACCCGGATCTAGGCTGGATTTACACCCGCAACTTGTGCGGAAGTAGCCGGCCAGACGTTCTTGGAGACAAGCCAACCTAATGCTTGTGTTGTTGTATGTCGAGGAAAGTTAGCTCGAGGAGGTAAAAGCCAAGGTTTCTGACCTGCGTGTCATGATCTGCTGGTATCCAATATTCTCAACCGATTGATGCATGTGGTCGAAGTGGGCTGCATACACCCCACAATCTATGATGGGGTGATCTGGGCTCCATGTTACCGTTCGCACTAGGACGTGTTGGTATCTGCCGGGATTACCTCACTACCGGCATGTTCCATTCCTTCTAGACTAGCCTTTGATCCCAACCTCCAGTCGCTCATGGCAGGCATCATCAGGAGGTGTGTTGTTTGAATCAGGTGTGATGAGTTCTCGGGGTGCTGACGACCGAACTGAACTCGACCAGCAACCTGTACAGCATTTCTCCTGCAGGGTAGGCTAAGCAACTTGAGATATCAAGCCCTCCAGTACGCTTACATCCTTTGCGCTCAGGTGCCTGTTACCTCGGGATCCCATAGTTAGAGATCTTGTAATTTGGTTGGAGTATGTAGCAGCTATGTACGTAGCAGCATTGACATCCCCAGACTTCGGCCTAGCCACGAGCTACCCCGGTTTGTAAGGTTGCATCGTACCGTTGATTACCCGCCCAGCAAGGAGGATCGACCATGACGTCCACACGTGGATGTGGGTGTGCCCACAGGCCGTTGTATAACCGACAGGATTATCTTCGGAAGGAGAAGCTTCAATGCTTCCATGGTTTGTTCTACGGCTAGAACCTCGAGGCTCTGGCGACGCGAGTAAGATGAATGAGCGCGATGACATCACGGTTCCTGGCAACAGCCTTGTCTGGTCTGGACCACCTGCTTGGTTCAAGCAAGACCCCAGCTCTGAATGTGGGCTAGGCCGGTTGGAGGAATCGTCTCAGTCCGATGTCGAAATAGAGACACTTCTGACTCTCGGGGGAACGGAAACCCTTCACAAAGGTGGTAGTAAAAGCTTAAGAAACGTTTCTGTTAGTCTTGGACTGGACTCGGGTGTGTACATGTGTTGCTAGAGGTGACGTCAGAGGTCATCCGATGGTGTCGATACCGTAGCATATGCTCCGGATTGAAGTCTCGTTCACATAGAGGTTCCGTCTGTCCTCAGTCCGAGCTGTGACAAGTGGAACTGGCATGAGTGCTTCATGCCTGTCCACGTACATCATGAACCGTCGGACGCCTGATACGCACTATGCCACCTCCTTGCTCCCAAACCCGTTTTGAGTGTGTCCAGATCTGCCCTAACCAACAATCTACTGTTGCCAACTGTATCATGGCTTCATTTTGTGATATATTCAATATTTAAGGGTGAGTCTCTGGAGAGGGGGGTTGGGCAAGATCATGCCGGCCCTGGAGCACCAGATAAGAAAAAGTCCAGCTCATCGCCCTGCGCCTGGAAAGATTCGCTCTCGGCAAGCTGTTCCAGCAAACTCAGGAAAGGGTCTTTTTCTTCTCCAGGGCCTGTACCCGTACTGCCGCCGTGAGGGCTTGTGCCGTCGCCATGGTTCGCCGCCTCAGCATGCGGCTGCCTCGTGTTAGCCCCATCCTCCCCTTGCCATGGCGCCGGACTAGAGAACGCGTTGGTGGGTAATGTTCCAAACATGGGGTCATATGGTGATTGCGGATTTCGAGCACCGTCTGGTGGGTGCAGTTGCGCGAAACTATATGGTGGACTGAAGCCACTACTCGGCATCGTATTCATCGAGTGGTTCGTATTGTTGCTCCGTGGTATTGGTGCAAGAGAGAATCCTGCGGCGGCGGCAACTACCGCAGCCGCATTGCTGGCGGTTGCCTCATCCAAAGACTCTTGTAGGCTATGGATGTGATTCGGGTCGTGTATGTCATGATGGGTCAGTGGAGGTAATGAGGTTGGGTTATGTAGCATCCCAGGTGATGGGTGAGGTGGCCCCGATGACGAGAAGGATCCCATACTTCGGGATGTTTGTAGCCCAGGTGTTGGCGGTGGATGGAGACCATGACTGAGGCTCATGGGATTCCTGAGCTCGGGCCGTTTCCGTCCCGAGCTAGAGGTGTTCTTTCGCTTTAGATTCGGTCTGTCGTGCTCACTGGTCTTCTGTCCGCTTATGCTCATACGGGGGGCATAGAGATCATGTCCCGTATAAGTGTCGGCAGTAAAGTCCACAATCACATCCGATAGGTTCAGGTTGGCAGCATCAAAGCTGAAGGTACTGCTGCCAGAACCATCCATGTTCGAATACCGATCGAAGAAGTCCTCGAGGTGGAACATGGGGGAGTATCGCATGGGGTTGTTGGCTAGACTCTTGACCAAATCCGAGTGCGTACTGTAGATGCTCTGTAGTGTCTCCCGTTGATGTTGTACACTGGCCCAGGCATACCGAAGCTCACTCAGTTGTTGCATCTCGCGGGAGAGAAACTCGGCCGAGGAGCTGAAGACACTCATCTCGCCCATCCCGGGCTTGCTGTAGTGGGCGCCGTGGATGTGGACTGTTCCCGCTGTACATATGCAATATCCCACAAACGCCGGCCATTCTATCGTCCCCGTCTGCTTGCCCAACTCTACCAGCTCGGCTATGGCGTTGGCGTGTAAGAAGCACATGTTTGTGGCCTCTATCTGCCAAGACTGATGTTGTCCCGTTCCCGCAAGTTCGGCCAGGTCTATGGGAAGGAAAGGCCGGTAGACCAGACAGTGTATGAGATGATACACCAGCTTGCTTAGCACCAAAGCTGTGGAGTCCGGTTGGCCGAACAAGCTGTCCAGGCTGGAGAAGACGTCTTCCGTCCCACTTGCCCATATATCAAGGTCTTGCCGGATCTTGGACAGATTCGACAATGCGTGCCAAGGGAAGTGCGAGTCGCCTTTGACACCACCAGCTGCCAGATATCGGTTGGTGGTCCCCAGAATTCGGCTTATATCGATGAGCATCCCGCTGCTTCCTTGCGACTTCTTGCCGCTGCCTTGAAGGTACTGTAAGTTGGAGTCACTTTGAAACAACTCCCCTTCCACCGGCAAGAGCGACGGACTGGACAACCAGCTGGGCAACCGTAGTACAATGGTCTTGTCGCTGATCAAGGAAGGTCTTTTTGAACCACAAGCCATGAACCGATCCAGGAGATAGCATGTCCAGAATAATCGACGGCGCATCTCACGTTCGAGGGGCGTGATACGGACGTTGCTGTCGATTTCTCTGTGCAGCTCCAATGCCATGGCCATGCCTACGGCAGTTGCTTCCCCTTTGCGTTAGTACAAAGACAGACCAGACAGATGGAATCGACGCGTACTCAACAACATATAAGCCTTCTTGCCCTTTCCGGCAGCAGTGAAGGCGGTGACGAGGAGCAACAGAGCTTGCAGCGCGTCCACAGACGGATCATCGGTGTCAATCTCGCCTCTGGCTCGCGATGCAAAGTCTTCACTAAGATTGACGGCTGATTGATATCCGCTGGGATGCGGCGTGTACCTGGTCTCTCGTCAGATTTGTCCCTAAGAAGACAGAACCCCTCGGTCAAAGCAGCATTGCATACCTAGCTCCCACAGCACATACCGCGTGGATAAGGTAAGCCGGAACCTGACCCAGTTGAAGTCTCTGGCGTAGGGTTGACTCATCCAGAATGTGATATGGTTTGCCGTGGAAGCGGTTGAAGTAGGTATCGAGGAGAGCATCGGTCTGAACCTCGGGGGCCGGTGGTTCACTATCCAAGCAACTAGTCAGCCCATCGATCTCAGGCAGGCCATCATGTCGACCTCGGGCACGTTTTGGTTACACACCTGACAGCAGCAGAGGGTGAGTAGACAGCTGACTCGTCATCGTAACCGGGGTCGCTGCGGCTGTTTTCCGTTTTGGGTTGTGTTGTTGAACACTCGGCGTCCGTTGACGATGTCCCGGGGCCCTCCGCTTTCGGTGGGGTGTCATCACGCAGAGGTCCTTGGCTCTTCCCTGAAGGATTGGTGGCCGATTCTGCCGCCTTCTTTTCCTTCAATTTCTGCTCGAGCCCGTCTACCCTCTTTAGCAGAGCTTCCAAAACATCCGTCTTGGGACCTCTCTTCTTGGGAACGGCATCTGCGCACAATGGTCAATGAACGAGGCCTTTGCTTTCGACTGAACCAGGCTAGACAACCCTCATGCCGATTGTACATACCATATATGCAGGGGCATTGGAAGACTTGACATGCTTCACACGAAGGTCGTAGACGGTTACACTTGATCTGTATTGCAGAAGTCCAAGTTAGACCTGTAGTGCCATGTAAAATATAGACCTGAACTGGCTGATGATATCCGGGCACACCAATTCTCCTCACCTTGCGCTTGCGACACGACTTGCAATTCATGGACTCTCGTGGCTCATTGCTCAAACGTCGTGTTGGCAGTCTCTCAATGCCAACTTGTGGCCGAGACATTGTGGCTTGAGGCATGCCGGGAGTATGGCCCTCAGCCGTGGATTGCTGGGGCTGTACCATCATCATGATGAACCATTCGTCTATATTGATGTCTTCTTTGTACTGTTGGGTGTTACGTACAGCCGCTAGTACGAGATCTGGCTGTTGTGTCGTAAACCCCAAGTCATCGCTTGTTACCAGTCGTCGGGGTGCATTGTCGTGAATTCCGCCAGTCCACACACTATGGTTTTGTCCCCGTCAAGATCAGCGCATCGAAAGTGGCAGGTTACCTTCCGCCGTCAGAGAAGCAAATCCAGATGGAAGATGCGAGGTTGAGATTGACATAGGGACCGAAAAAAGCCAGCAGCTTCCGAAGCGTTTCCAAAGTATGGGGCAAATGAGTCGCTTTTGACTTGTTGGTCACAATGGCACGTCGTCGGTCCAGTAAATGACCGGCCCGCGGGAGACAGGGGGTTCTAGCGACAGGACGTGTTGTCGTGGTTGTGACGGTGCAGGGAACTAGTACAGGACAGGCAAAGTATGGTAGAAAGTTGTCTCGGTGACCCGTCTTGTGTGGCTGTCAAAGGGGGGAATGAAGGCTTAAACTGGGGATATTTACAAAGGCCGGTGTTGAGCCGCTGGCTGTCGAGCGGAGACGGTGGTGAAGGGAAGGAACACCCCCAGACTGGAGAAAGTGAGGAGTAAAAGCCCCAATTACCGGGTCTCCAGGGGGTCCACGCCACTAATGACGGGGTTATTGCTCCAAGTGTACTGGGGGACGCTAACCCAGAATTGGACCTTCCTGTTTTTCATCCTGGCCGACACGCAACCGACAAGTGCCGTTAAGAAAAAAAAAGGCCCATGCATGATGCACCTAGGTATCTTAGTAAGGCTTCAATTCGAGGTGGCTTGACTGATGCCAGCTTGACTTTGGGTAATTTATGTTTTAGTAAATGTCAACCTGATGCACGGCTTTTGCAGCATCCAATTGAGAAGAAGACCATGTTCGATGCAAGCATTGGTCGTGTCGTATCCTAGTGGACTTGTAAACTGAGTAACCGTATGAAGTACACAAGTGTCTAGATACCTGCTGGAAGTAGCCGATCATTTGGTAAGATGTTTCTATCAAGATGCTGGATACATGTACTTAGTAGAGAACAGCGTAGATCATCGGCGCGGCGTGTTGCAGTTGGGCGTGCCAGGGGAATCGGCCACTTCGGGAATGTCGGGCCGTATCGAAGCGGCTTGCGATAAGTCACTCCTCCACATGTGATTGTAACCCAACTTTGTTCTCAAGCCAAGATTAACGAAACCAGCCCCCCCAGAGCGTGGACCATACGAGACGTCATATATCGTCCCTGACGGTAGATGAACCAATTCAAAAGAGATGCATGGCGTGTGTGTGTGTGTCCATGGGGAGAGAAGCAATGTATGGTAGCGAGGCGTCCGGTAGTCGGGAACGAAATCGGCGCCAGTGGACGGTTGGCTTGTCAAGCGGAGGTTGGAGCTCCACCTCCCCGCATGGCCCCAAAAAGCTTTCCCGGTTTTACATGCGCTACCCCGCCATGAGCCGGAGATGAGCTACGTGCTGCATTCAACCTGCATCTTGTGCTCGGTGCCCCTACCGAGATGAAGGGCGAAGCTCGAATGGGCAGGTTTCTCGAGATCGTTTGAACCCATGATTTGTGATTCAAAGTACCTCTACCGGTCTTTGATCTGTTCAATGTGACGGATATGCTCGCAACAAGCTGGATAGTCTATAGTACAAGTGCACAAGGTTAGACGTTCAATGGTTAATGCTTCTAGTCTAGTTCTTTTGCCAGATGAACGCATGAATAGTGAAGCTCCAGGTTCGCAGAAGTACACGCAGAGCCATCAGGAAAACAGTCGTATGCTATGTATTCTCAAGATGCAGGACACCACCAACACCATAAGCCAAGGAGCGACTTCTTATGTTTAGAAATATGACACATGCGACCGGGGAAACAAAGATCATTTCGGCATCTTGAACTCTTGTCGAAAGCCTGGGTACCGGTTGCAATAGCATCGCGGCCCCTAATGAATCGCGATTGGCGGGCTGCACCGGTAACTGAATCGGACTGCCGTAGGATTGAAAATCAGCGACGAGGGCCTGATGGCTGTTCAATCGACTGACTAACCGTATATGTGATATTGATATGGTGTAGTAGTCACACCAAGTGTGTGCTTCTGTCTCCAGCCCTGATCGTAACCTGCTCACATCTGTGGACGTGAAGAAGTGTGCACGCCTTTCTAGTAAAGGGCTCTCCCGCTTGCCAGACGCACGAAGCTATAAGGCACATTCTGTCCGACCAGAAGTCGGAGGATCTCGACCGTCGTGAACGCTGTCACGTCGGCACCGTCATAAGCAGCAAATCCACTCTGTTCAGCAACAAGTCCCGTATCCATCTTCCGTGGTATCGTGCCGTCCGCCAAATCCAAGAATACCTTGCCCTTATGGCCGGAACCCTTGGACCCAAATACCCGGACAAGCATGCCGACGATATTGCTCTTTTCCGGGCCGAAAGCGCTCACGACGACAAATGGTGCGCCGGCACCACCGTTCTCATCTCCATTCGTTGTTCCAACAGTACGGGCTCGTTGTAAGCTCTCAAGGCTGTTGAAGGGTTCGATGGGAATGTCGCGAGAAAGTGAGGGCGGCGTCTTGAATCCAACTGTGTATATCTTGCCAACCTTCAGCGCCTTAAGTGCATATATGGCGCAGGCTGCGTCGTCCGAAGATGAGGCAAGAACGACAGCTGCCCGACCAAAGTAGGCGGATGGCGCAAGATCGCGTGTCAACGTGCTCAAAATACCCCGCCACGACGCATTGTCGAAAATGAGGGAAGTGTTGGGGGGAAGGCCGCCAGTGACGGTGACGATGGGTTTGCCAAAAGTGCTCTTGCTCGGTCTGGGGCTGGAAGGGACGGACGTGGGAGCCGACGAGGCGGAACTGGATGCATCCGACCGCACCACAATCGTGTCCACCATCCCGATGACCCTGGCTGCTTCCGTCAACAGCGGACCTGTGCCGTTATTTACGGATGCAAAGAAAGCACTGTTTCCGACCAGGCTATTGTAAGATACCGGTGGGTTGAGGTACGCTCCACCAAAATTCCTCTGGTTGCACCAGGCTTCCATACATGCTGGGTTCTTTGGTTGCCTTTGGACAATGGACAAGTGATGCGGCAGCCCAAGCTCATTGAAGCACTTCTCGTAGAACGGAGCCTGTAGAACCACGCCCCGAGAGGGCGTACTGCCGATTCCGTAAATGTTCTTCTTTGGTAGCTGCCCCAGCAGAGCAAGAGCTTGGTTGATCTCAGCAGCACTCATCTGACCAGGTGCGGCAATAATGGGGAGTAGCGGATGTGTGATGGGAGTGAAGACTCGGTTGAGCGTCCGAGAAAACTGGCCTGTCTCGCCCATGTTCACGGCTGACAGTGGCGGTGATCCTGGATATTCGGACCTTACCTTGGACCGGAAGTACTCCAGCTCGAAGTTCTCGTTGTGGTCGTTGATGATGGCTATCATCTTGACGATATCTGCATACTGACGGGATTCTCGAAATATGTGCTCTGCGTAGTGGGAGGGCCACTTGAAGTTTCCAGAAAAATCATGGAATGCCGACATGATTCGGCTGTTCCCACGCTGCTCCCAAAGCTTCTTTCTGATGGCTTCTGGTAACCACAATTCCACATCAATGTACTCAACACCCCACTGGATCGCGCGGTAGAGGTAGTCGTAGTAGAGCTGCGGATTATCCATGGGGAACCGGCCATTCTCCCTGGTACATCTCGTCGTGAAGATGATAGGCAGCTCAGTCCTCTGCCGAAGGAGCATCACCTGCTCGCCAACGTAGCTCAGACTGGGTACCGATGCAAACTTTCCGTCCTCCAGAGGCTCCTTGAGAAGATCAACGCGTATCTCGACAGCATCTGCTCCGACAGTCAAGATATCCAGGTTCGGCAAAGCCGCTCGCACATCGGGGAACGTTGTTGATATGAAGTAGGTCCTGGGCTTTGCCATCAACGTTTCGTGGTGGTTCAGCTGGCCAAGAATGTGCGAAGTAAACCTGGCCAGATCCCGACGGGAAAACGGCGTGTCTGTGTACAAGAATTCGTAGTCGCAATGAGCCGAGAGATCCTTGTCAGGTGGCATTCCCAGCTGAACGCAATGGGCGTTGATAACCACAACCATTGCCTGGTCCCTTAATGCAACACCAATCTTTGCCCTGTCGGCCGGGATCCCAATGACAAGGTCGTGGTCTTGGGGCCCGACATCTCCAAAACTGTCCCTCGACTGAAACGGCTTCCCAAGAACCTCAGCAAAGACCGAGACAACCTTCTCCTGACCTGGTCCGTACACGATCATAACAATCCTCGTATCTCCTCTCTGTGGCCCGCTGCCAAGCCCGTGCTGTGCTATGGGAGGTGACGCAGTCCCACTCATGTCAACGTCCATGTCGTGTACGCCTCCATGGAAACTCCGAGGCCGAACCGATACAGGTGTAGGTACCGGCTGGGGTTGTTGGACCGCCGCCATTTCGATCCGATGCCACCCTTGGTATGCCCAGAAACCGCTTCCGTCGAAAGATCCCTCCCGAGACTAAGGAGAGAATGTATAGTTTAGACCCAAACTACCGCTGTGTACCAAGGTGTATGGTGACCGAGCATGACATATGGCTTGCGCAGCTGGACCTCTTATGATTTTGACAGTCGTTTGGCCAAAATATGATCACAGCCGTGTGACGAGTTATACCAACTTAGGTCGCCACGACACACGTCCAGCCAAATCCAGGCCGAGTTGTCTCAAGCTGCGCAGTAGCTGGATATGACCGCGACCTGTTTGATACAGTGTGCTGAGCTCGAATATCGTTTGACACGACCCTAAACTCATGCACATGCGTGCTTCGTTCTAGCGTGCATCCGTTCTGTGCAGCCCAAGAACCGAACACACTGAGGATGCGTAGACGTAACCTGAGCTTGGTCAAGGAAGACTAAATCCCTCGCTAGCGCGACACAGCTCAACTCCGGGGACTCGGTGATGGTATGTCATGTGTCGACGTGAGATACCCGGAGGCAGTGATGATGCCTGCGAAGGGTGGGGGTTGGTGTCCAGTGTCCGTCAAAGTCGCCCACGGGCTCTCAGGCGCGATAACTCAAGCTGGCTCTCACTACTCTTGACGCACTGAGGCCGTCTCAAGTTTTGTTTGTGTTTGAAAGGGAGACCCGGTCAATTTGTGAGTTATACAGGGGGAAACAGACACAGGAGGTGAGACGTAACACGGTTCGCGGCAATGAATTCTCCTCGGGCGCGGTGCCAAGACCAGGCGATTGCAATGTTGCCAACGGTTATCGAACGGTTGGAACAGGAGGGAAAATCTATCTCCAAATCCGACTCCAACCGGCCGGGGCAGCGAAATCAGCGAAATAGGCCAGACACGGGAGGATTACCACACGGCCAGCCGGGGTCTTGGGGGGTCTATGCAAAGCCGTAAGACTGGCTGGAAAGCTGCCGAGATAAGTGGATAGCGCTATCAACTACCCCAAGTTTTGTTACTCTTGGTCGATTGTTAGTGGAGGGAAAAGTCGCGGTCGAAAGATACCTGCTTCCTTCTCCACTTGCATAACGCTGATGATCAAAGTCACTTCGTCCACACGTCCGAAGCTCTGATGAACCACCTGTGAGCGTCTCGTTCAGGTGGCTCTCTAATTCTTCGTGTCTTCCTGTCTCTCTTTTGACTATGTTAGTGTTCTTTTGTTCGAGATTTGGGTTTAGTACGGCGAACGTTCCCACCCAGCACAGACGTTGGGCAGACCAGGACGCCTCAGCTTGCTAAAAGCCAGGTGAACGCAGTCCGAACAGACGAACCATTTTCGCCGTTTTCGGGAGTGCAGCCCGAAAGTTCTTACACAGTAGATCCAGAAGGGCCGACACCACGAAATGAAAGTGAAGATAATCCTCATATGGAAATTAGCAACGAGCAGATTCCCCCTGAGGCATCGGGGTTAAGCTTCGAGGGGGCAAATGGTGGGGTAATCCCCCCCAAATGCCCCGAGGCACGCAGTACACAATTGCAGCTGGGGAAGGCGCCACTCAAGGACTCCGCTAATGCAGTTGTCTGCGACTGCCCCATTCCGGGATTTAGGAACTGAGATTATCCGCCAATCAAATGCGAGCGTGTGAAATGCTGAATTAGGCTAGCCCAAAGGCAACCGGGAAGAAGTTGTAACCTCACCTAGAACCATGAACTTTCCGTTTTCCACTTCTGTCTTCAGGAATGCCTCTTCCTTCATCAGATGAGACTACCAGGGCATGTGTTGCGGGGCAGCCATAAGAGCACGTATTGCTTTATAGGGCGCCATCGATCACCCGTCGAGAATGCGCGTTCGTGTTCCTTCTTTGCAGTTTGCAAATGAAATATCCCATTCAGCCTGAATTGGTTCGCTACCAGAGGTACAAGAACGCGTGCATACGGCTTCTGTCAGGGACAGTGCAGTGCTATTGGACTTGTTCATACTAGCTCGAGCGGGCATGTATCCTAGGTAGTATAGGTTGTGTACCTTTATGACTCTCCGACATCTCCTGCAGTTTCTTCAAGCCTACGGCGGCGCAGTCGGCGTGCCGCTAGGGTAGGTCTGATCGTTGAAGCCCTCAAATGCATGAGCACGATCAATGTACAAAGCACAAACCGCTTCGACGACCTGGCCATCGGCATCTTGACTATCCTGCCAGTGAGACAGACCATCCGTGGCCCACTGCAGCAGCCAGTCTCTCGTGGCCCTCATCCGGGTGTTCATGTAATCTTTGAACCACTCATCCCAAGCCGCAACTATGGGAATAGCACTTCCTCCGATGAATGGGGCGTATAGTTGCGCGTAGTTGTGCCACTCCCAGCGGATGGCTCGCAAGGTGTTTTCGCCCTTGTCGAGGGCTTCGGCATCGTTGATATAGTTGAGGACTCCGAAGACCTGGTTTGAAAGCAAAGATTAGTGTCTGATGGTTGGGTCATGGCTGGCTTAGGGGACAAGCCATCACAAAGGTGTCGACTACGGCGAGGCCAAAACTTACCTGGCGTAAGTGCGTCAGGAATATACGCGGCCGGTTGGTCATTGTCCATTGAATCGTATCGTCTGCTACGGGCTTGTCGCCCTTCAAAATCTGATGACAGACCATGTCAGCTTCGGTCCGGGCAAGTATGAGACGAATTCGAAGACATGAAGTAAAACATAGGGTAGGCTGGCATGGTTGCAGGCTGTGAGGGGTTGACTTGCACCTTCCTTCAAGTTGTTGATATTGGCCTGAAGAAGCATGAAGTTGGCAGTAAAGGTGTTCGATCCAAGTGTGTGCATAATGCGGATTCTGGGCTCGAGGACGTTCTGGGCACCAGGGACAGTAGCTATGTTCTGGAGGCCAAGCTGGTTGGTGGTCATGAAGTTGGTGAAGAAGGAGGGAGGAATATTGGCGACTGCCGTAGTGAAAGACCCTCCCGATGGTAGTCGCTGTGCAACGACATCCGCCGTGAACTTAGCCAGCATGTTTTTTTCCACCCAGTGCTCGACTGCCCGACAGTATTCGCGTTAGCTCTATGCATGTTACGGTAAAGGGGCACGAGAAGGACAAGGAGCATCAAACCTTGCGCAAAGTCAATCACGTCAATGCCCAGGTCCCGTGTCGGATCGTTGACATAGTTGAGTACGTCCTGGTATGTGTACTCTCTCATAAAGGTTAGGGTACAGTCATCCTCGAGTGCTTGCGCAAAGACATGCTGCCATATCCAGTCTGTAAAGGCAAACTTGGATGGACCGGGCCACTGTTTCGTCAGTCAGCAGCCCTAGAAGCATAGAAGACCAAGAATCTCACAACTTACAGCAATAGCAGTGTATGTGCCGCTATACGTCTGCCCGTTTCTGTCCGCCGACCAGGTGTAATCGTTCGCAGCACGACTGGCAAGTCCCGAGTCCTGTTGTTGGTCTTCTCGTAAAGCTGAACTCTCCCAGCCCTTGCGCCCAGGACCTAGTGCAAGACGCTTGGTTGGATTCGGGCACGACTCATCCTGTCTGCAACAGCTGGTGCCATAACAGATACACACGAAAGGCTTGTTGCCTCTGCCCTTCCATCTGCCCACGAGATCATTGAACAATCTCAAGTTGCAAGAGATATAGTTCCTCAAGTCGGCTATAGCCATGTCTCTGAGGTATCCTTGGCCCTCTCCAGACCTTGCCAGCCAGTCGGAAAAGTCCGCATAGGACATTGAACTGAACCGAGGCACAAACTTGTCGTTCCAGAGCTGTATGATGGATGACTGCGGAGTCACTGCCTTGATCAGGAATAGATATTCGATGACCTCGCCAATCCTTTGCTTCTCATTCGCTCTGGCGACAAGCCCTGGGATTACATGTTAGCAAGCATGATCTTCCGAGTCCAGTTCCTGAGAAGGCATGACTTACCAGTGATGCGGGCTTCATCGGGTCGTTCACAGGTGTCTGACGGCTGTGAGGTTACCCACGACGAGCAGCCTAAGCCTGTGTCCCTAGGAGACACATTGGGAACCTGGGCACTGGATGACAAACTTGGCCAGGCGAGTCCTCCTGTGACGAGAACTGCCCAAGTGTAAAGGAGCATACTGCTGAACGTCACAATCTCTCTGTGCTCCAAGGCAAGTGCACGTAGTCCTGCTGTTGATGCACGACGGCACGGATTTGGCGCGTAGGGGTCACCATCCTTATAGCCTTGCTCCCTAACAGAGCCACGCCCCCCCTGGAAATGGATCAGGAAATTGTTGGAATTCTCTTACCTAAATCCATTGCATCGAGAGGATTGTCTCCGGAGACACGGCAACAATGTCCGCAAGGGTAACCACCTAAGGCAGCCTCGGTCAGCCGCATATAGCGCTTGTCGTCTGACAAAGACGGTCCTCAGAGCCGGACGTCACGCTATTACGTTGTCATGCGCAGCAGGCGTCGTGAACCGTCCGCATGGTTCAGTTCAAGACTAATGCTCGGACAACTCTGGTTGGCTAAGCTACGGCATTAATTCAGGGGATGTTAGGGCTGACGGCGTACCGTGCTCTCCTTCCTGGTGAACTTAGCTGAGAGTGAGACCCCGGATTGACCACAGCCCTAGGCACAAAAGTACTTTGCTTACCCACGTGGCTGCTTTAAGATTACGCCTAGAATTCGAGAACAAGGATGAGGCGGCTGAGTTAACCTTAAAGTTTGGTTGGGACCGTTTCACCTTCCATGCGTTTGCCCAAACGAGCCACCATAGCACCGAGAGCAACCACAAGATATTTCTCCTTTGCGGATGAGCTCGCAGGCTTCGTGAGAAAATTCAACCTTCGTTTTCTTTTCTTGTTGGAACCGGCCCGGTGCTCCCTTAGGGCTTACATTTTCTGGGTATACTAACACTGATCACAACGCTCTGGATAGTAGGCATTATCCCAAGCTTGATAAGGCATAATAAGCAGGAGGATACCGCGGTACGCCATGTCGCCGCGCCCCATACCAGTTACATACAGATACCACAGATGGGACAGAGCATGGAGGTGAACACTGCCGAGGGTTATCATTGTAGTACGGGTGCAGGAGACTATAGGCTTTGGCTTCATAAGGCGAAGCCTACCCAACCTCTTTACCTCTAGCCCACAGAGCCTCTCCCGCCCTTCTACGTCTCCACACCTTATCCAGTACCGCTTTCAAACCAAACCGGCACATCTGCATGATGATGCAGTGCCGCATTCCTCAAGTCATGTTACACATTACTGTGTGCTCACTGCTTTTCCCATCACTAGTCCTCTCACAACTCGTTCCTAACACTTTGCTCCAACGTGACGATGGCGGCCTAGCACAGGAGTACGGAAAAATCATGGACGACTTCCTCACCAACCCCACATGCTCTGCCAACTCTTCCGACCCAGGCTCCGGCTCCAAGAACGGCCAGCAGATCGCGGTCGCATCGTACATCAGCCCGCTTGCCGATCCAGCAGCCTGGACTCGGCTGATAGGCTACTCCAAGGACAAGGTCTCAATTCTCGTTGCGAACGTCGTTAACGGTCCAGACACACAGGTTGATGACGCCTGGAAAAGCATCATCGATCAAGCACACGCCTCCGGGAAGACGGTTCTCGGCTACGTGCGAACCGGCTACCTCGGTGTGAGCCAGCAACAATTCAAGACCCGCCTCGGCTCGGGCGACCTCGCCGACTGGACAGCCCAGATCGAGCGAGACGTCGACATCTGGTACGAGCTATACGGCTCCAGCATGGGCGGCATCTTCTTCGACGAGGGCTGGCCCGAATGTGGCTCGGACAATCAATACGTCAACCTGTACAAGTACATCAACGACTATACCAAGCGCGCTCACCCCGGCGCCCTGACTGTCCTCAACCCTGGATCACCTATCGCCCATTGCTACGAGGATACCATGGACACTCTTCTCACCTTCGAGCTAAGCTATGAGGCGTACATCTCTTCTTACCAGGGGAATGACTGGGTGGCCAAGGACCCCAGGAAGATCTGGCATATCGTCTACAACACGCCCGAGTCTGCCGTTGCTTCCGTGGCCAAGCTTGCTCATGACCGTGGAGCGGGCTTCATCCAGATCACGGACGACATCATGCCTAACCCGTACGACAACCTGCCCAGCGACTCCTACATGCAGAGCCAGATGTCTGCCGTGGAGGGCGGTGTGCCTCTGAACGATGATCCGTCCGAATGGCCAGCCGGTGCGGTCGCGGGGACTCCATCCGGGTTGACGGCCAGTAAGGCAGACTACAGCTCCGTTCATCTGAGCTGGAACTACGCCTCGGATGCGAAGGGGTACCACGTATACTTGCGAAACGGCGGTGCCGGGTTTATCGCGGCCAGTGTGCCCAACACAATGACAGCAATCACCATAGGCGGTCTGCCATCCGGGTCTCACGTCAACTTCTACGTGAAAGCCATCGGAACCCATGGTGACCCTGGCCCGTCGTCGAACACCGTTGGCGTCGACACCACCCCTCTACCAGACGGGAAGACGGTGACCAACTACAAGGCTTCTCCCAGCGGGGCGTCCACAACGTACCAGGCGGATATACTCGTCCCGTATGCTTTTGTCCGTCTCTACATCTGGGATTCAGTCGAGTGTGACTTTGATACGGACCCGGGCTGGACGGTGAACTTCAAAGTCGATGATTACGTCTGCACGCATTACATGGTAGAGGGGGAGACTCTGTACAAATACAACGGCAAGCTGCCCGCTGGATCGACGGCTCCGCCTTGGTCATGGGAGACGGTCGGTCCGGTCACCGTCAAGATAGATGGCTATACTTATACCTGGACGATACCGCTCGGTACAGGTACCACGGACACCAGCAAGTTCGTCGTCCAAGCCCAGGGATACGGACCCTTCATCAATGCCTTCTCGCCCAAGCCGGACGACTATGACTGCAAGGGGTCGAGTATGTGCACGACTCCAGACCTGGTGAAGTGGTGTGATCACGCGGTCAATACGTTGCAGCGGAGTGACAGCGCGATCTATTCGAATCAGTAAGTGCTTTCCTTCTCTCAAGAGTGCTGAGAAAAAGTTGTGTTTATGCTGACGTTTGGCGAAACAGGGGTACAGCCCCATCCCAGACCGGGAACTGCTGGGGAGATCAGACTCGTGGGTGTGGGGTGTTTATTCAAGGTTCTGGGAACTGTTCCATAACGGGCAATGCGATGTGGTATGCATACCAAGACATTCGCAAGGTTGGGGGTTGCAAGCGTTGTGGATCGTGGCATCGGGCGGATGGCTGCTTGGTTACCATCAACTATGTCTATGAGTGTAACAACCATAGTTAGTTAGACTGAGTTCCCTTCTAGAGATCGAAGGCTGTTCCTGTTGTTTCGTTTGCCATGCCGTTGCACAGGTTCAAACCAGGCATGCCATCATCCTCGACCAGCCATTGATCTAACCTCCCATCTCCCTTCAAGTCCACTTTCGATCTCCCTGAAGACATTCACACCCTTCAAGCCCAGTGCCGTGCCCACACCAACAGCCGTAGCGCCGACGGTCCTCATCCGTCTGTACCCATCGGCATCAGACACACCACCCACTCCGATTAACTGGATCCCCTTGAGCTCCTTCTCTGGTCGTTCATCTAGCAACTTCCTCAACGTAGCCACATTCCCCAATGCAAGCGGGTGCAGCGGTGCGCCTGCCATACCGCCCATGCCCGAACCGGGTAGCATGTTATTGCCGAGGACTAGACATGAGCCAAGGGTATTGGTAGAAGTCAGAAAGCTGACAGGGCACTCCCGTTGTTGCAGGTGTTTGGTGTCTGCCAAGGCTTCGACGAGACGATTAAAGTCACCCGCATGTGTGTACGGTGGTACTTTGAGACCAATTGGCACGTTGTCATCGCTACCCCGACATTCAGCGAGGCCAGCAAGATATTTGGCCAATTCTGATGAGGAGTATGCGGGTGGTGGTTTGCCGGGGATGTTGGGACATGACAGGTTGATCTCCATCGCCAAGGGAAACTCTGCTGGCAGGGAAGCCTTGATGGAGAGGATGTGTTTGTAGCCTTCCACGACCTGCTCAACTGTGCCGGTAACCGAGACGATGAACCATTTCCGCCTGGGTTGGGGTGTTTCGGCGGCTATAGTTTTGATGAAGCCCAAGTAAGTCTCTAGTGTCAAGGGACTGTACCCTAACGAGTTGAGGCTGGCATTGGCGGCTGGTGTGGAAGTGGTTCCGTAAGAAGTATGGTCTGCCGGGTTGAAGAAGATATATTGGTGCTTCTCTGGGTCATGCCCGAAGCCATCAACGATAGAAGTCCGTGTTGTAACCGCTCCTGTCGATTGACATGCGTATAGGGCCCGCAGATCGTCGAGTGTTGTGGCCCAGGGGTTCGCCGAGTTAAGGAGTGGTGGATCGATGTCCAGCGTGGGTGGCTTTGCGGCCATGGCGGGTCACAGGTTCAAGGAAGGCACTCAGTAGTGTTATTTCAGCCAGAGAGTGAACCATAGCCTGTAAAGCATCAGAATGAACAGGCTCGAGCAAGGCAACTTATAACTCTCGTACAGAATACAACAAGACTGGTCTCGAAGTGGGGTTTACCAAGGCCGAGACCGAGAGATAAGATAAGATGCCGACATGTAAACAATTACTCACAGTAAATGCAGATAGAGAGACGTGATCGGGATATTGTTAACTGTGTTCCTATCTCAAGAATGATGAAGGGATGAGCCTATTGCGCTCTTTCCGAGATCCCATGAAATGCGTCATTTTGTGTCCTTGAAGCATGGCTGCTTGGGGCGGCAGTAACAGCCTCAGTCCAGGCTACCCTGAGATAGTGAGCTCCGAGGTAGGGGACCGTTTGGGCGTTGACCACATTGTTCGCCGGCAAGGACACACATGGATGCTAGCCGCGACATCATGTCGAGCTCTGCACGTTAATGCAGTGCTCAGGCTAGGCATTTGAACGGCACCGAGCTGGTTTCAAACGACAAACCATTAAGGGGGATCAGTCGTCTGGATAGTGGTTACAATCACATCAGATCATCAATGGCCTTATCCGCATCCTTCTTGATCAATTCCACCATGCCCTGCGACACTTGGTCAGCTTGTCCTGTTACACACCACAAGTCCACGTCACTTACAGCAGGCATGATAGGTTTGCCATCCTCGCCCTTCACATATCGGAAGGGCATCTCGGTGCTCTCGTGCTCATTCCACTTAAGCTCTGGAAAGTCGAGATACGGAATCTCAGCCAGGGGAACTGCCGCTTGCATCAGTCCTAGTCCTACAGCTTGGTGAGGAACGGCATGAGATACATACACTTCTGCTCCACGACCATGCGAGTGACACGAACGGCTGTGTCGGTCGTCATCTGCTTTGGCCCTAAACGGCGTCCCTCGAAGCCCTTCTTCCTCAGCTCCGAGGTTCTGTCTCTTGGTGGATCATCCCCTGGGAACTTTGTCAGTTTGTCACCCATTTATTCTCCTGCAACAAGGTATCACACACCGAGAATGCCTCCGAACAGGAACACATCGAATGTCTCTCCGTCTTCCGGGGCAAGGTCCTTTGCTGCTGCAGGATCCAAGAGGCACACTCGTGACTTATCCTGGGCATAGATCTCCTCGACACCCCTGGTCTCGGCTATGAAAGCCGGAATGGCAGTTAACCCCTCCGGAACCTTGAAGGCCGCTGGGAGCGACGATAAGCAGAACTTGGCACCATTTTCCTGTGATTCTTTCGCAATCGCCAGATACTCGAGCTCTGACCAAGGGCCGAGTTCCTCGTCCAGATGCTCGACAATGTAGGTTTTCGATGCGCTCATGTTGACAGTATATCCAAAGACTACAGTCTAGCAATAATAGGTTGATGTGTTGCTGCGACTCTGAATATCCAAACGAGTATGGCACCCAAGCGATGAGGACATCAAAAATTTCGGATCATGCCGCGCTCAAAAGGACCCTGTGCCCCACACCTTAGCTGTTCCCGGAGCCGATCAGGATGCGGGATCCCGGCTTGGCAATGCCTTCGGTCTCCGCTCCGGCTGCGGACTCTAGCTCGGAGCCTCAAGAGTGTGCTATACCAAGGTTTGTTTAAATATCGGTACGCAAACACTGATTGTCTCATATTCTTTGTTCTTCTGACTGCCCAGGCGATACCATGTTATTTCAACTGGCTATTCAGACCCTCGTTCGGGAAGCGGATCTAGCATCCAAGCAAGGGATGTGCTATGATATTGGTTTGACTGGCTTCAAAGCGTCTCAAAGTTTGCGCAGAGATAGTACCTAATCTGATAGCATATAGAACATTCAATACGCCTTCAGTAAAAGAATTGGGTGTTTTATGTGCTTACCTGCCTCCAAGGTACCTGTCATCTCATCAGGTAGCAATTCAACTCCAACAAGTCTCCAACCACTGGTCGAATTTAAGGTTTGGCTAATGACTAAGCTAGTGTAATCCAGGACTCGTCAGCTCCTCTCCTTCCAATTGAATTGTCTCAGAGTTTCGGCGGAGGACACATCTCCCAACTCTTATCTGACCTTACGCCCAACAACCCTTTTACTTTTTGTGTTTCTCTGCATCGGACGTTGTATATGACTTGGCGGTTTCTTGAACAGCCAGTTGGGGCTTATATCTCGAATTAGGCGCCTCTGGTTACACTCGCCCGCCTGGGTCGCTTGTGGAACGCCAACATGGCTGTCCTCTCGCTCCTGGCGAGCTGGAGACAGCATCTTGCCGTCCTCGCCGGCCTGGCTGTTGCTCTCTCAGCGCCTGCTCAAGCCGAGAAGACGGCTGCCGATTACTATGTTCACAGCTTACCAGGAGCCCCTGAGGGGCCTCTGCTTAAGATGCATGCCGGGTACGTTGCCCCCATCGCTGCTCTATTAAGTTTATCGCGGAACAGCCTCCGCTGACATGATGTGGTATTTGACTAGGCACATCGAGGTCACCCCCGAACACAACGGCAACATGTTCTTTTGGCATTATCAGAATCAACACATCGCGAACAAACAACGAACCGTGATATGGATCAATGGCGGCCCGGGCTGCAGTTCCGAGGACGGCGCTCTGATGGAGATAGGGCCATACCGACTGAAGGACGACCACACCCTAACCTACAACGACGGCGCATGGACGGAGTTCGCAAACGTTTTGTTCGTGGACAACCCGGTGGGAACGGGCTTCAGCTATGTCGACACGAATGCGTACGTCCAGGAGCTAGACGACATGGCCAACCAGTTTGTCGCTTTTCTGGAGAAGTGGTTCGCACTTTTCCCCGACTACGAGAACGACGATGTGAGTGCTGAGCAGACCATGGTCTGTGTTCAGTGTGCTTTGCTAACAGATGGTCAGCTTTACCTTGCTGGAGAGTCCTATGCTGGACAACACATTCCGTACATCGCAAAGGCTATCCTCGAGCGCAACAAGAAACCGGAGACGAAACAGAAGTGGGCTCTGTCGGGATTACTGATTGGAAATGGTTGGATCTCGCCGCCGGAACAATACGAAGCATATCTGCAGATGGCCTACGCGAGCAACATGCTTGAGAAGGGCAGCGAGAAGGCAAAGCGGCTTGAGGTTCAGCATCGAATTTGCCAACAGCAGCTAGCTGTAAACAACAACAAGGACAAGGTGGATATCGGCGATTGCGAAAGTATCTTGAACAGCCTCCTGAAGGAAACCTCAGTTATCGGACTAGATGGCAAGAGGAAGTGCACGAATATGTACGATGTGCGCCTCAAGGATGACTACCCCAGCTGCGGCATGAATTGGCCACCGGACCTTGTCAACATCACCCCCTATCTTCGCCGCAAGGACGTCCTCGATGCATTACACGTCGATCCTAACAAGAGCACGGGCTGGACCGAATGCAACGGCGCGGTTGGCGCCAACTTTCGCGCTCAGAACTCGAAGCCATCCATCAGCTTCCTTCCCAAGCTCGTGGAAGAGATTCCCGTTCTGCTCTTTTCCGGTGACAAGGACCTGATTTGCAACCACTTCGGTACTGAATCCCTGATCAGCAACATGGAATGGAACGGCGCCAAGGGGTTCGAGATCTCCCCGGGTACATGGGCTCCGCGGCGCTACTGGACCTTTGAGGGCGAGCCTGCTGGATTCTGGCAGGAAGCACGGAACCTGACCTACGTCCTATTCTACAACAGCAGTCACATGGTCCCCTTTGATTATCCCCGACGAACACGAGATATGCTGGACCGCTTTATCGGCGTCGACATCAGCAGCATTGGCGGTAAACCCACCGACAGTCGTATCGACGGTGAAAAGGGCCCCGAGACCACTGTTGGAGGCGCTGCAGGCAACGGAACTGCAGCTCAGGAAGCTGAGAAGGCCAAGCTGGACGCTGCCAAGTGGCTGGCCTACCGCCGCTCAGGCGAGCTGGTGCTCGTTATTGTCACCATCGCAGCCGTCGCTTGGGGGTGGTGGATCTGGCGCGACCGTCGCAAGAGACGCGGATACCTGGGTCTTGCAGGTGGCGGTAGCAATGACGCGATCCCTAGCCGCGGAATGGAGAGCTTTCGCAACAAGAGGGGAGGGGTTAACAACCGGGATGTTGAGGCTGCTGATTTTGACGAGAACGAGCTGGACGATCTAAGTGTAGCGCGGCCAACCGCCGGTACGCATGACGAGAGGTACAGTCTCGGCGAAGAGAGCGATGACGAGGAGGAAGACGTGAAGGGAAATGCGAAGGAGGCTAGTAACGGCAATGGAAAGGCGCCTGAGCAATGATTGTCGTTAGTAAGGCGTTGGGCTGCTGGTTTGGTTAGTACTTAACAGATCAATTGTTATGGCGGCCTCAAAGGGGCTCGTAGAGCACAATCATGCTTCTAACCTGGAGAGACCAATAGCTTTTGACATGCCCAAGAGAAGGAGCCATCTGATACGTTGTTCCTTTCAGGCTGTTGCCTTCCGCTAGAGGTAGGCACCTCATTCTGGAGCTATCAGTACTTACTGAGATGGCCGAGTTGGAGGAAGTCTAGCTCTCGCGGACTGTCTCGTCCTAGAAATTATAAAGCCTGACCCGTCAATGGTCTGCAAGGGTGCTGCACAACCATCTGCTCTGCCGTATCTTACCTCCACTGCCACACCCATGCCCGTCCTTGGTCGTGCCGCAAGTAGGTAGTCGATTCCAAGAGAAGTGAGAAACAATTCAAAAAATGAGTCTGGGGCCATCCGGGGATTGAACCCGGGACCTCTCGCAAACATTGCTGTAGGGTGAACCCTAAGCGAGAATCATACCACTAGACCAACGGCCCATATTGAATTGAACTTGTATCAGCTTTGATAGCCCAGACGAGCACGAATGGGCGATAGAAGTCGTGGACATTTTATCAAATTCGAGCCGCAATCGAAGTGACAGCGGAATAATATCGCCAGACTAATAACCCAGTCACCATTGATGCGCCTCGAACCAGATACAACTCCAACAATCACGGTATGTGTTGATATGCAACCCGATATGAGACCAATTCCAACTGTGTCATCTGTAATCGAGCGGGTCATTTCACGTACACGCAGATCAGATAACATCAAAGAGCGAAGCTTGAGCCTCGCGAAGTGACCATGCTGATTCCGGACTCGTTTGCCAAACGAAACCAGAGATGATTGATAGCTGGAGAGGATCGGCCCGGTTGACGAGCGAGTGATCATATTGATACCCGTTGTGTCGTCTTCCGGAAATGTCCAGCGATGTCGGTGGCATCATGAGCACGCGATTTGGTTCGTGAAAGTCGGACGTCAGTGATCATCCCTAATGCTCGAAAAGGCAGCCACAGCTTCAGTCACCCACAGATCGTACCAGAAGCTGAAGCTTAATCTGGTACCTGCATTGAACTGCCCGACAACCCCTATGATTTCACATTGTTTACATGTGTCCGCTTAACGGTGCAATGGCGAGCCTCTTCGTTTGTTGTTTCGAGAGCTTTCGGCAGTGGGGCTTGATGATTGGGGAACGTTATGCCAAGGCTCGAGAGCTTCAGTTCCGTGATAATGTGTCCAGCTGAGCAGCGGGAATGACTCAGCACCAACCTTGCCCACCATAGCTTCCAGGAGATGTGCCCATCAACCTCCTGACGGTAAGCCGCCAATTGAGCTAATCGCCTGGAGTTCGCTTTCTTGTTGTAAACTGCTCTTCGGTTTGATTCACGAAGGGACCACGAAGCCCCTGACACTGTGAGCTGTTGGTTCAATTGAAACCGTTGGCACAGCCTGCATACGGCAATTGGAGGCTATGCCGGTTATAGTCAAGTGTCTTGTCAAAAGGCCCCGTACCCCGCATTGGACAAGCACCTCAAGCTGGGATGTTTTCCGATGAGAACATGCAGAAGTGGGCCAATGTGCATGGTTGATGTCACACAGCTCCTTTGAACGTGGGGAAGCTCTTAGGTCAAAAGTCGGGATATCATGAAGCTCTATCGCCAAGAACGAAGAATGAAAGAACAAGAAGTACATAATAGTAGCTGGTAACGGAAGAGAGGAAGGACAGAGTGTTTCTAGAACCGGATATGCGAAATCGGAGCATCTATGGAGATGAGAAGGTGACAGGTGTCTCCATGGAAGGGTCCAGAGTTGGTCAGCCCAGAGAAACGTCCAGTTGCGTCAGGTCACGCGACAATGAGCCAACATTCAGGACCGCACTTGCCGGCTATCGAGCTGGAGCCCACGCATTGCTTCTGAACCGTTGATCCCTGCGGATGTCCGATCATAAAAGCAAAGGTCCCCCTTTTGTTGAGCTTCTCACTGGAGATTAACTTGAAGATACGTATCATATCTGACCTCACTTGACCTTACAAAACCAACAATACATCCCCAATTCTCCTCACACTTTCTCCTTCCTCACTCTTCCATACAAACTACCATCGTTCCACGTCTTTCGCGAAACAACACAAATATTCTCACAACTCTATTGAACAATCAAGTAGTCAAACTCCATCTCGAGCCCGACTATATTTGAAGTAAGTCGTGCCCCAGAAAGCCTGGGAGCTCATACGTACATCCATCTGAGCTTCCTCGACCCCGCTTCGACCATCTCGAGCTAACACAACATCCAGAGCACTCAACAGTCTACATCAACCAACCTCCAGGACATAACACTTTCAAACCTTTACTTCATACACACTCAAATCTCAAAAGTAAGTAGCACACACATAACCAGCTCGACAAGCATTGGTTTCGGCATGTACTAACATCTGTCTTACAGTGACTCGTTCGCGCAAGTTCAACGACAAGGACCACCACGCCGCTGGCAACAATGGCAATGAGCATCTTCCACGCTTCTTCGCCAAGCATGGTCACGTCGATGAGAACCCAAACCAGGTAAAGAAGAACGGTGCTGGCCGAGGTAACTGGTAAGTCGTCTCCATCATCACACGCGTGTCTCGTCACATTCCACATGACTAACATAAAAACCAGGGGTAACGTGGGTGACGAGATTACCGACGAGGACTTCAACTTCGCCAATGCCCGCCGCCGCTCCAACAGCAGCAACCTCGGCCATGACGTGTCCAACTTCAAGACCAAGTTTGAGGTCCATGACCCCGAGCCCGTGTTTGAGGAGCACCTCCACGGCGCTCAGGATGATGACCTGACAAAGACCGAGACGTCGTCTAGCAACGGCTCGGTTGATGACAAGGCGCCCGGCAAGGAGAACTAGGTAAACGTGTCCTCTTGTCGACTTTGCCTCTCGTTTTTTGGGCGAAGGCACGAAGGGATACCCGGGAGATAGTCACCTTGCATGATGCGGGATTCCATGGACTGTCATGGCGGAAGGGTTCGGTTCGGAACCGGAACCGAGCTGGAATGTGCGTGGTCTTTCTGGCAAAGGCTTAGCCGTCCCTTCTATCTGGCTATCTCTTCCAAGCTGGTCTTAAACGTTACGTGGTTATTCTGGGTGGTTTTTTGCTCAATGGAGGAGCAAAGTCTATGTATATTACGGAAATTCCTTCTCAAAGGACTCCATGTTTCTATGACGAACAATTATGATTTCAAGTTTCACGCTTACACACTCTTTCTGGTGTCGATCGTCTTTGGACTTCTCGTGCTCCCTTGCATCGGGACCCTCCCGGCGCTTTCACCGTTTTCCCTCGAGGTATTTTCTTCGTCTGCTTTCCCACAGCCGAAGCGTGTCACTTTCCTCTGTCTCTCCAAGTACAAACGAGTAGCGCCGTAAGACGGCTTCAGCAGGACGGGCCCTCTCACCACCCACCGTGATTCCACGAATCCGTACAACATCCCTCTTGGTAGCGTCGACGGGTACCAAGATGCCGCCGCCGCTTGCATCTTGGGGGTCCGGAAAGTATGGCAGCACGAGCGAGTGCCGTTGTAATGCATCCTTCGCAGCTTCATCGCATAAGCCTGATTTCTCGCCCCGTGATATATGGTTTGCATCCAAGTGCCTGGCAAGAGAGGCTCCTGCCCACATGATCGCTTTCTGCTCACCCATTTCTGGTGGCATTATCTTCCGGTAATCTTCAGTTACAACACTGGCCCTGCGTGTCGATGTAATGGTTTCAGGCCGGGCATCGGCACACCGCTGTATGCAGTCAATGTGGTTCCTTAACTCAGGTGTCCAATGAGTCTCCTCCACCTGCTCGACACCGTGGAAAAGGAGCCTGGTCATGCTTCCATCAGGCTTGACAACGTTTGCCCAGGCCCTGTCACCCAAGACCTGTGTTCTCCTGCCTGTCAAGACGCCCTTCCACTCCTCTTCGCCTTCCTGCCTCGACCAGATTGACAAGAAGAGCTCCCTATCTGCGGGAGTCAGCTTCCTGGCATGGAACCCTTCCCTCTTGCTGCTCTCCTGTTCCATGGCCAAACCCTCCTGCTTCCGTGGCGAGGAAGAGGTAGCACTCTGCCCATTCCCCCTTATTTTTCCTTGCGTCTTCCCATCGTCCTCTTTGCCCTCCTCCGCTTCAAGAACATGACCCTGCCTCATCTTCGGATCGTGCAAGCCCTTTCTCAAAACATCAACCAACATCTGCGCCCCCACCGGCGCCAGCAAATCCCTCAACCCTGCAACACTCTCCCCTTGAGGTATCTCTATGCCCTCCCCTTCCGTCTGCGCCAAGATCCTCCCTCTATCAAACCCGCTCTCACTCAAAGTCTGCACCGTAACCCCCGTCCTCTCCCTCCCCAGCAACAGTGCCCAATGCAGCGGCGCGGCCCCGTACAGATCCGGCAACAGGCTCGGATGGACGTTCAACCCGCCATATTGCGCACCCCTGAGGATTCGCGGCGGCACGAAGAGGCCGAACGAGACGGCGATGATGAGATTGGGGTTGCAAGGGGGCGTCCAGCCGGTGAAGGTGTCGCGGTGGTGGAGGGGGAGGTCTAGTTGCGAGGCGGTGAGTTCAAGGGGAAGATGTCGTAGGACTTTGTAGCCTCGTCCAGTGGGCTTGGGAGGTCGCACGAGGACGGAGATGGATTCTATGAGGGAGGGGTTGCGCTTGTGCTCGGCGTGCAGGGCTTGCAGGGATGCAGCGCTGAATTCATCGGAACCGCAGAATAGAATTCTTAAGGGTGTGGAAGGGGTGTAGGAGTAATATCTGGGTGCTGGTTTGAGATGTGCAAGAGATAACGGTCTGAACCGAAGGTTGAATCTCATGGTCGCGACGGGTTGCGAAGGATGAGTTGTGTGGTTTGTCGATGAACTTTGAACGCGTTTAACGTGTGCACCAAACCCCCCCCTTTCGTGATTACAACCTGGTAGATGTGATTGCCAGCTCACATCAGGTACGATAGTTTGCAGTTTGATATATGTCTGCGATCTTGTGTCTTACTGCTTGAGGATGGTCCACTTGATGAAACATGTGTGCAATCGATTTTATACACTGCTTAAGTACATACATGTATTAGTGCATATTTTCCACACTTTCCTCATGACCTCATCCTTCGTCAATCTATCCAGATTACATGCATCATGACAATCTTTGAAATCATTACATCCCGCTTATTCATAGACATCATAAGCCTCGGCGATCCCATTCCTAAAGACGTTCCGCTTGATTGCCTCCGGCTTCTCTCGCACGACAAACCAGTCGGGGGCAACGATCCATTTGACACCTTCGAGTTCAATGACCCACCTAAGGCCCTTCACCCCGACCGTCTCCCCGGGCACGATCTCGGTACTCTTTGCAGGAAATGTCTCGCCAGACGGACTGATTTGAGGCCCAGAACCCGGCAGCATAACACAGACTACGCGGCCATTCTTGTCCAGGTATCCGCGCACCAGATAGAACTTGTTCTTCGTGGTGCCTATTCTTTGGATCATGCTTGCCTCAAGAAGTACCTCGTCTATCCCCTTTTTGAGGAGGCGTTCGGGGACCGTTTGGCTTACTTCAATCAGTCGGTCTGCGAGTGTCTTGGTCAGCGCACCTGGCACGCAACTCAATGCTGGCCTTCTGTGACGCTTGCGCTTGTCGAGTTCAGGCTCTGGTACCGGCTGGGGGCTGACAGCTCGTAGATGCACGTCCTCTTTGAATATATACTTCCTAGGATTGGGTGTTTCTGCTGTCGGCGGTTTCGGTGCATTGAAGATGAATGCCGGTGCAGGGAGGAACTGTGGACCTTCCCGTGGTCTGTCTGTTTTGAATGTGAACTTTGGCGGTTTGAGAAACTGTGGCCGGTCTTGCGTATTTGCTTCTTTGGTCTGGGCATGAAGCGTCTTCAGCCGTCTGGACACCAGATCCGCAGTTCGCTGCCGCTCCTCCGAATCGTCAGAGCGATCATCCTCGTCCGTGCCAGCCATTTTCTGGTCGACATGCATCGTGACTGGATCATCGTCCGTCATATCCGCATCTCCTTGATCCACTCCTCTTTCCGGCGAGCCGCCATCCACGGAATCGGATACGTGTTCTGGAGGCGAAGAGGAGTGTATGGAGTCTTCATCGACATCCATTAGGTCATGAATCCGGTTCCTATATGCCACTTTTGGCAAATCAGAAGGTGAGCTTGATCGCCTTTCCAACTTTGCAACCGCAGGCCGGACAGCTTCTCGCGGCCGAGCAGCATTCTTAGTTGTCTTCGGGGCTTGTCGAGTTATCGTCGGCCGTCCTTGTTTCGGCTTCTCTGGTGAGCTATCGTCAATGTCGTCAATGTCTATGTAACTAGGCTTTCCTGAGCGACCTGTGACCGATGACCCTGTGAACCTTGCTCCTTGCGTCCTTGAGACCGGAGTAGAGTATCGTCCGGCTATTCTAGAAGATGGCATTGGAGTTTGGGATGCCGGGCCTGCTCGCGATGCAGAAGTCACCGACTTGGCCTGGGCTCTAGCTGTGGCGAGACGCGACGACTTTTGTGAAGTGACACGAGTCGACTCCGTCTCGGAAGATTTCAGATCAGGATCAACGTCAATCCCGGATCGTCGTGATTTCTTCTGTTGCTTGCCGGACATACTTGTCTGATGGCTGGCAAGGCCAGTGCCGGGCCTGTCCATTCCCTGAGTTGCTGCACTTGTAATACCGGACTGCTGTTTGAGTTGTCAGTGCTGATCTCCTACTGGATCCCTGACTACTTCTAAATCTCTCTCCAACTCATGCCTTCTCTATGTGCGTGTTAGCTCGTCATTTTATCATGTCTGAAGGTAAAAGTAAAACTCACTTGCGCAGCGTGTTACCGGTTCCCAGTCGCTGGTCATCCAAATCACGGACGGTCTCATAGCGATACCCAGTTCAAGGAAAAATGATTTCTCACAGTGACCAGCAGGGCAACCAGCGTACCAAACAGTCGAGACAGGTCTAACCTTTTCGCGTATAGTGATATTGAGTAGAGGTATGTGCCAATCGAGGCAGCGTTATGGAGATACCCGCCTGAATCAGGGTCGTAAATCAGTGCTTTACGATTGGCTGTAAGCCCACCATTAGCGCTAAGTGTAAATGTCCCGGTTCCCCAGACGCTTGGCAATGGTGCAATGCCGCGCTGCCGAGACCGGCTACCGTCAACATTTTTATTCTGTGTCACAGCCCCTCGGTCTCATCCTCTACAGATTTGGCTGGCCATTGACTGAGAAGATGAGGTCTACAGTTCTGACCAGCAGGGCTGGCTCGAGTCTCAGGGTTAGTTTACGGACTCACATCTCTTTTCGATCATACAACACTAACGAATTGCGTGCAGAGAGCGATCCAGAGCCAACATGTCGGGCTCGCCACGCGATCGAGGCAATACAGCAGCACAGCGCCGCTGCCCCCGACCTACGAGAAGCTGTACAACAACTATTCCGAAGTGCGCCGGGTATTAGGGACACAGCGATTGAATTTGGCCGAGAAGATCCTGTACAGCCACCTGAACAATGTGGAGGAATCCCTCCTGTCGAACACAAACAACGGTCGGGACATCAGGGGCAAGGCGAACTTGAAGCTCAACCCGGACCGTGTCAACATGCAGGATGCCTCTGCGCAAATGGCCCTCCTGCAGTTCATGACCTGCAACCTTCCGTCGACCAAGATACCCGCGAGTATACACTGCGACCATCTGATTGTGGGTGAGAAGGGTGCCGATGACGATTTGACCTCGGGTATCCAGCAGAATCAGGAAGTGTTCGACTTTCTGGAGTCGGCGGGCAAGAAGTATGGTATCGACTTCTGGCCACCTGGAGCTGGCATTATCCACCAGACCGTGCTTGAGAACTACGCGGTGCCCGGTTTGATGATGCTGGGCACTGACAGCCACTCGCCGAACGCCGGTGGTCTTTGCACCATTACCATCGGTGTCGGCGGCGCTGACGCTGTGGAGGCACTGGTTGGCGCTCCTTGGGAACTCAAGGCTCCCAAGATCATGGGCGTTCGTCTCATTGGCAAGCTCAACGACTGGGTCTCTCCCAAGGACATCATCCTGCACCTGGCTGGCCGTCTGACTGTCCGTGGCGGTACCGGATACATCATCGAATACTCTGGATCTGGCGTTGAGACGCTCAGCGCCACTGGCATGGCCACCGTATGTAACATGGGAGCTGAGGTCGGAGCTACGACATCTATTTTCCCTTATACCCAGGCTTCTGCACGTTACCTGCAGTCAACCAGGAGGGAGCAGGCCGTGAGGAACGCCGAGTTGCTCCAGAGCTTCCCCGGCAACGGCCATGCTGAGGACGCCTACTTCAAGTTCCAGGCTGATGCCGGCGCCCAGTACGACGAGTTCATTGAGATCAACTTGTCAGAGCTCGAGCCTCACATCAACGGACCTCATACGCCTGACCTAGCCACCCCTCTGTCTGCGTTCAAGAAGACTGTCCAGGAGGAGCAGTGGCCCGACAAGGTGTCTGCTGGTCTCATCGGATCTTGCACAAACTCCTCTTACGAGGACATGACCCGTGTTGAGAGTATGGTCAAAGCCGCTGAGGCAGCTGGCCTGAAGCCTGCTGTTGATTTCTATATCACTCCTGGCAGTGAACAGATTCGTGCTACTCTCGAACGTGACGGCACCATTGAGACCTTTGAGTCTGCCGGTGGAATTGTCCTGTCCAACGCCTGTGGTCCTTGCATTGGTCAGTGGAAGCGCCAGGACGGTGTCAAGAAGGGCGATGCCAATGCCATCTTCACGAGTTACAACCGTAACTTCAGAGGCCGCAACGACGGCAACCCCGATACCATGAACTTCCTTGCCTCCCCAGAAATCGTTACCGCCATGGCCTTCGCTGGTTCGACCACCTTCAACCCCATGACCGACACTTTGAAGACTCCCGACGGCAAGGACTTCCGCTTCCCTGCCCCCCACGGACAAGAAGGACCAGAAACTCCCTTTGAAAGCGGCAAACAATCCCTCGGTCTGCTCTCCCAGAAGCCTGACCCCTCCGTCTCCGTTGCCATTTCCCCATCATCATCCCGTCTCGCCCTCCTCGAACCATTCGCTCCCTTCCCACACTCTGAGCTTTCTGGCCTCAAGGTCCTCGTCAAGGTCACCGGAAAGTGCACCACAGACACCATCTCCGCCGCCGGCCCCTGGCTCAAGTACAAGGGCCATCTCCCCAACATCTCCGCCAACACCCTCAACACTGCCACCAACAAGGCCACCGGCGAAGTCAACGTCGCCTACGACCTTGACGGCAGCAAGCACACCATCCCCGATCTTGCCAAGCGCTGGAAAGAGGCCGGTCGCGAGTGGCTCGTCGTGGCAGAGCACAACTACGGCGAAGGCTCAGCCCGTGAACACGCCGCCCTGCAACCCCGCTATCTCGGCGCCAGAATCGTCCTCTGCAAGTCCTTCGCCCGTATCCACGAGACGAATCTCAAGAAACAGGGTGTCGTGCCGCTCACCTTCGCCAACGAGGCAGACTACGACAGGATCGATGCCGGGGACGACGTCTCCACCGTGGGACTGTATGAGATGCTGCTGAACAAGGGCAAGGGCGAGGTCCAGCTCAAGGTCACCAAGAAGGACAGTGGAGAGGAGATCTTAATCCCCACCAAGCATGCTGTCAGCGAGGACCAGGCTGGGTTCATCCTTGCCGGTAGTGCGTTGAACTTGTTGTCCAAGAGGCAATAAGCGTAACACAGGAAGAGTACGTGGGTGGGTGTTGGGCGTTGTGAACTGATGAAAACGGGGGTTGATGATATACCATTTACTGCCAAGAAGGGATTGGAGATTTGTTTGATTTGTCCATAGCATGTCGGGATTAGACAAAATGATACGCAAATGAATAAGCCACTGGATATGGATACGTAGGTAGCATACCCACGCGTTAAGGTCCTCTCGTGGTTTATCAGGGGGGTACTTGGCAGCGCAGTCGTGCAGCTTGTAGTTTACGTGGTTACTAATCGCATACCTAGAGGTATCTTACTTTCAGATCTAGTCTTGGAAACCAAAAGCTTCTACCAACGGCGATCTTCATAATACTAGACGAGCAAGTTTGATCGATTGCGAAGCTACTTGGCCCTCTCAAAGGTTCCGAGTCATATCATGTAGGGGTATGTCAGTATACCTAGCTTTTATTTTGCCTCAATGGTTACCGGTACATTGTCCGAGCGGTCCAAGCAACCCTACATTTCTGCGGCTGCCTCGTAACGGTCCTGATTCATATCATGCACGTCGTTAAGCTACCTCTAATCTTCTCCGTCGTTGCTGGACATTCGGGTGATCTTGTCGATGCTTCTCGAGACTTTACTACAGTCATTATACCTGATTTATACTACGTACAGAATCGCTCATCCCTGTCTATCATGGAGACGACAGTGGACGAATAACAAAGACGTATACCATCCGAATGCTGCCTCATGAAATTAATCAGAGTTTGACTCCAAACTCCCGGGCTCCTCCAGGTATATATGCCTGCTCATGCTGCTCAACCAGAACGCCAAATCCTACAAATCCTGGCATTCCATGCAATAATCCACAGTCTATGTTTGCCGTGTAGAGCTGGCGTTAGGAGCCGAAGCGTGCCTCTTGAGCACAGCCGGTTTCTCCTTTTGCGCACCTCGCGAACCATTTATGGGTGCTCTCTTCTCCTTCTCCGTTTCTTGACCTTGCTCTTCGAGTGATTTGAGGGCTCTTACCCATTTTGGATCGTCGCGGACTCTCTGAGGAAGCGTATCTTCAAAGCTCACAGGTCCGCGTGCCTTGATCCTTTCGACCGCTTTGCCAAAATTGGCTTTTCGACCACCACGTGCCTTGATTTCCTCCAGTTTCCTCTCATACCATGCCCTGCTGTGCGGCTGCGGCCAGTGCAGTCGAGGATCGATATGCATAAAGAACGGGCCATCTTTTGATTCCTTTGGTGGCTCTGGAGGCGGAGGTGGCTGAATAACTGGTTGAATAACGACTCCGGGAGGTGGAGAAGCTGCACCTTGCTGAGAATAAATCAGAGAATCGAATTCTTGCTCAGAAACCGTGCCTGGTATGGGTGGTGAATATGGCCGCTTGGCTGAGATCGGTCCGACCGGTTTCGGATTGTTGGGCGGAGACGACAGAAAGAGCTTGTGCCATGGGGGGTTCTCTCTCGGCGGTGGTCGTTTCTGGGTCTTTGCTAGTACTTCTGGAAAAAGTTGTTCTTCCAGAGACTGCCTCGGTTGCAGTGGTTTGAAGATGGGAGGCGGGCCTCGTTGCTGTGGTAGTTTCTGTGGTGGTACTCCCTGCTGTGGTGGTCTCTGATTTGGTAGTCTTTGCTGTGGTAATCCCTGCTGTGGCTCAGAGACCATTTTCGTTTCCTCGCTGACAGAAGTGGCTGCCCTTGGCACAGATGCGCCGTCTATAACATTAGAAACGTGCCTGCTGGTCAGTGGTATGTCCTGGTTGGGACTCCCGTTCCAGCCATGCTGGATTTTATTAGGCTGAGAAGTAGAATTCGCAGTTCCGTTGGGTAAGGGAGTTCCGCTCGAACCTACGAAAGACACTCCCGACTGGAACTGTGGAGGAAACGGAGCACATTTTGCATACAAGCTTCTGCGCGGTTGTTTCGGTTTTGTACTGCTAGTAGGTGCATCTGTTTTCAAACCTCCTGGAGACTTGGAAGTTGCTGTTCCCACACGGGCCTTTTTGTTTACAGGTCCGTTTTCAGACGGGCTCTTTGGAGGCGGAGAGTTGGCCTCGCGCTTACTTGGAGCCTTTTTCTTTTCCAGCGAACGGGCTTTCGCGGTCACATCGACAGGGGACTTCTGGGGAGCGGAACCAGAAGAGGATCGCTCGCCGAAGAAGGGACCTGGTGTCGCGGTCGTTCCGGTTTTCCGTCTGGTAACGGGGAGAACACTGCCAGGCACGTGTTCGGGTGAAAGTGTGGTGTTTGGCGGGCGATAGGGAACTCCGTGCGCCTGGCCCATCTTGGTCGCTGCCTGTCTTTCAGGAGGTCCTATCGCATGCCGAGTACAGAAGCGTGAGCTGTCACTAGATCTTGAGAGGCAGTTTGGGATGGCGCATTTCTCCAAAGGCCGGTCATCGGCACCATGGATGCTGTCTGGGGTAAATGATGCACCGGGTCCAGCAGCCATCTCCCCAGCTCTGGAGATAGGCCTGGAAGAGGCAGAGCTCTTGGTCGAGTTCGAGTTCGAAGGCGACGTCTTGCTACCATGGTAAAGCGCGATGGATTTCCATTCAAAGACGGTGCGCGCTGGTTTGCACCTAGAACTCGAACACGTCCAGCCACTATGGAAGAGTTAGCTCTGACTCTGCTCGACGGACCCAACTAGTACTTCGCCCTATGTGTCTCAAATGGTCAAAACGGTGGAGTGGTACTAGTAATGACTTTACCCGCCCGTCGGACTCGGATTTGGTAGACCAGGCGCTTGAATCCATGAAATGGGCAGCGTGAATAATCTCAACAGATGAACGTGAGCGAAAATAACTTACGTCTTGGGAAATGGGAAGGGAGGCGTTGGCCGATGACAAGTCGAGTGATAGTATCTCCTACAGTTGCTGCAGCGACGGAGAGGTTTATCGATGGAACTGGCCTTTTTGCAGTTTTTGCAAGTAGGTTCCAGCATCGGTTGTTGGTCACTAAGACCTCGCACTTGGGAGCCTATAGGCGTTGTCATGCTTCATTAGTTGTGGTGCACGGACACCAAATTAAGAGCGTCAAGAGGTACAGGTAAGAGTGCCTGCATAGGTAGATGGTATAGGTGGATCAGGTGATTCTGGTTTGGTAGCTGGGTGGGTAGGTAGGTAGTTTGGCGGAGGAAGTGAGCTATGAGATTCGTGTCTCAGAAACTAGACAATTTGTCTTCACACCGAGCTCAACTCAACGGTTTCGTGCCTCTGGTTGTTGTTGCTTATTCGTCGTCGTCGCCATGGACGACGACATTATGTCCACCACAGCCTTTGGCCCCGGCTCATTGGGTGAGTGTTCAAGCCTGGGCTCCGGAAAGCGGTACAAGCTGCCAAACGGTTGCTTTTGATTTTGATCTCTCATCTCAATCCATATGACCATGACCTTGACATGTGATATAGAGCCTTATAGAGGACCTTGAGAAAGAACAACAACAACCAGAGGGCAAGACCCCAGAAGAGGATAAGAGCCAGTCTGACCTTTTACCAGTTTGATCATCATCGACATCGTAGAAAGGGAATTCCATGGCTTCCAAGCTCGTGGATACCAACTAGGGCATTGGGGGCATGTGTGAGTAGAGATGTGTTTATCTGTGAGGTGAAGAATAACAGACTTCTTGGGCATCAACATGCAACTTGAAAGAGTAGCTTACCAGGAGCGTGAAGCCACAAGGGGGATGCCTTACAGCGTCTTGTCCATCCAAGGTGACAGCTCTACCCTGTCTACGCCTTGCCGCCTCCTATACTCTGTGACCATTGAGTCTGAGTGCGCGTTGTCCACTTGGCTTTGAATTTGTGCTCAATGAGCATGCCCAGACAAGGTAAGAAGCATAAGAAAGCGTCGAGAAGGTAAGGGAAGCTAACAGTCAGGCCAAGAACATGGGGCAGGGAACAACATTAGAAGGTCCGTGAATGAGAGACCAAGCTGAATGCTGGTAGGCTGAGATACCTATATTGATCTGTGATGGTGTGAAATGAGTGAGGGAGTAAGGACTGACATTGCGGACCAGTGCAATCATCCAATCAGAGCGACAAATAAGCGCCAAGTGCGTCCCCCGAAACCACCTAGCCGCATTAGCGCTTCTCAGATGGACAACTTGCCACTAGCGATAAGCGTAAACATTGCGTACGATAGCAGCTCTGTAAGCTGGATTGTCTTACCAAACAATAAGTTACCGCCGCTCTCGGCACACAAACAAGCATTATACAGCCTCCTTCCCACTCTCTTTCGAATGCCATGAACTTTCTCAAGTCAGCCGTAGCTTCGGCTATCGCACAAGGCCCTCCGTTTCCCTACACTTTTGGCGACAAAGTGGACCTTGACCCCTCTATCTGGACACTATACAACGGTACACGACGGGCAAGTCTTTCCTTCTACGCAGCTTCCCATGCGGTTGAAACCCGGGTCTGACGAACTGGGTCCTTGTAGGAAGACGGAAGCAACTGCAGTATTCTTGCTTTCGACGTCGCCGCCAACCGATCCGCGCTGCCGCTCGCCAAGAATGCGTTGAAGAAACTACGGACCCTGCGACACCCTGGCGTCATCAAGGTGCTCGACACTGTCGAGGTACGGTCTCAAACACCCAGATTGTCGGGGGATCTTCGCTGATATCTCGCCAAAAGACCGATACGTATATCTACATCGCAACCGAGCGTCTGGTGCCCCTAAGGTGGCATGTCAAGCGCCAGAGTCTAAGCCCAGAGACGGCAAAATGGGGCCTATACAGCATCGCCAACACCGTCAAGTTCATAAACGATGAGGCGTCCTCGGTTCATGGCAACCTCAAAGTCGCCTCGATTTATACCTCGGAGAGTGGAGAGTGGAAGCTCGGAGGTTTCGAGGTGTTGAGCAATGTCAAGGACGATGATGCTGTGATATACACCTACGGCAGTTTCGTGCCTGACTCGGCACGGTACACGCCCCCGGAACTGGCTAAGTCCGGCTGGGATGCAATCAAGAAGAGCCCTCACTCAGCGGTAGACTCGTATGACTTTGGCATCTTAATATTCGAGGTGTTTAATGGCAGCTTTCTGGGGGCTGATCAGGTCGGCTTAACCAAGGGCGTCCCACCGAGCATGCACTCGAGCTACAAAAGACTTGTCAACGTCAACCCAAAGGCGAGACTCAGCGTTGGACACTTTCTGGAGCAAGGGCGACGGAGTGGTGCCTTCTTCGACACGCCACTTATCAAGTTGACCGAGGGTGTTGATAATCTCGGCGTCAAATCCGAGGCGGAACGCGAGGAGTTTCTTGAGTGAGTGAACCATGATACGTTTAGCTTGAAACCTTTGCTGATAGGTGTGTATCTGCAGTGATCTGGAAAACCTCACAGACGACTTTCCTGAAGACTTCTTCAAGATGAAAGTCTTGCCTGAACTCCTCAAGTCGGTTGAATTCGGCGGGGGAGGACCCAAGGCTTTCGGGGTTGTCATGAAGATATCAACGAAGCTGTCCAATGATGACTTTGAATCCAAGGTTACTCCAGTGGTGATACGGCTTTTTGGCAACCCTGATCGAGCCATCCGAGTATGTCTCCTGGACAGCCTACCTCTAATGATTGACAGGTTGCCACAAAAGGTGGTCAATGACAAAATCTTCCCTCAAATAGTGAGCGCATTTCTCGGCCTTTGGTATGCACGTGGTTGGCTAACATATCCGATAGGTAACGGGCTTCACCGACATAGCTCCCGTTGTACGGGAGCAAACTTTAAAGTCCGTACTTACACTCATAACCAAACTGTCAGACAGGACCATCAACGGAGATCTCTTAAAGTATCTCGCAAAGACGGCCAACGATGAACAACCGGGAATTCGGACCAACACCACAATATGTCTAGGCAAGATTGCCAAGCACCTGGGGACTTCGACAAGATCAAAGGTGCTTATAGCCGCCTTTTCACGGTCGCTAAGAGATCCCTTCGTTCATGCCCGGAATGCCGCCTTGCTGGCTCTAGCTGTCACGGGAGATTACTTCAGCGAGGAAGACTGCGCCGCGAGGATACTACCAGCGATATGTCCTTGCCTCATAGACAAGGAGAAACTGGTACGCGACCAGGCCATCAAGACCATGGACGTGTACGTGGCCAAGATCAAGAAGGCAGCAGCTACTATGCCCGACACTGTCCTCCCACCAGCGACGACAACCGAGCAAAGTGGGCCAAGGATGAGCACACCGCAACCAGAGTCTCCGGCATCCGGCGGATGGGCAGGATGGGCTATTTCTTCCTTCACAAACAAACTCTCAGCCGCTGCTGGCGAGATTGAGGCCAATGGCACCTCCACACCTACACCGCAGACCAGACCACAACCCGAAGCAAAACGGTCCGCCCCCGGGCCAGTCACGTCCTCCGCCTCCGCCCTCCATCGTCAAGCCCTGAAATCCCCTCCCCCTTCCGCACCATTGTCCCGGACCTCGTCATCAGCCGGCCACTTTGGCGATTCCTTCTTCGCTGATTCCGAGCCATCAACCACGGATGATCTTGACGCATGGGGCGACATGGACGAAGGAGAAGAGAATACGGACTTTCAAGACGCTGCAGATGACTTTGCCGCCGCCACTACTAGGCGTTCAGTATCCTCGTCGACGAGTACCGTGCCGAAGCCGGCGAGCCGGTCGGTCAGCAGCAGCGCCACGCCATTTGACGATGCCGAGCCGGATTTCGCGGGATGGTTGGCTGCGCAACAGAAGAAACCCGGTGCGAGCAAGGGACTACCGAAGGGATTGTCCAAACCGGGCGGTGGTGTGGCGGCGAAGAAGCCGATTGCCAAATCAGTGGCTGGTAGTAAGCCGGTGGCGGCGAAGAAGATTGATCTCAAACCAAAAGAGACGTCAAATGATGACGATGGTTGGGGAGATGGATGGTAGTTGTGTAGGACATCACCCTCATGGATGGGAAGTCTCGTTCTTAGAGACTGTGGAGGTTCTGTGCAAGTGTTTGTTTATAGAGCATGCATCGAGCCAAGAGCGACGGAACAGGATACCATTTCATAAATAGAACGCATTTCAGCAGTCTGCAAGTCTGCTCACAACGGCTACCTTGCTCCTAAAACGCCACATAGTCCATAGCCGCCAGCACCCTATCCGACGCCTAACCATGTCATCCTTGGGTATGCAACACCTTTAACCATAGCAAACGAACCCCATCGCAATGCTAACCCTTGATCCATCCATCCTAGGACGCCTATCTCGCCTCGGAGTAATCATTCAACGCAACACAGACGGCCCCTCTGTGATGGCCGTTATACTGGCGGATGATCTGCTGACTGCTCAGCTCCCACAGCCTGGCATAGTGGTCGGAGCAAGCTGTGACCAGGTACGCACTATCGGCACTGAATGCACAGTCCCAGACCCAGCGCTGGTGGCCCGTGAGCGTCGCCTCCAGCGGCAGCGCCTTCTTCTCGTCCGTCGTGTTGGATTCCAGGTCCGGGGGCACGGCCCAGATCTTGGCGGTGTGGTCGGAGGAGCAGGTGGCTAGTTTCTTGACGTCGGGAGACAGGAGGATGCGCGTGATGTACTCCTTGTGCGCGCTGAAGGAGGTGAGGGGTTGCAGCTCGGTGCGGTCGTAGTTCTGCACCAGGTTCCAGAGGAAGACGTTGCCCTGTTTGATGTCGTCAGCCTTTACTTCCTAGCGCCAACCGCGGAGGTGGGGGGGATGTACGTACAGCGTTATTGCCGGCAGCAAGTAGACTGCCATCACTGGCGACCGTCACACTGCTGACGCTGATGTCCCCTTCGGGCTGCTGGACCTGACTGCACTGGTTCTCCGCCAGATCCCACAGTTTGATCTCGCCACCTCGATCGCAGCTAATGATCTCGCCCTGGTTGGGATGGATCACCACATCATTGACCGGCGCGTCGTGATAATATGTCCGCTGGACCGTGGCGGTTCTTGTCTCCCAGATGCGCACGGAGCCGTCCTCGGAACTGGTGACCATCCACTTGCCCTCGCAGTGGAAGGCAACGCCCGTCACGTTGCCGGTATGGCCTTCAAAGATGAGTAGTGGAGCGGGGTTGGTCGATCGGATGTCGAATAGCTTAACATTGTGATGGCCAGCTGCGGCTAGAAAGCGCTTGTCGGGGGATATGCAGAGTCGATTGACTTGGCTGTCGGGGTGTTGAATGGTGCGAGAGCAGATACCAGACAGAGCTTCCCAGAAGCGGATTGTGTGGTCGTAGCCAGCTGCAAAAGGGCTTTTGTTAGCAACGAGATGGGCACCCCGGCCTTGCAGCAAGGAGAGTTGATTGAAAGCGGTACCTGTGCAGAGAATAACCGACATCGTTTATGCGAAATGCCCCATCATCAGACGGGTCGCGCACTCAGATCGGTGTATCTCTAAGTTCTAGTGATGATCGAGAATCCCTGAAGTTAAGGTTTTAGTCAACAATCGCGCTGGTAAGACTGAACAGCACAAGTTTGGAGTTTGGCTTTGGTACAAGATACAGCTTCGGCTGAAGCTAGCCTGGTGATGCTGAACATCTCTTATCGGACCTCTTATCGGACGTTATGGCCATTGGCGCAGATCAGTCGAGACCCAAGGCGCCTAGTCTCAGTGGGGCATCACTACTAGTTCACCTTCACACTGACTAATACCCTCTAACAGATGACAACTTCCATCTGTTGATTACTACTGGACACTCTACATCCATTCACTAGGTTGTATGTTACAGAGCCTTGCATGGCAGTGTGGTCTCAAACATATGATAGAGTCTAAGGCTATGTTGACTTGCAGAGACCCGATTTTCCTGGCTTTGAAGTTGCAGATGGTTTTCAAATCGAGTGTTCTTTCGATCTCTAACCACCAACCTATCCTGTCCTCTCGACAAGCTATGCGAGCATCTAGAGCCCGATATCCCCCATTTGATTCTTGAATTTCTGCTTCGTTCAGGCCAGCGGTTTCTGTATTGACCTTGTCGAATCGGTCACTTCCCCTCACTCTCGTTCAGCCACTTATACACCACTCTCGCATCCTTCCCCTTGTACCGGCTATCAGCAATAGCCTCGGCGAAGGCATCCAGCGTCGGATCAGCCAGAACAGTTCGAGCACCCACATCGCTGGCCAACTTCTTCCCCATGCCCAACACCTTGGCACACAACTCGATCCGGAATCCACCCTCATACCCGCGACTACTCGGCACGTTCTCCTGCACTCCCGGCACGGGGTTGCTCTTGCTAGTAACCCAGCATTGCCCGCCACTGACGTTGATGACGTCGGTCAACAACTTGGGGTCCAGACCAGCTTTGACGCCGATGTTGAGGGCTTCCGACGCCGCCAGCGAGGTGATGGCGCTGAGGTAGTTGTTGATGATCTTGAACGCCGTACCGGCCCCTACGTCGCCACAGAGAAAGATGCCGTCGGGTGATCCCATGTGGCTCAGGTAGGATTTGACGATGGGGAAGACGCGGTCGGAGGCTTCTGGCGAGCAGCCTACCATGAAGGTGAGGGTACCTGCTTGAGCGCCCATGGGTCCACCGGACACGGGTGCGTCGACAAAGGTGAGTTTGTCGGCGGGTAGGCTGGTGGACTGGGCTACCTTTGCTACGGCGAGGATTGTGTCTGACTCGATCGTTCCACATTCCATGACGAGTTTGTGCTCCGTGTTGCCTTCTCTCGCCGCCGCTTCTACCGCTGCGAGGATGCCGGTCTCTGGGTCCAGATACACGGACTTTACGACGTCTGAACCTGGAAGCATTGTGATGATCGTGTTCTGATGGACGGAAGAGCAATGTTAGTCTACGTGTTGCGTCTTCGACGGAGAGCGTGACCAGGGACCTCACTTACCGCTGCCTTGGCTGCCTCGAAGCCATTATCAACAACCTCCACCGGCCCCTGCCCTTCTGTCTCCTTTTGGAAGCGATTTAACGCCTCCTTACTCACATCACAGATGAGCAGTGTCTTATCTTTTCCTAGACCAGCACGAAGATTCTTTGCCATGGGGTAACCCATCACACCGATGCCTACATATTGATATCAGTCCAAGACTGTCAAACACCTGGCTGCCTCTCCTGGTTAGCAACTTACCTATGAAGGCAACGGTATCTGCCGGTGACGAAGGCATGGCGTTTTGAGGGTTAGTATGAGGAGCGTTTCTCTTCTTGGAGGCTTCCTTCTAGACTTCGGATCAGATGTCCAGATGTCCCAGCCCAACATGTAACGAAATCTGAGGTTAATTTGGAGAGACAGTCAAAGTTCTGGTTATGGACTTATCCAAGGTATCCTCGTGTAAGTCTTCGCTGGTAAAATACCCCGCACGGAGCGTCTCCTCATCCACACCTGACGCACTCACATGAACTGCATAGTAGTTGGAGATACCCCAAAGTCAGTATGTCCTCCCCACACTCGAACATGCGGGGAACCAGTCGAGACTAGGTGCATCTGGTTTCCCGTTCTGAGGAGGTATAATGGAAGATCCAGGCATGGGAATCATCCTGTCGTAGACGCGTTGGGGCCTTCACTTCGGTGAAAAGGTCTAAAACACAAGGGAGGACCGCAGGATCAGGAGAAAAGAGACCGAGAGGCCATATGAGGGGAGGGGGGGCTTACCGCAAGGAATTTATATGGCTATCTATCATACTACCTAGATTTGATGGCTATGATCGGCAGTATAGTGATGTATTCACGTTACAAGCTCGACTATAGAGTACCAGGCCAGAACCGATGGCTATTTTTCTCTCTCCATTCCCCGTCATGGGCGACCACAACCTCGACCTCCACGTCTTTCACCCCTTCCACCGCCTTCAGCTTCACAAACTCCCCAATCCTATCCAGCGTCTGTTGCGCCTCATCCGTATGGACATGTACACTCCTCAACCCTCCTCTTCCGTCATCGTACAGAGCAATGCCCTTCTCCCCACGGAGGATCCTAGGGTCATGACAGCAGTCTCCGCCCAAGTAGACATACCTCTTTTCCCCAACACGAGCCAGCAGATTGACATGACCGTATAAATGGCCAGGGGCGTCAATGACATTCAAGCTACCGTCGCCAAAGAAGTCCAAAGCAGCCGGGAATGCTGCCAGTGGCTTCCATGCCCAGTCAGAGGCTGCAGTTGGTAGTCGTTCTCGGGCTTCTTTCGTCGCTGCTGTGTGTCTGGGCTCTTGGTACTTCCCGTCGCCTCTTGCTCTCATCACTGTAGGCAAGTCCACCGTACGCGACGCCGGTATCTCGTCGTCGTTGAAGATGTCAGCTGGGTAGAGCGGCCCGGCACCGTGGAGCAACATGTCCAGCGTGCCCGAGCCGACTACAAAGGCCGCCGATGGGAAATCTGATGGCGTTCCTACGTGATCCCAGTGCATGTGGCTAAGGATCACTATGTCCACGTCTGTAGCGGGCTCCAGGTTGCCCTTTCGCAGACTGGTGGCGCAGTCGGGATCGGTGATGATGGGTTGCCGGTCGGCGATGTGCGCTTCTTGGGACGGTGCGTAGCCGGAGAGATCTCGTTTGATGCCGAGGTCGAAGACTATGTTGGTTGTGCTACTCGACGGGCGAGAGGGAGGTGACGACGGGTGCTGGATCAAGAAGGCGAGAGATGGTACGGTTGCACGTTTTCCTGGCTCCGCATCTGTGACAAACAGATACTCGGGCAGAGTGAGATGTCCGGCATCAAGAGCCGAGATTGTGACGCAGACGGGCATCTGGTCGTTTTTTGTGTTGCGGAATGTCCTAGAATGTGGGATAAGAGTATAGGTGAGATATGATCATATGAGTATATCTTTTGGCACAGGAACGAGAAGCAGGCTTGGTGATGTTGTTCACTCTGAAGACCACGGGGACTGGTTCTAGCTGTAGTCCTGCCATGAATCCCCTACCGCTTCGATGTACCGGGTGGGTGTGCATGATTATCCATAGTAGCCTGTCACTGGTCGTGAGGGGTTTGCACCGAGACATGGTGATGTGCGGGGAAGAAAGGGCAACAGAGGAAGAGTGAAACGTGGGGAAGCTCCTCTGTCTAGTCTATCGTGGGAAGCAATCTAGATAATATCTGACATTTGTTATACTTGATCACTGCCATGTAAACATCTCGCGGAATCACTCTTACATAACATCGACGCTATCACCAAGCATTGACGTAGCAAGGGTACCACTGTTTACCGCCAAAGAGAACTACAATGTCAGAACCATCATCACTCAGGAAGGGGAACCTCCCGTCTGAAATGAAGGCTCAATTCCTTGAAGCCTTCAGCACGCCCTATGTCCTCCGGTCTGTCCCCCTACCAAGCCCAGTAAAACCCAACGATGTCCTCATCAAAGTCGACGCTGCCTCGTACTGCCACACCGACGCCGTCCTGGCAGCCGGCAACATGCCCCCCAACCCACCCACATTCCCGCATATAGGCTGCCATGAATTTGCCGGGACCGTGGTAGCTCTTCCTTCAAGCTCATCTTCACCATGGCGAGTAGGCGACAGGGTGGGCGTGCCGGGACGGGCTTTTCATCCTTGTGGCTCCTGTTTCGAGTGTGTTCGGGGTCCGACAACTGATGATCCTGATGCGGATGAGCCTGGATATTCGGTGTATTGTCCAAACTCTGTTAACAATGGCATCAGTGGCCCGGGAGGGTTTCGAGCGTATGCTGTTGTGGATGGACGGCAGGTGGCACCTATTCCGGAGGGCATGTCGGCGGTTGACACTGCCGTTCTTATGTGTGCTGGTGTTACGGTGTATGCTGCTTTGAAGAGATGCAAGTTGAATAAGGGTCAGCGCGTAGGGATCATGGGTTGTGGAGGGGGTCTTGGGCACCTAGGTCTGCAGTTCGCGGTCAAGATGGGTTATCAAGTTCTTGGCGTGGACGCTGCGGACGCACCTCTCCGGCTTGCCCAAGATATAGCGGCAACTGAGGGCAAGGGTATCAGGATTGTGGATGCGAGGGTCGAGCTGGCAAAAGATATAGTGTCCCAGATAGGAGAAGAGGACGACAGGAGAGACAGAGGAGACATGGGTCTAGATGCGGTCATCATCTTACCAGAGAGCCAAAACGCTTTTGATTACGGTATGAGTCTGCTAAGAAATCATGGGAAATGTATTGTGGTATCCTTCCCAGCGGAAGGGTTTCACTTGTCTGCGTGGGACGTGGTGTTCCGGGACATTTCGATCCAAGGCAGTCTCGTTGGAAGCAACAAGCTTCTAAGAGAGATGTTGCAGTTTGCGGCAGAGCACCAGGTGAGGGCAAAAGTCAAGACGTTCCCCTTATCAGGGTTGAACGATTTGGTAAAGGAGTATCAAAAAGGAGAGGGCGGGAAGCTGGTTATAGATATGTCGCTACCTTGACGGTAGTAGAAACTGAATCTGGATTGACGGTAGCTATGCCTGCTAGCTAGCTTCCAACATGTCTGCATAAACGTTCAAGGAGCTCCCGATCACGTCTACAATCGCCCAAGTCTGGGCCCCGCGGAAGATGGTGGCCCACACTCGCAATACCCCTGCACTTAGGTATTTTGCTGTTTCTGGTGACTCGAGTGGTAGGCCGGGCGGCACAGCGAACTCCGTTTCGTCCAACATCGTCATGACCAGAGTAAGGATCTTGAGTTCGTCCTCAGTAATAGGGGGCTGTTTGTGGTGGGAGGATCCGGGTTTCAACAAGGCAGACACCGTCTCCAGCCACTTGGTAAGTAGGAGCGCACACTCCAGAGAGCACAGGGAATGTTGTATCGACCATATGAACGCCTGTGTTTTGGAGACAAGACGCACTCCTATCTTGACGGGGATGCTCAAAGCGTGTGCCGAATGAAGCAGCGCTCGCACTAGCTTCGGTGTCCGCTTGATGGCCGGCATGTCCCGTAGCGCTTGAGCAATTTGCAAAGCATCTCTTGTTCCCAAGGCACGTCCAGGCCCTGTGTCCATGTTGAGTCGGATATAGGCTAAGCGCAGAAGAGCGGTTGAGTTAAAGGCCACGGGACCGTTGGGATCTGACGGGTCAACGGAAGATTCTGGATTCCGGTTCCAACCCATCTGCCACCTTCGCAGGGCCTGTTCAAGCGGAGCAACATCCTCGCTGGTCAGTTCATCCGCGTTGACCCTGCACCGGATGGTTTGCCGGACCAGAAAAATGTGTTGAATGATAGCATGTATGAGGACATAGTTCCCCAAGGCCGAATGACAACCGAGAGCCGTGTCACTATCCTTCGAGAACAACCAGCGAAGGGCGCTTTGAAACGGGGAGGGCGGTTCTATTTTTGCCCTTGCTTCGCGCCATCTTGCTTCAGACTCCGCCTTGAACTCGGCAGTGCTGCAGGGTAGCGGCATAGCAATCTCCCAGTTGAGTAGGAGCGGTGGGATGTCATACACAATGGAATGTAGGTTGAAGAAGCAAAAAACGATGTACTTGGTTCTTAACACGGATTCCTCTCGAATCCAGTCTTCCCAAGTCGGTGTCTGCTCGGTAGCATCTGGCCTAGTGGTGTCCATGCGCAGACCATCGTCCCGCACCAAACTTGCAAGAACGCTCTGAATAGCCAGGGCCTCTCGAAGAATCTCCTTGTGCTTTGCCCATGTCGCCATGGCCATGAGGATGAGTAGGGCCTGAGCTGATTGCATTAGGTCCTCCTTTGGTAGGCTACCCGTGCTTGTCATTGCACTGCCGCTTCCGGGGTCAGAAGGCAAGCCTAGGGGCCCGTTTACCGCATGCCCAAGAAGGGCTTCCCGTCGATCCCGAAGGGCAGGGCTGCTGATAGCAGACAGCGTCAACTGGGTAGCGTGGTATGACTCGGTTTCAGGCTCCTGCAAGGCAATCCTTGCGTCCCTTCTCCTGATTCGTTCGGTGGCAATGGCTCTGGCAGCATGAAAGATCTCGACACCCTTTTCCGCCTCGAAACAATACTGTGCTCCAACAGCACATATGGCGAGAAGCAGTTCGACAGAGGAGTTATCCACCGTCAAAGACTGGACGTGTAGGAACGGCATATGCTCGTGGAATCCATCTACGTAAGCTCGGATGTATCTGGCGAGTGACATCCTGGTGGGAAGCTGAAAGTGTCGTGGGACCGTCTCAAACTGAGCTATGTCACGAACTATGCGCTGCCTGTCTTCGGAGGATATGTGCCATATCTTTCTGGTCTGGGTTCGACGTCCAGGCAGCGAATCAACGTTATGGTGGCCGTATTGGGACTCCGTGGATTCGTGTTCATCTGGTTGAAGAGACGGCAACCTGGAACCAAACCGTGAGAAGGAGGTCGAAGTGACCTGCTCTTGGACAACGTTCTGTGCAAACCTTGGTTCGGTACCACGTGAAGCTGCTGGGTGGGGGACTCCCTCTCCGGTAGCAGCGGTGCGTAAGATTGACGGAGGAAATGATGCGAGCTGATCCGCAGGCACGAATGTCAATGTATGATTCGAATAAGGCTCAGCCTCCAGGAAAGCAGCAAAGCTATCAAAGGAGACATCCAGACCGCCGAGGAATAGAGGCATATCAGGCTCCATAGTACCGGTGGACGTGTCTATAATAGGAGCACTTGTTTGCGTGCCCCTTGTGTTGTCCAGTCCGTCAAAAGTAGGTTGGAAGGCAGCTGCGTCAGCTGTTGCATAGGCTGGTGGTGTCGGAGAGAAGACAGTATCATGGAAAGCCGAATGTTCAGCCGCCAATGACAAAGCTTCGAGTGAATTCCGGTACGCCCGGCCATCGAGTGCATCATCGGTGATATGGCGGCCTTCCAGGGGAGACTGCCTGCCGATATCAGCAGTGGGTGATGTTGCTGTGCCGTCTCCCGGACCTGAAGCGGCGAGACCAACATCAGAAGGCGGAATTGCTTGTTGGTGCTCCTCATCCTCTCCGTTCCTGAACAAGATCCTTGCTCGTTTAGCTGGCCTCTCCGACCGTGGATACGCACCAGTGCCAAAGAGGTGCTTTTCCTTGTTATGTGACAGGCGCTCATGGCGAATCAAAAGATCGCTGCACGATAACAACATACATATCACTTAGCATATGGTCCAGCTATGTTATGCAGGGGCGGATTGGTACCTTCTTGTGAACCTTGACTCGCATTGCAGACAAGCAAACGGCCTCTCCTGAGTATCTTGATAACCGTATATCAGTATGATGCAGCTCCTTCTCCGACCGTATGCATCCGTTGGCGGGAAAAGCAGCACTGGGGATAGGGTAAGCGGGGAAGTGGACATACGGGTGCGTTCATGTCGCTGCAAATGTTCGAGGCGCGAAAATTGTCTTTGACACCGAGGGCATTCGAAGCGCTTGACTGTCTTTTGCGATCTGGCAACAACTTGGCTCACAACCTCAGGTGAAGACATGTTGCTTGAAATGATAGGAGGAAGTCTACGTTACAACTGCAGTGAGTGTTCGATACACTGTACCGGCGAGAACAGAATGCGGGGAGACAACAGAGTCCCTACCTAGTTGGCACGTCACGTGGTTGCCTCAGTCGACCGCCAAAGATGACTTGCTTTCTGCAACGTATTCGTCTTAGACATTTGGTATACATAGACAGAGAAGATTTCATTGTTTTCCATCTAGTCTGAAGCATATTGTTGACAGAAGAGGTTCAGTACAGGCACGTTGATGGAGTTTGATGACAGATTGCCCTAGTAACTCGACTGTCATATCTTGAGGTCCATCAACAATCATCAGCCATTGCTTGCCCATCTACTCGTCGTTCATGGCAAAGTGTTAGCCTATATCTGCGCTTTTGCTGACTTGGTTCCCAGTTCCCTCGGCCTTTCCCCGTTCTCTGCCATGTCGTTGAGCACCTTCTCCGCCACCTTCATCGCGTCAACTCCGGCAGGCACACCGCAGTATGTCGTGCAGTGCAGAATCGCCTCGCGGATCTCCAACTCAGTGAGCCCGTTGTTGCGCGCGCCCCGGATGTGCACAGCCAGCTCGGGCGCGCGGTTAAGAGCCATGAGCATGCCGATATTGAGTAAGCTGCGCTGTTTCTTCTCCAGACCTGGCCGTGTCCAGGCGTAGCCCCAGCACCACTCCGTCACCAGTTCTTGGCCCGGGTATGCGAATTCGGAAGAGCCGTTAGCGAGTGCTCGGTCGACATAAGCGTCTCCCACAACGCTTCGGCGCATGGCGAGACCTGCTTCAAAGAGGCCTTTGTGAAGCCCGTCAAATTGGGGATCCGTACTACTGGCCGGCATCTTGGACAGGCGTTGGAGGTTTTGACTGGAAGCTGAAGGGCCTTGAAGAATGGTTTAAGTGTGAAAGTAAGTACCGTGTTTGAGTATTTTTGAAAGTGCCGAGTAAGACAGAAAAGTCTCTAATATTGCTTGCCCTTTGGATAGAAGTACCTTAAAATGTCTCGTGATCTGGTCTAGGAGCAGGGAAACAACAGATGCTCGACCGACCATTGCGGGGAAGCGATCTTGCTCATGCTTTCAGCTACGCAGTCACACGGCAGTACTGACATGCAACGTGGGTGGTTTGGAGAGAACTCAGCGCAATATCCATCAACCAATACCCCGATGTGGGGAAGCCCCCGCCAGTACAGCTAATGGATGTGGGGTTGACGACCGGGACGTACGCTTCGAACCTCTACGTTTCCACCTCGTTACTCACGTGCATTTCAGGAGATGCAAGTAATTATGTGAGTTGATTTGACTCTTTGACTAATACTGTAAGAGTTCAAAGTATCAAGGGATTAGCTATCCCGCCCTTTCATCTTCTTCAACCCTGCTTGGACCATGTGGTCCCAAGACCCGCATCTTCTCCTCAGACCCGCTTCCCCAGGTTTTCCCCAGGTTCATGCAAGTTGTGTAAGTGGTACCTGGAGACCTATATCGAGGTCAAGCCAAGAAGTACAACCGAGAATCCCGAAAACATGATATACCTAGGTTTATTCAAGTGTTCTGCACCGACTAGCTAGTTCCTCAAGCTACAAATGACGCTAGGACTGTAGGATCCCCCGTACGTAGCTGGAATCGCTTTTGGCACACCAACCCCCACAGTGTCACTTCCCCGCATTACTCGTTTCTTTGTACGTTTCTAGGCGCGATCGATATGGGTTGGATGTCCCAAACCTTCAACTTGGGCTTCCTATGACAGGCCATCGTGTATATCATGGCTCTGACCTAGCACCATGCTGGGAGCAATATGTTCTGTTGGATGTGTCCCTCTTCATGCTCAAAACCTTTAACCAATATACAGGTTTCTCTGTGACAGTCCAAATACGCCAAAATGTCATCCGTAGTCTCTGACGAGAAAGTCAAGGCTGACTTCCAGGAGTTCGCTCAGTCAACATCTGAGAACGGCATCATCGATGATCCGGTAGCTCGAGCAAGAGAGAAAGCCCTGGTCCGGAAGCTGGACCTCTACATCGCGCCAGTCATGATGATGCTCCAGCTCATCAGCTACCTGGATCGGGGAAACATAGGCTTTGCGGCCACTCAAGGCATGACCAAGGATATTCATCTGCACGGCACCAATCTGAATGTATGCTTCGTCTTCTTCCTGTCTGTCAATTGGTTGGCGCAATTTTAAGAGCTTGAGGAAGAATATGCTACTAATGACATTCTCCAGACCGCCGTATCAGTCTTTTACATCTTTTATATTTTAGCAGAGATGCCCAGCGCTATTTTTGTCAAGCGCCTCCAGTTCAACCGGTTCCTGCCTGCAATCACCTTTGCTTGGGGCATTGTGTGTCTCGGTACTGGTTTTGTGCACAACTTTGGCTCGCTTGTGGTGACTCGCATCCTTCTTGGATTCTTCGAAGGCTGCCTCTTCGCTTCCATGACCATCTTCTTGTGCAACTGGTACAAAAGAGAGGAGTTGGCGGTGCGTGTAGCATTCTTGTTCGGTGAATTCATTCTCAGACCCCGCAATGTATCACTGCGTTAGCAAGATAGGTACTTAATTGCGATATAGTTGCGTCCGCACTCTCAGGGGCCTTTGGAGGCCTTCTGGCTTGGGCCATGCTGAAAATGAATGGCGTGGCGGGCTACGCTAGATGGAGATGGTCAGTGACAAGAATCTTATATGACTTGAGTCTACTTACCTTATACGTATTAATTGAAAACTAATATCCTAGGTAAAGGCTAGAAAATCCCACGGGTACCCATAGGTTTTCTTAGACCGCTTACCTACTAAGTCGGGTAATAGGTTATAAGTACCTATAGTTATATATAATTATACTCGGTAAAATTAGTAGATTAGAAAAGATTAGAAAGGATCTTAAACAAACTTTTATATTATTATAGACTATAGTTTATTCTTAAAAAAAAAGAACTAAAATAAACTACTTAGGTTTAGTATAATAACCCTCGCCGTACTCGGTAAATTTATCGTACTTATCCTTCGTTAGCTTAATAAAACGAATAATATTCTAGTCCCTTCGTAAAACGTCGTTAGGTTAAGTCCGGGTATATCGCGTTATAGTTTATATTAAATATATATCTTTCTATTATAAAGTAACTCGCTTAGTATAAATAACGGCGAGATTAGCAGCTTAATATAGTTAATAAATAGAAAACTATAAGTTATAACGTTAGTTATATACCTAAGAAAAGCTCGATAAGGAATATTTTAGAAGCCTCTTATATAATTTGGAGCGCGGTAACTTAAAAGCGGAGATCGGACTTAAAGTCCGTAGCGACTTCCCGGATAATACGTATAAATAGCTTTTTCGGGATTAGGAGGTTAACTATAGTTTAGTAATATCTAATCTCGCGTAGAGCTTTACTTATAAAGTAGGTTTTAGAATATTAGTAAAATATAATTAATATTATAACTAATAAAGTAACTAATATTATAATTAGGAAATATATATATTATTATAGCTAATTAATTTAGTAGACCGCTTTTTCTTTTTCTCTAATTATAATTTATTAGGTACGGATTTATAAGCGACTCTCTTCGCTTTAGCTATTAGCTTAGCCTAAAAATAATTAGTAACTAATTAAAAAAGTAACTAAAAATAGTAATATTTACGTAAGTTAAGCCGGATAAGGCTATATTAGTAATAAAAAGCTACTTCTAAGTAATAGGTTTAAAGCTAAGTATAGCGTAAAGAAAATAGATATAAGGTACGAGAAAATAAGGAATTATAGAGGTAACGGTCGGGTCTTAGAAAAAAAGAAGTAGGGTTAAGACTCGGGGTCTTAGAAAAATAGAAGTAAGGCCGGGAATTAATAAGCGATATTAGTAAAGTAAGGTAAGATATTTAAAATATTATCGATAAGATAATTAGCTTAAAAGGTAATAGACTTTATAACTAATAATATAACTAACAAATATTAAGTAAATAAATACTCTAATTCTAAATTATAACTTAAAGAAAAAAAGAAAATCGAAAATTAAACTTAACTTTTACTTAATATTATTATTTTCTTCGTTCGTAAGATTTACCTCCGCCTTCTACTAAGTTCTTTATCTTCTCTATCTTACCGAGCTTATATATATTAGAAAACCTACTTACTAAAAAAAGAGTATTATAACTTTTATTAGTTAGATTCTAAGCTAATAAAATACCTACCTTTTATTTATTTATCTTTTTTACCCCGTTTATTTCGCTTTTATATAAATCTAAATAAATTAGACTTTTTAAGAGATATATTTACTTATTATACGATATCTTATTAAGACTCGGCCCTTATAAGCGAGTCCTTATCTATAATATTAGAAGGTTCTTTTTTATTAGATCCTAATTCGGTAAGTTCCTCTTCTTAATCTTCGAGGACGTTATTATTTATTAGCTAATCTTATTAATATAACTCGTTATCTAATTCTTCTTAGGTACCCCTTTCTTTATTTACGATCTACTCTTCCTCGTACTCTTCCTCTTCGCTAAGGTAGCGATAAGGGTCTTCCGATTCCTTATCGTCTCGTAATATAAGACGTTGAGAATACTAATACTTAATCCTTCTTTTATTTAAACGACTCTAATAAGACTTAATATATTATTTAGATAAAATATTTTTAAAGTTTAATAAAGATATTTCTTAAACCTCCTTAAGATTAATAAAATAGGTTTATAAATACTCGTATAATTCTTTAATTTATTTTATAGTTTTCGTATAATCTTTTTCGGATTTAAGGTCGGCTTCTAAGTAAGTAGAGTATTCTTTATCGCTGTTTACTTATTTAACGCTCCGCCGATATAAGTACTCCTCCTTTTCTATATAATAGACTTATAATATAGTCTTTATATTTTCTCTTAATATATTAGCTTATTATTTACTTAATAAAGCCGCGGTTTTACTAAATATCCGCTTTATAAGCGTAGATACCGGATTAATCGTAAAGAACGATTAAGTAACTGGGATAATATTAAGATATTTATACGTATATATATACTATTAAAAAGCTCCGTCCCGATATATACTAAGTCTTAAAAAATATTAAAACTATATAACTAATAATATAACTAATACGTTTTTTTATATTTACGTTCTTAACTAAATCGGGTTACTTTACTCCTTATTAACCTTTCTATCTAATATTTTATAAACGATTATTATCGTTATTTAGTAGGACTCGAGTTTAAAAGAACTTTTAAAAGACTTAGACTAATATATAAATCTCTATATCCTAAGTAAGTCGGACGGTTTACTCGAAAAGTTAGATATACTTTAACTAGGATTTCCTCGGCTACGGTTTTAACGGAAGAAGCGGACTTTTAGAGACCGAAAATATCTAGATTCTCTTATCGCCCGATAGCGGAATCGTCGTTAGCCGGTGGTTCGAGAACGGTAGCGGTTATTAGTATCTCTTTAATCTTTTTATAAACCTTTCCGTATTCTTCTAGCTTTTTCTTCGCTTATCGTAAACCGGTAATAAATTATTATATTTATACTTCGTCGTTCCGTTTGGTAAGTTATAAAAACTTAGTATAAAACCTCGAAAAAAGCTTCTCGATAAAATAGAACTTTTAAATCAATACCGGAAGGTAAGATAATCTCTCGTATTTATAAAGATTAATAAGGTAAGCTATTACTTTAATATAATCGACGGTTAAAATAAGTCGAGCCTACCTTTATTATAAAATAGCTAAGTATAAGAAGAATTTAGTTAACGTTTTATTAGATATTAACCGAGAAATTTAAGGGAAAACGTAAATAAACTTTATAATAAAGGCTCGGAGCTTATAAGTTCGAGTAATTATAATAATAATAGAGCTTTATTACGTTTATATATCCTTCGCTAAGTATAAGACTCGTTTATATCGATCTTTATCGCTAGTTTTAATTTAGTATTCTTCGAAGGTAACAAACCTACGAACCGACCTTTTAATAATCGAAACTAAGAAACGAACCTAATTAACTTTAGTATTATATTAAAATTATAAGGATATAACTAATAGATAAAATAAATATCTTAAAGATAAGATACTTAAGTATCTCGGTATTAGCGATACGTAAAAGTTTATCTTTATTCTCTTAAGATAAATAACGGTCTAGCTCGGCCCGCTTTTAAATAAGCTTAACCTTTATTACTTTCTAAAACTCGCTATCGATTAATTATAAGATATATATAAGATACGGGATCTAATCGAGTCTTTTACTACTTAATATATCTCGAACCTCGTAAGTTTTGAAATTAGGCTTATTATTAGCCGTTACTACGATTAGACGTTCTTCTAATCGGATATCTTAGATTATCCGAATAATAAGTTTACTTATAAAGATTATATCGGATCGCTTATTATAAATCTTAAACCTAATAAGGACTCGATATAACTATTAATACTTATCGAGAAATTATATTAGGATACCTTATAAAACTTCTTAATAACTTAGTATAGATTAATCGTTAACGATAAGTAATATCTTTATACCTTTTAGAATCTCTTAAAAAAGAGTAGTAACCTTTTCGTCTTAGTATCTCGCTATTATAAAACATAATATATTATAACTTAGTAGCTTCCCTAAGGGATAAATATCTTTTATAAATTCGATTAAAGCCGGGTTATATACGGACTAAAAGGGAACCCGAAGAAATATAAAAAGAAAAGTAACTTTAAAGTTAAATTACTTCTTATCCTAACTCTAAGTATTAGGTCGTTAAAACTAGTTATAATATTAATAGTTAGTTATAATATTAGTTATACTTATAAGGTATATTAAAATTCGTATCTTAAATCTATTATTTAGGTTAGAAGTCTTTAACCGACTCTTTACCCTACTTTCTTAACTTAATAAAATATACCTTAATCGTTTATTCTTATAATTCGTTATATCTAAATACTTATTTATCGAGGATATACTAATATACTTAATATTAAGGTAAGTAAGTACCTTCTAATAAAATTTATAGATAATAACCGGCTCTCCGCTCTTAGTTAAGGCGCCTTATTAAAAGCTTTGCTATACCTTTACCGTATACTTCGACTTATTAAGCTAAACTTATACTTATTCCTTTATTATCTCCCTTTTCTATACTTATATACGACCGGAGAACTAATTAAGGAAGTATTCGGGGTTGTTATAGTCGTAGATCTTATAAGCTATCTCCGAGATATCGTTATCGGAGTCGGATCCGGGCGGTTAAGTAATAAGAAGCTTATAAAACGCGGCTCTAATTATACCGGACCGTTATAAGGTAACGTTATTAGGAATTACTTTATTATCTTCGTTATATTCGAAGTTAGATCTTAAAAAATCTATATTAAAGCCGTTAAAGAGTTATTAAACGTAAAGCTAAAGAGGAAAGAAAATAAAAGACGTTAGGTACGTTATTAAGTACTTTTATAAGGTATCTAATTAAGGGAATTACCGTTTACCCTACTTACGAGAAAACAACTTAAATCCGAATCTTAACGACTTTTCCGTTTCTTAAGATCTAAAACTTACCCGAGAACTCTATTTACCTTTATATTAAAAAATAAATAATAGTAAGTATTTAATAATATACCCTACACCTTTTATACCTCCGCCTTCTTAATATAAATATCCCGGTATAGAAGTATTAGAAATACCCCCGGGCTTCTAAGAACGTTATAAGTTAGAAGAAGTCGAGTAAATACGGCGTTTAGTATTCGAGACTCGAAAAATACGTAACGACGGTAATAAACCGTCGCTTAATAGTTAAGAGTTATTATTATTATTTAACCCTACGTACTTATACTAACAAACTTACGTAACCTCGAACGAGATAAGGAGAGATTAATAATTTATTACCTTAACGTAATTAACTAATTAATTCTTTACCGAGAGCCTTACCTTAGATAACGGAAATATAAGAACCTTTACTCTTAGTTAAAAAAAGGAAAGGGATAAGTAGTCGTCCGGCTCTAAGCCTACTTTATATTCCGGCTTATTATAAGATAATCGTTTAACGAGAGACTAATACGTTTAGAATATTTGTTAATAATAAGCTAAGGCTAAAATACGGCGCCGAGAGCTTATTATAAAGGTTGCTTAAAAGTTAAATATTAGTAAAGGTAAAAGGAGATATAAATATATCTATAGCTATAAATATTAGTTATACCGTTAGTTATAAGATGATGCTAATATATATAGCCCGGGTATTATAAAAGATTCGGAATTTATAAATATCGTATAATCCGATCTTACTTATTATAATATTCCGCCGTATTATTAAGGAAATTATAGTTTTAGATTTAGAACGACCGATATTCCGCTATTAAAAAACAGCTATAGAAGCCTATTGCACCGTATACCTTAATAAGCTTAAATATAACACCTATATAAGGCTGTAACAACTATAATCGCTGTAGCGTAGCGAGTAGAAGCGTAAAGAATCTCGGCCGAAGGTAGTAAGGTCGGGAAGTCTTAAGTATAATAATAGAGCTTACTAAAGTGCTAAAGGAAGCGAAGATATAGAAGAATAAGGCTTATATTCTTATTTACTTAACTATTTGCTTACTTAAAGAAAGTCTATTTATAAGAGGGTAGAAGGCCTATATTTATAAGCGTCTAAGCTTCTAATTGATTTGTAATTTACTAAATTCTAAAGAATTCGGTGGACCGTAGTAACTAAGTTTTAGGGAGCGTTGCTTTGTTTTTCTAAGGCGATTAATAAGGGTTAGTAAGCTAAGATAAGCTTATTATAATAGCGGTGCCGGTAGTAGTACCTAAGTCCTATTATAATAGCGGTAGCTAAGACTTATTATAAGGTAAGTCTATTAGTCTACTATAAGGTAAGTATAGGGTAAGTTCCCTAGTATAAGGTAACCTCCTAAGATGAGTATAAGGTAAGTTCCCTAATATAGGGTAACTCCCTTAGCACTTATAGCTATTATTTTAACACCCCCTCTATAGCTATTAGTACGGTAACCCCCTTTATTCTTATAAAGAGTATAAGCTTTTTAATAAGGCTTAGAGAGGTTTAATAAGGCGAGGAACCGTTCGAATTTTAAGGCCGTTAAGGCTTTAGTTAGGCCGTCGGCGGGCATTTCGTCGGTAGGTACGTAAGTAACCGTAATATTACCCGCGGTAACGCTTTCCCGTATACCTTAGTATTTTAATAAGGTGTGTTTCGTTCGGTTATAGTGCTTAGGATTATAAGTAGTATCGATAGCACCTTTATTATCGCTTTTTAGAAGCGTAAGGCCCGAAATCGGGCGTTGAATTTCGGTATAAAGGCCGCGTAACTAAAGGGCTTCTCGATTTCCTTCTATAAGGCCGTTATACTCGGCTTCGAGGGTAGAATAGGCTACGGTCGAGGCTCGTTTCGATTTCTAACTAATAAGGCCGTTCCCTACTTTAAATAAGTAGCCGTAAATCGATCGGGCTATCGTTTTACAACCTACGAAGTCATTATCGGTAAAGCCTTCGGGCGCTATATTATTATTAGCGCTATAATAAATTCCGAGGTCCCGAGTAGCGAAAAGGTAGCTAATAAGCTATTTCGTAGCCTTTAAGTAAGCCGTAGTAGGCGTTTAAAGTTGTCGAGAAAGCTACTAAACCGAGAAGGCAATATCTAGCTTAGTTTAAGTCATAGCGTACATCGTTGTACCGATTAGCTGTTGAAAAAGCCGTTTTTCGGTATTATTTACTAGCGAAGTAGGCGAATCGGGCCTTATTAGGCCCGGCGAGAGTGGTATTTTCGGCCCGTTCGTGCTTAGACCGAAGTGCTAAACGGCTTTTATAATATAGGCCGTTTGGCGAATCTATAAGCTCTTTTTAGGCCTATTTCGCTCGATTTGGACTCTTAGAAAGAATTTGGCGGGTCCTAAGTCCTCGATATCGTACGTCTTCGCGAATAGCCTTTTTAAAGCGTTAATTCGGCGAATCGAGGGTCCGATAAGTAGATAGTCGTCAACGTAGCTAATAATAAAGATTCCCTCTTTACTATTATAATAAGTAGCCGTATCGGAAGCTAAGGGCTTAAAGCTTAGGCTTTGAAAGAGGGTTGCTACTTTTTACTACTAAAGATAAGGGGCCTATTTTAGGCCGTATAGCGACCGTTTTAGAAGGATAACTTAATCTTTAAAAGGATTCTAGCCGTGCCGCTTTAGAAGGTCCGTAGCCGTAGTACTACTAAGGCTAAATTCGTATAAGTCTTTCGGGGGTTCGATATAGAGGTCCGTATCGACTCCGGCGTTTAAAAACGCGCTTACGAAGTCGATTTGTTCGATTTCTAAGTCCTCGATAACCGTTATAGCGAATAATACTCGCTAGGTCGGCGGCGTAGCGGTAGCGGCGTAGGTCTCGGTAAAATCGATTCCGGGGATTTGTTAGAAGCCTCGGACTACTAATCGGGCCTTATATTTATAAATTTGGCCCGAATCGTCCTTCTTAGCCTTATAAACCCAACGGTTAGTAATAGGGGCTTTTTTAGCCTCGGAACGGTCGATAAAGAAGAAGGTATTTATCGTAAGTAGTTGCTTAAGCTCTTTAAAAGAAGCCTCGAGCTACTCCTTCTTCTTAGGGTGTTTTAGAGCCTATTTAAAGGTATTAGGCTCCGAATTCTTCGCGGTTTTAGCTTTATTAGCCGTATAGACCGCGGAAAAGGCTTTATTAGCTAAGTGGAGTACTAGATTATTAGTATCTATTAGGTCCTCGTCATCCACTAATTTGTATTCTTCTCGGTAGCTTTTCGGGGCTCGAGAAAGTGGAATTTCGAAAGTAAGAGGCGTTATATACCGTTGTTACCCTTATAAGGTAGGTTGCTCTTATAAGGTAGGTTGCCCTTATAAGGTAGGTTGCCCTTATAGGGTAGGTTGCCCTTATAAGGTAGGTTCCGGCGGCGGCGTAAACGGCGTTTCGTCCGTTTCGGACGATTCTTTAAGACTTTCTTCGACGTTAGGGAGGTCTAAGGCGTTGGTAGGGCTAATAGAGCCTTCTAAATAAGCCGTTGGATTTTCGTATAGCTTTAGAAAGCTAGTTTAGATAACCCTTCGTTGCTTAAGCTAAACTAAGTAAGTTTAGTAGCCTAAAACGGCTAAAAGCCTCCCTTTAATATCTTTAAGCACTAATTTATCGGCAGTAGCCCGTTTTTTAAGGGGAATAAGTACTAAGCACTTAGAGCTTATAGCCCGATAATTATCGAGGTTAGGAACGTACGGGGCTTTACCGGGAAGTAGTTCGTCGAGGAAGAGTTAATAAGGCGTTAAGCTAATAGTCGAATTTGCCGTTCGGTTAATAATTTCTATTATAAGGCTTATAATATAGCCCTAAAGAGTAGGTGGAAGGTTAGAGGTAATAATCGTAGCCCTTAGACGTTCGAGAATAACTCGAATAAAGCGTTCGGCTAAGCCGTTTTGATTATAAGCGTAGAGGCTTAACTTTATAAATTTAATACCCTTTTCTAAGAGATAGGGTAGTAGCTTTCGAATTTCGGTGCCGCCGTCGTAGTAAAAATAGGCTAAATAGCGCTTATAAGTATTATAAAGGCTTTCGATCGCGAACTTAGCTTCTATAACGGCCTCGTCCTTAGACTTTAATAAGCGTAAGATTCGGAAGCGCGTCTTTCGGTCTACGAGAATAAGCCCGTAAGGCCTATTATTTAGAGGGGTAGGGCGGATTATAAATATATCCCCCTTTATCCGCCCTAACGCGTAAAGCGGATCTTCGACCGGTTCTCGAGAAGGTCGACGAAGGATTTTAGCGGCGTCACAGCTTTTATAAGCTATATCGCTAAGCCTAACCCGCTAAAAATTTGGCATCCCTTTAGTAATAAGGGCGGTCTTTTTTAGTAGGTCTAAGCTTACGTAGCTTAGCCGTACGTATTAGAGTTTAACGGCTTAAATAAGTACTTCGGAAGGGGTTTTTAACGCCGTAATAGGCGTAGGGTCCGTAGAATTTTCCGGTGAATTTTCCGGTACCGCGGTAGGATTAGGATCTTTAATAGAATCCTCGTTAAGATCCTCGATAAAATCTTTTATAAGGTAAGCGGGGAGCTCTTTAGCGAGATCGTCGATTTAGTCGGTAAGGTTAGTAGTATTATAACATTGTTAAGTAGCGCCGTAGGCTTATAATTTAGGCTTAATATCAATGCTTTTAGCACTTTTCGTAATAAAGAAGAAGCTTGATTTCTAAAAATTTAGAAGAGCTATTAGTCTTCGAGAGGCGGTATAAATCTTATCCTTAATAAAGGTGCCGCCGGAGGCGTAGAGCCGGTGCCCGCTAACAATATTTAGCGGGAAATCAGGAATATAAAGGGTATCCGTTAAGGAAATAGGGCTGAAAATAAGCCTATTTTCCTTAAATCCTGAGAGGAATTCGATTTTAACGGTCCCTAAGCCCTCGGGGTAAATAAGACCTCCACCGGTTCGTACGACTCCTAAGGTCTCGGGCTTCGAAAGGCTTATAAATAGCCTTTTATCGTTGCAAATATAAACGGTAGACCCTATATCGAAGAGCTATTAGCCGTTTTTTAGGCCGTTAGAATGGGAAAAATCACCGATAATATCGGTAGATTCTTCGACTTCTTCTTCCTCGATAGAACCGAAGATAGTGCCGGTTTCGAGATTATAGCCTATCGAAAAGGCTTCGTCGGCACTTAGATCCTCCTTTTTAACGCTCTTTTTAACGTTTTCCTTCCTAAAGTTAGGCTTAGAATTAGGCCTCGAATTTGGCCTCGATTTTGGCCCCGGATTAGGCCTTGAATTAGGCCTAAAATTAGGCCTTTCTTACCTCTTATTCGGACTTTAGAAGTCCTTTCGAACGCTTTTAGCGTTGGGATCCTTTTCGAAAGACTTAGGCTTCTTATAAGAAGCCTATAATATAGAGAGCCTTTAGGTAATCGAAGAGCTCGAAATTCGAGTTTCGGCGAGTAAATCTTCTTAAAAATATAGAAGATTTAGGCGGGTAGCCTTTCCTTCGGTATTAAAGAGCCACCGTTCTTACCGTAATAGGCCTTTATAACGCTCTACCTACTAAGGAAAGTGGCCTTCGAGAACCCGAAAATAGTAGTTAATTTAGTCGATTTCGGCTATTTCAACGCCTAAGCCGTGAAGCCGGCTAACCGTAGTATTAAATTTGGCGTTAAAATCGACGATAGTAATACTTCCGTCGTAACGAAGGCTATAGAACTCCTCGTAGAGTTCCTCGCGAAGGGTTTACTAAGCGGGAGCGTACTAAAGCCTAAGCTTTTTATAGGCTACGGTAGGGTCGGTTTCGTAGGCTATAGTAGCCTTCGGGCCGCTTTTTAGTGTATTTCGAAGCGTAAGAAGTAGGGCCGCCTTTTAAGGATCCGAAAGTTAGGTATTAACAGCGTCGGGGTCCTCGAGAAATTTAAGGATTCGTAGGGCTCGAAATTAGATCGATAAGGCCTAATATTACTATTGGTAGTTTTTAGGACCCGAGAGGCGTTCAGATTCCGTAAGGTTTAGCGATTATTTAGCGAGTTCCTTTATCGTTAGGTCGCTAATATCGCTAGGAAGGGTAGGAGGAATAGGGCGTTTAGAGGCTAAATTAGCCTCTTACGGCGCCTATAACGCCGTATAACGCTCGTTCAATAAGTTAATAACTTGCTAAAGTTGGGCCGTTAGGCTATTTACCTAGCTTTAAAGGTCTTATAAGGTAGGACTTTGAGGCTCGTGATTAGCCTCGAAATCAGCTATTTTTAGCCGATTTTCTAGCCTAAAAATACTACTTAAAGGCTTTTCCCGCGGTAGAAGTAAGGCTTAGAATAATATTCGTAAGCTTAATAAGCCTATTAGATAAAGGCTTACGGGGGGAATCGAGTACTACCCGATTCGGAAAGACTTCCGTAGAATTCCGAAGGTTTCGGGGTATATCGGCCGGATCCGGAATATTAAAATTCCGGGCTCATAACCTATTACACCGTATACCTTAATAAGCCTAAATATAGCACTTATATAAGGCTACAACAACTATAATCGTTGTAGCGTAGCGAGTAGAAGCGTAAAGAATCTCGGCCGAAGGTAGTAAGGTCGGGAAGTCTTAGGTACGATAATAAAGCTTACTAAGGTGCTAAAGAAAGCGAAGATATAGAAGAATAAGGCTTATATTCTTACTTACTTAACTACTTACTTACTTAAAGAAAGTCTATCTATAAGAGGGTAGAAGGCCTATATTTATAAGCGTCTAAGCCTTTAGTTGATTTGTAATCTACTGAATTTTAGAGGATTCGGTGGACCGTAGTAATTAAGTTTTAGGGAGCGTTGCCCTATTTTTCTAAGGCGATTAATAGGGGTTAATAAGCTAAGATAAGCCTATTATAATAACGGTGCCGGTAGCAGTGCTTAAGTCCTACTATAGTAGCGGTGGCTAAGACTTACTATAAGGTAAGTTTATTAATCTACTATAAGGTAAGTATAGGGTAAGTTCCTTAGTATAAGGTAACCTCTTAAGATGAGTATAGGGTAAGTTCCCTAATATAGGGTAACTCCCTTAGCACTTATAGCTATTATTTTAACAAAGCCTTATATAAAGCGGCTAAAGCGTATTTAATAACTATATTTAAAGGTATATTATATATTATAATATTCTTTTATACCTACTAATACTCTCGGTAACTTTAAATCTTTATATAATCTATACGAAGCGTATTACTTTATAAGTTTTAAATATACGGCTAATAAAGGAAATTATAAAGCGATTTATATATACTTAGTTATTATACTAATAAAGAAATAGTAATACTAGAATTATTAGGAAGTTGGTTACCGTATTAGTTATAATAAGCTTATCTTTAATACGAAATATTATTAAATTTGTCTCGAGAACTAAAAACTATATTATACCGTAATTCTTACTTCTAAGCCGTTATTACTAATTTAATCTCTTTACGTATATCTTCTTTACCGAAATAGAAATTGATTAGCTAGCTCTCGTCGAGTAATTCCGATAATATTATAACCCTACGAAAAAATACGCTTAGCAAATAACCCTTAATATTAGGCTTAACCAAAAATACTACCCCCTCCTTATACTCTTTACCCGTTATATCGCTCGTTATAAGTAAGTTATCGTTCTTTAGGGATAATAAGTTAGCTTAATTATCCGTTAGATCGGGTAAGTTAACTTATCTTCCCGTTTTCGCTTTAAACCGGACGCCTTATCTAATAATTTCTCGGGTATACGCCCGAAGTATAAACGATATCGTTAAGGTAAGACGATTATAACCCTAAATTAGTAATATCGGACGAATATATACCCGATATTAGAAGACTTTAAGGTAAAGGTTAGAGAGTACTTTATTAGTTATAATATTAGTTATATATATTAGCGTTTATATTATATAAAAACTTTCTCGCGTTTAGTAAGTTTAAGAGGCTTATTAGCTAACTAAACTTCGCTTATTATCCGGATAACGGCTAGCTCTCGCGTAAAGAGAAAGCTAATAATTAATAACTATTATAAAGGGGGTAGGTAATTTAGAAAGGACGAATAAGCGTCGGTTATTCCGTATACCCGGCGAAGGTTATCGGACGTTATCTTATATCGTAGGAACTAGTAGAATCCGCGAATCCGAATCTAGGAGAACGGAGACGACGGAGCCTTAATCGTATCGGTAACCTAATCGTATTACCTTATTATATCTAAGAAAAGTTGCTATTATCGTAGTTTATAATAAGTAAAATATAACTTAATAAAAGCCGACTAAAGGTATATATTCTATTATTATCCTTATAACCTTTATACTTAATTTAATACTTTTTATTTATAAGTTAGAACTCGGAACTAATTATATAACTAATATTATAACTAATATTTACCTTTTTTTAGATTTATTATTTATCCTCTTCCGAAATATTTATCGCTTACTATTCTATTATAACGTATACGGATAATTTACCGACTCTAATAATAATATCTCGTAATTATTAGGATTTTATATTAAGGACTTAGTTTATTTATAGATATTTTAATACTACGTTTTCGTATACCTTAATACTAAAGATATCGGTATAGTCGAATAGCTCTAAGTACCGGGAAGCTTTTATTAGTTAATTAATTAGTTAGTTAACGTTATCCCGGAAACGATTATTATCGTCTTTATCCTCTTATATTTTTATAAAGTCAAATTCGGTAGTATCCTCTTTCGCTTATTCGTTATCTAATATATCCTCTTATATATTATCGTTATCCGACGAGACCGTTACCCTTAACCGCTTCGCTAATTAGTTAAGGTATTTACCTTCGCTTTAGTTATTACTTATTAGTAATAAAGTTAGTTATACTATTAATTACCGGTCGGAACTTATAATTTAACGATAATAATATTTACTATTTATTACTTTATCCCTTCTTATACGCTTATAATAGTACTTTTAAAACCCTACGTTTCTATTAACTTTTTCTTCGCCTTATATATAGCTACTTTTAAGTATATCTTAGCTTTCTTAACCTCTTTTTCCGCTAAGGTCTTATTCGTTATTATCTTCCGAAATCGTTTTATACTCGGGTTTTAAGATAATTAGGACTTAGCCTTTCGTTTCCTTATCTTAGCGGTTATATAAATCCAAATAAGTAGTTACTAATTTAGGGTAACGGAGTAAGAACCGAAAAACGGGGTAAATACTCTAAAGTTAAACTAAATAAGTAGTTAAAAGTAAGGGAGTAAGATTTAATAAAATAAAGTAAATAGTTTAGAGTTAGGCTAAGCGCCCTACTCTTTAATCGATAAGCTTCTCTATTTTACGCTAACCTCTTTTAGAATACCTACTTAACCTTAACCTCTTTTAGAATACCTACTTAACCTCTTATAACTAACGTTATAACTTTATCTTTAATATATATCTTTTATCTTAGATACCGGACGGAAATAATAATTACTATATATATTTTTTATATATCTTTTTATTATTAGTTATTTATAGCTATAACCTTAATTATACTAATTACGTTTTTAGTCGACTTACTTATCGTTTCTATATTTTAGTAGTTAAGGGGACCTATAGGACCCTTTAAGAACCTGTCCCGTTAAGGGCCCGTGGGTACCCACGGGTGGTTTTTTCTAGACCCTAATCCTAGGCTTTACATCATTAAGGGTATTATTACTGTCGTTTAGGCAGCATGCTGCGCCTTCCTCGTCCCAAAGAACTATGAGACGGCCTACTTCCTCAACGACGAGGACAAGGCATTGATGAGAATTCGTGCTGAAGAGATGGAGGCCTATAGTGGCGGAACCGGTCACTACACGAAGCACGAAATCAAGCTTGCCGCCATGGATGTCAAGACTTGGGCACATTCTATCATCCAAATCTGCGTTATGACCATCCTTTATGGTAAGTCGTCGGATCATACCCCTGAGAACCTTCTACTTACATCTGTGGGACAGGTTTTGGTACCTTTTTGCCAATCATTATTAAAGACGGCTTCCACTATTCTACTGTTCAGGCACAGTACCTTGTTATTCCGGTCAACATCTGGGGCGCCATTGTTTACACCATTGGTGCCATTTTGTCCGACAAGTACCAGAAACGCTTCCTGCCACTGGTCATCTGTGCGCCGTTTGGCATCGCAGGATATGCCATCCTGCTCGCCGACGTTTCACCTGGCGTGCGGTACTTTGCCACATATCTCATCTCCACGGCTTGCTACCTATGCACCGGCGGGAACATGTAAGCCTTCAAAATCATATATTGGTTAGAGATCGGTCAAGGTGCTGATCTGTGATATTCAAATAGTGCTTGGCTCTCCGGTAACTGTGCTCCTGACGGGAAGCGAGCTGGCAGCATTGGCGTGCTCCTGACCATGACCAATGTTGGGGGCGTGGTGTCTGGGCAGATTTACCAGGGCACTCAGGCGCCGAAGTTCACTCTCGGCCACGCCTGGTCACTGGGTTGCCTTGGAGTTGCCTGGTTTGGCTGGTGGGGGGTGAGGTGGATGTACCTTCGCCGCAACGCCGAGAAGGAGAAGGCACTAGCAGAGGGCGTGATGGTGCCCCGGGAGGAGTACACCGATCGGGCACCGGACTTCAAATATCACATCTAGGCTTGACGTATCATCAACTGCCAATTAAAACCTAGTACTTGAATCCTTTAGAACTCGCTACTTGCCATGCTATCGTCATTTCTGCATTCGACATGGGCTAAACTCCTGTTCCTTTGGCCTCACTACATTCATGGGTTTTTGACGCCGCCGAACATGAACCGTTCGCTGACTCTCATTATTTGCGCGGCATCCTATGGATTGTTTGAGCCACTCTTATGAATGGGTAGCTGACCCTCCTAACATCACTTCCTCTATGATAGGTACCGAGACATGAGCTGTGTGTAGGCTCAACAAAGTAGCAATTTCTAGCACCTCCAGTATCTGCTGCGGTGTGGCTCCATGTCCGAGAGCGTTTCTCATATGCAGCTTCAAGCCTGGAACATACAGGTGGGTGGCAGCGCAGTCGAATGCACAGTACACGAGCTCTTTTATCTGCGATGATTGTCAGCCTTTGCACATCGAATCTTTTGGTTGCTTTGATTGGCTTTACCTTTGGTTCCAGGGCTCCTCGCTCCGCCATCTTACTTCCCTCGACACCCTTGATCCACGGTACCCCGGAAAACTCGAGGTAGGCCTCGAAGAACTCGGGATCAAGACGCAGGAAATCTTCCCAAAAGGTGTGCCAGTAGCCCCGCTTTTCTGTAAACTCCGTCTTCAACCTCTCCTGGTTATCGTCGAAGGGCTTGGTTATCCCATCGGTGTATTTGCCCTCTTCCTTGAGCACTTCTACTAAAAGGGGTACGCCAATGTTACAGGCGTGTATGCCCAGGGTGCTGGACAGCTCAATGACCTCGAGCACTTCGTCTACCGTAGCACCCTCTTTGGCAGCCGCGACGATGTGGGTACGGATACCCGGCTGATAGAGATGCGTAGCTGCACAGTCCACTGCGAGCCCAATGAGAGCCTGGTCTTTGCGAGAAAGATGCGATTTCCGACGTGGCACGGCGGCCAACGACAGGCTCGCCGAGAAGAAGACAGGGTCGATCCTCAGAAGGGAAGCCCAGCCCTCGTGAAGGGTGTCTGCCCCTAGCTGCGAGGCAAAGCGCTGCTCGAGTTGCTCTTTCTCGTGTTCCGATGCCATCGTGATGACGCTGTGGCTTCTTTGAGATCACTTCGCCGTCAACATTGCTTGTCTTCCGGCAGAGGTTCAGTGATCCCCTGACAACCTGGCAACTCCATCACTCGCTACTCCCCACATTGCATGAGTGACACCCCGTATTCCATGCTGCTACGTAGGTAGAATAACTCACTGTACGCGTTTGGATGGGGAGAACCGCACAAACAGATGAGGAGTAATCCCCATGCGGGGAACGAGAGCAGGGTGCGATGTGGGGGTTGGGGGATGTGGGGAATAGGAGAACTTGGGGTACAACATCGTGTGGGGATCGTGGGGAGGGACTGGTGTTATGGGGGTCTTCGGCCATGAAACAAGCATGTGTAGGAGGCGCAATGCAGTGAGAACAGAATCGCAACGCTAGAGACAGTCATTGGAATATAAGAGTGATATTCGGGTAGCGTCACCTGTCGGGCTTGTCTGCGGATGAGGAACAGTCAAATCTCGTGCATTTACCCTTCCAGCAAGGAGGGCTGAAGCAGTGGCCATTCCTTGCAAGCGATCGATATATTTCAGCTATGCTCATGGACAAGAAAACGAGATGTGCTGAGAGGATCTAGTATGACGTCCCAAAGAACCGGTGCTTGTTCCTTGGATCCTTCTCCCATTCCACATCATGGGCAAATATGATTTCCACGCCTTGCTTCTCCATGTCCCTGATTCGCTCAATTGTTTCTTCCGCTTTCGCACGGTCGGCATGTATGCAGCATATGTTGCCATGGACGTCGTGCCACTCTCCAATGTCCTTCTCTCTGCGGAGGATGCGCCGATCATGACACGCATCGCCAGCGAGATACACCCACTTCTTCCCAATATCCCCTTCGTCCACATGCACAAGTAGGTTGATATGCCCGGGTAGATGCCCCGGAGCATCAACAACGTAAACACTGCTGTCCTGGAAGACATCCAGGACCCGTGGAAGTACGCCAAGTGACTGCCAGTTCCCAGAGAAGGGGTGGTAAGGTGGTAGGCCAGAAGCATTGCTCTGTGGGGAGGAAGGTCTACTGGTGCCAGGATCAGATAGTTCGATAGTGCGGGACATATCAAGCAAGTTCGACTCGAAATGCGAATGGTTCCCTCGAAACCCAGCCGTCTTGCCTTGCAGCACGTCGAGGGAGCCGTGGCCGACGACGAAAGTGCTGCAAGTGAAGTCCAGTGGCTCGCCAACATGATCCCAATGAACCTATGACTGGCCACGTCAGACTATGTACAGGTATCGCGATAGACATGAAACATACATGTGAGTAAACGACATGATCAATGTCATCGGGTGTCAGGCCTCCGGCTTTGAGGCTTGTAACCACATCTGGAGTTGTCGTAAATGGCTCCCGGCTGATGAGATGATGCTGTATGGGCGGTGGATACCGCTTGACATCTCTCCGCAAGCCGAGATCAAAGAGAATGCGTGTCTTATGGTTTGTGACGGAACAGACATGTTGGATCAGGAAGCATAACGAAGGCACAGAGTGTCGGGAACCCGGCGTTGAAGGACTGACGAATTGCTCCTCGGGGAGGGAGAAGTGACCTGCTGAAAGAGCATGAACCTGCACCGAAGCCGATGGTGGTGACGTCTCCTTCGTTCTCCTGGTCTCTCCTGGGAACAAGGAGGTCGTGCCTGGGCTCCGTATGGGTGGCAACGTCAGGCGCTCGTATATGGTCGCCATGGGTTCCGCTAGTCTGGCACAATCCGACCTTGAGCTGTCGACTTGTGCTGAATTGGCCGCCATCAGAACATATGAGGATTTGTCTCCTTATGCCCATTCAGCATTCCTCCCCTTTGATCAGTGACCAGACACGGATCCGGCAAGTCCTCCAGGCTTACTCCACACCACAAGCGAGCCGGTACCCCAGCCTACCCCAACCTACCCCAACCCTCCGCACGCCAAACCATTGCCCCTTCCCCGCATGGTTTTCACCATGAGTGACCACCACCATGTGCAGACGCCAGACACAAAGTTATAGTCAATGTTTCGCGCAGAAAAGTGCTGAGCACACAACAGAAAGCCATCAAGAAGGCATACACCATGACAGTGACAGGTACGAGCGGCCTTCCCGATTCCGTGGGCTTCATCGGTCTGGGTCTTATGGGCAAGCCAATGGTCCAGAACCTCGCCAAGAAGCTACCATCAGGCACACGCATACACGTCCACGACGTCGTAACTGCGGCCATAGATGAGCTCTGTAACTCGTACCCGGACAAGGTCTTCCGGTGTGAGAACGCAAAAGAGGTTACCGAACAGTCCGTACGTCAATCTGGGATGCCAACGATATAGACATGGCAAGCTCATCTCTCTGCAGGATGTCATCTTGACCATGCTGCCCGAAGGAAGACATGTCAAGTCAGTGTACCTTGATCCCAACACGGGCATCCTTCCAGGCCTGTTATCGTCCTCATCAAGACCAGGCAAACTCGTCATCGACTCATCGACAATAGACACGGCTACCAGTCTTGATGTCAAAGAGCAACTCGCCTCTTCATCGCCGGAGACCTCCTTCTACGATGCCCCGGTCAGTGGCGGTGTCCTTGGTGCGGTGAAAGGCACGATCGCCTTCTTCCTTGGAGCCAGTCAGCACGACGCCAACCTCCCACGTCTAATGCCCCTTCTCCAAATGATGGGGGGCAAGATCATCCCCTGCGGAGGACCCAGTCTCGGCCTGGCAGCCAAACTCTCCAACAACTACCTCTCCGGCATCATCACCATCGCCACCTCCGAGGCCATGGACATGGGCATGAGAGCGGGCATCGACGCCGACGTCCTGGCCAGCGTCTTCGCTGCGGGTACTGCCCAGAACACCATATGCGATACCTTCAACCCGGTGCCTCGAGTTTGCCCGGACGCGCCGTCCTCTAAGGGCTATCAGGGGGGTTTCCGCGTGCAGCTAATGCGCAAGGACATGGGTCTGGCTGTCGACATGGCCCGCAGAGTCGGATCTCGCAACATACTGGGCGCAAGCGGGTTTGGTGTGTATGCGGCTGCGAGTGAAGCCGCAGACTGCCGAGATCTGGATTTGAGGGTTGTGTTTCGGTATATCGGAGGCAATGAAAACTGGACAAAGCTGAAGTAGTCGTTGTATTTTTGTCAATATGGAAAGTAGACGAGCATCAAGCGAAACTGTCAGAAGATGTCACGTCCATCCTCAAAACTACTGATTCCGAATAAAGTCGTCGCTCACCGCAGTAAGAGCAGGCATGAAGGCCTAGCCCATCCCATGTTTCTCGTGATTCGGACACAGCCGACTCCTTGTCAAAATGCAAGTGACATTCGGCGGTCCCGTTTCTCCAGTTTTTGAAACCCGATCTCGTCGCGTGTCGGCGATGCTGATTTGGTTGCATCATGGTCGGTGTTTATTGGCGGGTGAGAAGTGTGGATCACTCAGACGCTACATAATTAATGCACGCCAGCACAAACGAATGCACAAGGTCAACTACACCTACTCAATGGGATTAGAGGTTAGTGATGTTTGAGTTTCACATAAGGTACTGAACTCCTGTGGAAACAGGTTGTACCGCGCTAACCTTTATCTACCTACCTCTAGAAGAGGTGTAGGAAGAGTAAACTCAGGCAGGAAACAGGACGGAAGTTGCGATCATGTTTCGTTGCAGGACCAACCCGGAAGTCTCCAAGCTTGATACATACCTTATCCCAGCTCAAGTTACTTGGCACTACATCTAGGTATAATAAGGTCACCTTGCAGCAGATAACGAACCCAATAGTTGCAATATTTCTTTGATACACCCTCTGACATGTACTCTGTGAAGTCAAGGCTGGGTACCAGAAATGGTACGCAAGGCGGCAGACACTAGAAAATGAGGTTGACATGGATCCAAGGAGCAGTACAGGTGAAGATCATGTAGGGGAACTTGGTAACGGCACTGGGTCCTGCTCGCACAAAAAAAAAGGAACCTTCCCAGCGCGAATAGGAAGGTTCTGCCCAATGCCAGCCTTCACCAGACTGCGGGTTGTGGTTTGTGAGGAGGGTGCGAGGTGGTTCGAACCCAGAGCCTTTCGGTCCTGTCCCTTTTTCAAGGTATCTCCTTTACTGGCTTGTTACCGCTAGACTAGTCCTTCAGCTGGTGTCGGGCTCGTTGCTTCCTGTTTCCCAGAAGAGGTACATATGTGGCTAGACCGCGTGGTAAGTTAGAAGGCAAGTGATGGGGTGTGTCACGGTGAGGGAAGGTACAATCCATCATGTCCTCTCACTACCATCGCTGTCTCAGCATCCTCATCAATTTTCCCCTGCCAAACCTCCAAAAGGAACCTTCCCATCCGCGCAATGGGTCGGTTCCTCCCCATAGACCAAGCTTCACCGCTTTGAAGGCGTGGGCTATGGAACGGGCGATGGACATAGACCAAGCTTCACCGCTTTGAAGGCGTGGGCTATGGAACGGGCGATGGATCTCGAGTCTACCGGAGTAAACTAAAGAGACGCATCCGAGGGAGAGTCGAACCGGCGACCTTGCGGTCGGCATCGGCCTCGTAGAGCTGCTGGGCACTTTACTTTCCCACTCCGCCATGCTGGCTGCTTCGCGGTCCTTCACCTGACCCCTGGGGCACGTTCCTGGGGGACGGACTACACTGGGTTATATAGTGGGTTCGAGTTCCGTGGGCATGGGCCGCCACTAGACTGGTGACGATGCGGTGACTGCTGTGCTAGCCAATAGGAACGTCAAGGGTCGTATCGTAGCACATACCTCGGTACAAGGCAGACCTGCTTCTCAGGTATTGCCAACGATTCTTCTGCGCTGGCTGGTCGACCGGACCAGTCTAGCAAGAGCCACGGCCACATCAGCTCTCCTCCCCCACGACGCCTAGCTTTCGTTCGATCCATGATCAGAACACACAACAGCCCAGAATGGGTGCACGAATATGGGTGCACGTTTATGGGCACGTTTATTACCAAGGGCCAGCTGCGGTCCGATCACCTCAGCTGAAGTCGCCCAACCCATCCACAGTCCAGGCGACGCCACCAACGCTTCAAGCCAGGCTACAGGACCACCTGCGAGCTCGTGGGTGCCTCTCTCAGCGTTACATCCACTCTCTACTCTTACAACATGCATGACTCAGATATCATGTGAGACCAACTGGTACGTTACTGCAGGAGTCGCTTGGCTCAACTGCTCACGTGGTGGCGACACTGAAACTAACTCGTGCTTGATCAGGCTGCTTCCTGGAGGAGGAAAAAATTGCAGACATAGAACGATCGAGGTATTTCCAGACGCCTGGAAATCCTGTGGATTTGGGAAATAGTGTCATTGTCAAGTCAAGCTCAACTATGGACGACAGGCAGAAGAAAGCAGATAGGCATCGAAGCCAAGACCACTCCAGGCGGTTGAACGAAGAGATATCCGGCCGAACGAAAGCAACAAACAGAACATTTGAACTGATCTTTCCTCCAGCTCCCGAACTAATGACCACCCCGTAACCGGTACGTACCGGGCCAGACTCTCCTCCTGACGCAAGCAGGTCCTGTAAGAAACCATGCCGACAAAAGTTCCTCCCTCAACAAGCTGTTCCCAGCTTCTACCAGTGATGGTTTGTTTGGTGTGTATACGTCTTTGAAGCATGTTGCAGATATAAAGCAGAGTAAAAAGCAAGATAGGGAAAGCCAAAGCGGTAGGGGTATCATGAGCGCATGACCGCTAGAAAAGCCAAGAAGGTACCAAGAAGATAGCGACCATCGTCAGGCCTTTCTAACGATGGGCTCTGGTCTTGCCGTCCGATCCCCTCGGGTTGGTCTCGTCAGATGAAGAGGAATGTCCGGTGTACACGGCCTGTCGGGCTGGGGCTTGCGCGTGCTGGCAGTGGAGAACAACGCCATATCCCCCGCAGCGGAGGCAGCTAGAGACACTGGCTTTTGAGTTAGAACACTGTAGCAAAACGATCGGGTGAAGCTGGTAGGAGCTGGGGCCAGTTATACGTACAGTCTCGGCGATCCGGCACATGCGGGACAGGTCTCATATTGGGCCTGTTCGGTACCGTAGTCCCAAGCGGAGCATCCACAGCCGGTACTGGTGATGGGTTCGTTGGCCATTTCGCTGTGAGTTGACTGGTTGGAGTATTGTTCTGTGCAGAGAGGTTGAGATGGTTATGGTTATTGTCTGTGGTCACGCTTATGATGGGTTTAATGAACTGGTGTTTGATGTGGCTGGTGAATGTCTTGCTGTAGATGTTGATGAGCTTGTTTTTGGTGTCTTCTAGTCCAGGACAGCCGTCACTTCTTATACCTGTCGTCGAGGTGGGAGATGGACAGCAGTAATCAAGTCGACAAGCGGCATGACTTCCGTGCTGGATAGAATTGCCGATGCCACGCACGATCTGGTCAAAACAGAAAACCGACTCTGTAGCACCGCTAGGGGTTTCTAATTACCACGAGTCTGTGACCCGAATGATGAAGGTCAAGCATATGGCGTCACTTGATCCGCACTGCTACGCAAGGATGCCAAGGTGGAACACCAGGCACTTCCCTATCTTCGTCTCGAGATAAAATAGGCACGAGATCAACGGTATCAAATGCAGGTACTCGTCTAACCTAGCCTGGAATCAGCTCAGGAATGACGGGCATGGTGGGGGGAGGGGGGTACGCGACCCAGTTGCCTATAAAGTTGGCTCTGGAAAAAGAAGGCATCCTCCGCGGGTGACTCAAAAAACATATGCCTCAATCGAATTATAATGACAGGGATAGCAGCGCTAGCTGAATGTGAGTGTCCTGTTCCTCTTTGGATGAGGGGAAAGTAGTATGCATGAGCCGAACGAGCCAGTTCGAGTCGACAATGTCGGTCCCAGCAGGCTGTAACGTGTGGTTCCTCCGAGCCCGATGCGGCGTGAAGCCGTCGTCGAACCGTGATGGTAAGCAAAAGGTTTGACAGCCTGTTACTCGAGAAAGGCAATACACGATCTCCAGTATTCCATCCAACCAGAAATGCGACGGGGAAGCGAAGAGTTGTACCCGGCACAGCTGCGTGCATTTGTCCTTCGCTAGCGGCGTGGGTGGCTTATCCTTAGCCTGTATCCTGTTTGGATGCGTGACGGCCGAGAAGCCTCTTGAGGATCAGAAGAAGGAAAGACAAGTACCTTACACCGGTCCTAATGATGGCGTCAGCCACCCTGCATCGCCACGTCGCTAGTCGCATGTAAATAGCCGCTCGTCTCAGGGCTATGCAGCCAGCCTAAGGCGTATGTGGGATGTATGCTGGTCTCTGGGTTTTCTGAGCCTTTCAATCCCTTGATCCAAGTCTTTAGGTCAGGGGTTTGCTGTCAGCCAGGGGCGGGAGAAGGCATCTACCCAGCCAAACGCGGCCGGAAGGCTGTACCTCATCCTCGGGGTGTCTGTTCCAGAAGTTTAATTTCTCCCTCACCGACACAATACGCTTTCTGGGGACAACCAAACCTTGTGTTCCCCGAGCACTTGTGTTGACGCCCAAGGTTACACATTGCAGTGCGTATCTGCGACGCGCGTACTTGAGCTCTCCTGATCTTGACCGGATTAACCTACCAGAGATATACAGTGGTGACTGAAGCTGAGAAAGATGGTTTGTCGCAAACAATGGTCTGCCCATGTCGTGGTCTCTGGGTGGATGGGCCAAATTTGCCGGATGGACTCGGGAGCAGTATCTGGTGTAGCACGAACCCTTGGCCCCGACCACCACTGCGTGCGTCATGTCAGGCCTCTTCATGCTCAAGTAGCTGTGCCACTCGCACCAAGCTTCATGTGTGCTTCGCTTCCCCCTTGCACTGGTAACCATCCCACGCATCGGATCTTGAGGCCAGTTATCTGATCATCTCTTAGCGGTGGAACGGGTCAGCAGACACATGGCCAGTACACTCCGTTGGTCTGACCTTGACATGGCCTGAATGACAGTATTCGTTAATGAAGGGAGATTCTTGGATAATGTTGCGCCGCATCTGTCGGTGAGGGTATCCCAAGGGAGGTTTTACCGACGTATCGCAGCTATTATGTGCGTCTGTATAAGAGCTTCTCGACCTCGGTGGTTGCTGAAACAGGTCAATTCTTCCCTCTATATCGGTACACCAGTGCCGGCCATACCTTTAGCTCGGCACAATTAAACAGGAAGGCCCTATTACGTAGGCAAAGGTATCCGAGTCGTTGGTTGTCCAGGTCAGGCTGTACTCCTCTTTCGTCTCGAATAGACGACACGGACATGTCTCACCTGATGACGGGGTAGCGAGGTTCGATTGCGAGAGATGTCACACAAGGAGCCCCTCATGCCGCGGCCTCTGAAGCAGGCTTTTGATCGCAGAGCAGGCGAGCATCAGGTGTGCGTCGGCCGAGGTAGCCAGGCTGACGATGGACGGCAGTCGAAAACGGCAGATACCAGATATCCCCAACAGCGGTCAGCAAACAGCGTTCGACCTTGTCACACAAGAACACCAAACTTCAGCAGATGACCGATGTCAGACCCGACCCTCCTCGGCTCTCGGACACTTTCCGGTATCAAAGATGCAGGCTTTGCCCTCCGAGGCAGCTCTCGAGGCAAATTGTCTCAAGGATAATACAGGCATGTCTAACGCCCAAGCCGCCCGGAAGATCCTCGAGCGAGTCATTGGTGCATGAAGTAATGATTGAAGCAGTGGCGGGAGAGAGTTTAGCAGACGCAGTCTCGACGCATTGCTACATACCCCAACATAATGACTTGGTTCACGTCCAATATGTTATGACAACTGTGCAGCCTGGAAGGTGACAGAGCCACTAGTTCACCGCATGCTGCAGGCCCTTTGGCTGGCGCCTTCAAGCGTTGCGTTGTCCCGCTGTTCAACCTGACACTAGCATAAAAGCTACGAACCGCTGGGCACCATGCAACCTCTAACCAGAGGCAAAGGCAGGCTCTCGCGTAGACATTCCAAACCAGAGAATAGGAAACAACTATCTCCAAGTTTTCGCTATCGTGTGCCTCTAATCGGTGGCTCTAGCCTGATGCTTGACAATCGGCAGGCATTGAGATGCGACCTCCCAGTCAAGTGCAGACCACTTCACTGCCCGTGTACGTCTGGATGCTGGATGAGTGTTGTCGGCCATACTCGGGGCATTCTTCTTCCTGGGTTTCCGATCGCGTTACATCTCCAAGGTCCTGATCAAATGCAGATACCAAACGGCTTCATCAATTCATACTACATCTCATTCATAAAGTCGTCCCTTAACCAATCGTTTCACCTCCGCCGTCTGCCCGAGGCTAATCTTCCCCAGCTCACTGTATGGATGCACATCGCCTAGTCGCACCGTCAGGTCCTTCAAGAGTCTTGCCCTATCGGATGCACTGAGCGTGCTGTGGTGGCCGGGGATGTTGAGATGGGGGTTGTTGTAAGTCAAACCCATCAGCGGGTCAAAGACATCCGGTCCCTTGACGTGATAACCGAGCCACATGCCAGCAATCCCCACAGAGACCAGAGCAGCGGACGATAGCAGTAGCACCACCACCCAAGCATAGTCAGGCTGGATGACTTCGAAGAATTCGGTGACCTTGGCTGTGGTGTTGGCGCCAACGAAGGGAGCCATCTGGCTAATGCCTGACATGTTGCCTCCGTCGGCCGGGATATGGGGCGGTCCATAAAGTGACATGTTGGAGCTGGGCAGATCACCGTTGAAGCCGGCAGGCGCCATGAAGACTTGCAGAGCCGTGTTCAGCAGCATGGAGCCGCGATCTGCCAGAAGCTCGGGGTCAATGGTGGTCATGTTGACCATCTGATAGTCTTGTATTCCGATCTTGACAGGACTGGCGTTGCTATCGTTCAGGAACAATTCGGATGGGCTGGATACGCTTTGTGCCACGGCATTGCTGAAGCTGGTAATCATGTCCAGTGCAAAGGTACCCCAGACGTCGAAGCTAGTAACGTTCTGGGTACGGTGGTCTGTCGTCGATCTGCGGACTCTGCTAGCTGCGCACTTGCCTGCGGAACATCGAATCTCTGTCTCGATAAAGTACTGCTTCACCTCGAAGATGGCACTGGCGGTTCCAGCCTGGGATAAGTCGCCTGCCTTGGTGCCTTGGTCGAAACGAATGGAACGTGGGCCTGAGACCGAAGTGTTGGCCATGAAGGCTGCATTGGTCCGCTCGTCGGTCTGTCCGTACAACAGCTCTTGGCGGTACTCTGCTGTTTCAGGATCGATTCCCGCTGGATAATGCGCGTAATTGTAGCAGTCCAAACAGGTAATGTTCAGCCCCGTGTACTGGTAGGCCGAAAAGTTGCCCGTGTACCATCTCACGGGACCGAAGAACGCTTCTTTGGGAGGATCAAGAGCCACATAAATGGACTCGACAGTGAACTCGACGTCTCCCAACTGGGGTAAGTGGAGGATTGGCAGCCCGAGCAGGGCCGTGTACATCTCGACTGAGCCTGTCGTCGAGATGTTCACCCACCCGTCAGCATCCATTGCAGCCGAGTCAAACTTGTCGATCCGCGGGATCTTGATATTGCCCCAGACGTCCAATGGGCTTCGCTTCACGTCGAGGCTCTGAAGTAGTGACGCGTGGTATAACGCCGGCATAGTTAGCGGTAAGCCTTGGGAGTTTAACTCAAGGTCGTTTCCATCGATCAAGACGTTCTTGACAAACATGTTGCCCAGGGGGCCGGTGTCCATGTAACGCAGGTTGAGATCATAATGGGTGGTGATATTGGTCCTGTACATCAAGCGCAAGGATGCCTGACCTCCCAACGGCGACAAGGCCCAGAGCAAGAGTATCAAAGATGCTACTGTGTTGAATTGTGCTAAATGCCACTGGCTGATGAGAGCATCGAACATGGTCTTGTTGTTGAACAGTGGCCATAAATTCTGCCAATCTCGTCAGTATTCTGTTCAGGTCCGTCATCATCACCTGGGGTCGTCGATCCAATGCTTACGGTCACACGAGTCCCCCGTTCTGCCCGCCACCGGCCGATACCTTTGAGCGCACGTCCCAGGAGGGCTGCAAAGAGCACTGGGTATATGGTTGGACCCTTGCAGACAAAGTCAGTGTGGTTTGCCTGGGCGGGGAAATGCGCTGCTCTCACCAGTTTCATTGCCTGTGCTATGGTGACGGCAAGGTCGGACTGAGCGGGCTCGTGGGCAAAGCGCAGTGCCATGATGGCCAGCACGAGGAAGAGAAGTGCCACCAGTACAAGTATGGCGTCAAGAAAGAAAGTCAGGGCGTGGATCACGCGGGATTGCTTCACGAATCTGGGACCATCAGGCCATGTAATGGTGCGGAATGTCGCTGCATCGCTGCTCATCGTTGTAGCCGGCTTGGGATGCAGGCCCTGGTGTTCATCCGACTGCTGAATAACCTCGACATACTGTCCATTGTGCTTCTCTTGTGTGTAAGCTGTTTGGGGCTGGTCAAGGTTGTATGATGACGGATCCAAGTAAGGATCATAAGCTGATGGGTCATGCATGACTGGCGACTTGTTCAAGGCGTGATCCAGCGACGCGGAGTAGAAATGGGAACCATTCGACCCTTAAAGACCGGAACAAAACACAGAGATGCTCTCGACAGATAACATGAAGATGGATAGTTGCGTTTTCAAGGCTGGTGCTTACCTACTTAAGGTATGTATACTCTTGCCGCGAGAGCCCGACCCTGGTTACGCCAGCAAAGACGATTGGCCGCTGTAGTCGAGCACACAAATTGTATCTCAGCCCGCAGCATGGCCGTTGGACATGAAACTGCGGTCTGCGGCTGACGGGCGGCTTAGACATGGAGCTAGCTAGGATCCCGATCCTGCTGCTGAAGCGATGCAACGATGTTCCTTATCCCAGCCACCAAAGAATGCAGTCTATGCTGCCGTAAAGGACTGACATCTTTGCACCGCCAGAGGGGAAGCGTAAGGTGCTGGCTACGAAGCGCACACCACCCGAAAGATGGATCCGGTACAGGGTATCTCTAGGTTCGACCGTTTCTATTTCAGCTGCATTGCCCGTGATGCATACAGCTACACCTACCTAATAGGGAGCGTTTATGCAACTAATGGTGAATATGCGACTAAGCGGTAGGTACCTAGTTTTCGTCAAAGGGCATATTGCAGATGGTGCCCCACCTAAGATGCTTAGCGCGTTAACTGTCGTGACGCCACTCAACGCGTTTCCCACCCGCGTCCCCGTCACCAATGGAACTTGAAGTCCACAGACAGGAACCTCAACTTCGGCATCGTGACAAAAATGACATAGACACCAGTAAACAGCTTAGCTACCTACCTGGTAACCATCAACGCTACAACTTATCATATTCACAATGTTTGCCATAATGCCCCAACCAACAACCTTTCAACCCTTCAACCCTCCCAACTACCGACCCTCGGCATCATCCCCTCTGTCCAGCAGTCCGATCCGCGCCTCCTCGCCGTCGTCACCACCACTCTCGGCGCGAGACGCAAACATATTTTCCCGCCCAAGCCAACAGCCAGACACCCAGTCCTCACCCATAGCCCCATCACACAGCAAGCCCGTCTTCAAGTACGCCACGAGAACACCACGACCCAACCCCGTGGTACAACGTCGCGAAGACGCCCAGGCTAGTCGACGCAAGTTGTTCCTCAAGAATGTGCGCGATAGAAGCGATGACAAATCCTGGGAACGCAGGGGCGGAGAACAAGAGGTTGGTATTTATCCTCGCTTCCACTCTGAAGTGCGCCGGAGTAGCTAACAATGCGGATGGTTCAGCTGTTGAAGCTAGAATGGTGGCGCCTGACCCGTGAACTTCGCCAACAAAAGGAGTCCGAACTGGCCAACTTTGTCCCGACAGATGCCGATATCGACGATGCTGCTCGAGTACAGGAAGAGACCATTCCTCAACAACAGCCGGATATGGACATGGACGACATGATGGCCGATGCGATTGCACAGGAGGAAGAGGCGGAGCTGGAGGCGCTGCTGAGCTCCATGCCAAGAGATGACATGGAGATGCAAATTCCTGATAAGAAGCGACCGGACTCGCCCCCTTTTAGTGAGGACGAGGATTATGATGCCCTGTTCATGGATTTATTAAGTCGGCAAGGGGAGGCCCAAGGCGGTGTCGGGCAGGACGGAGACACAGAGATGTCATGACCGCGTGGGATGCCCTGCGTGGCAAGGGTAGGGGACTGTCGATTTGTCTTGCTCGATGTGATTTGGCTTGCTTGATACCAGAGCCTTCCTGGAGGTTCACGTTTATGTGTGGCGTTGGTTCGGCTGGGTAGCCCACTTGCATTACGGAGTTTTGGGCCAGAGATAAAGGGTATCGGAATGTCTCAATAGAATGCCAACCAGGGATTCGGTTCTTCTTATACTCTACTGCGGATTGCATCCGTCTTCTGGTATGTTCATAGCGTCTTGTGCGGAAGGCATATCACCCACGAGATCGGCCGGCGGAGAACCTGCCGCTTGCATCTGTGACGTTGTTAGCAAGAACGCACTACATTCGGCTTCTTTTCTTCCTTTGCGTATGGTTACCTTTTGCATCCGGTCCACAATATATTCCCGATCTGCTGAGTTGGAATCAGAGTATGACTTCTCCTCAAACTTGGCCACAATCTCCTTGCAAAGGGCCTGTTGCTCCTCATAACGCTTCAAGTCGTCGGCGGACGTCTTGTCCTTGTTCTTCTCCATCCAATCCGGGAATTTGTCATTCAGTTCCTTCATGGGCTCGTAGAGGATGTCCTTGTTTGTGAGCTGCTCCATCATACCGAGAAGCATCTTGGAGAACTCCTCCTCGCCGCCCTCCAGCCCTTCCAGTCCACCTGATCCTAGTGATTTGAGCATCTCAGCCATCAAATCATCTGCGCCCGCTTCTGTCGCCGCGGCAGTAGCTTGGTCTCCGGACGTCTGCATCCGTTCCATGGTGCGCCGTATGGTTTCCTGGAAAGAGGCCTCTGAAGCAGCGGCATCTGCTGCTGGTTTCGCTGTTGGGCCTGCAGTCGATGATCCCGCGGGTTCATCGACCTCTCCAGCAGCGGCGGCTATCTCCTTGAAGATTTTGTCAAACTGTGTGGCCATCTCCGGATCGCTCCCTAGCCCACCCATCATCTCTGCCATTTCAGCCTGTAGTTTCTTTGCGAAATCATCATCGGACAATATATCCTCCAGATTCGGCTCTGAGGAACCGTTGCCGGCAGCACCAGCGCCGGCGGAACTGGCTGGTTGACCAGCGCTTGATGCGCCCTCCGCGTGTTTCGAGTCGATCTTGGCCGCCGAAAACTCTTCAAGCATATCTACGCCGCGTCAGTCAACCATTGTCACACTTTTATGGAGTATAGTCTGGGGCTGTCCCAGTGCGAACATACCATCTAAGTCGTCCAGATCATCCTCGTCCGGGTCAGGGGCATCGGTCGCATCAGCGTAGTCTTCCACCGTGGGCTTTTGAGGCTCTTGTTTCGCCATATTCGTAGTAATCAGTGTTGAAATGCCGGTGATGTAGGTCAAAGTGTACTTCAACCGTCATGTACAGAGCCGCTTGAGCTGCGGAAAGCTTTCGCAATGGCCCTGTTACCCCACGTTTGCAGGTTTCTGGGAGTTCTACAAATGTACGAGGTGATATTGTCCACCACTGTGCGAAATTCGTGTGGCGGGACGTATGTAAAGAGGGCTATCCGAAAGCCCAGTTTCTGTAAACAGTGACAAGTCCAGATACGACTGTGTTGGTAAACAATCATTTGGTATTTATACTTTGATAAAGTGCATATGGGAGATTGAGACCCCCCAGCCCTGGAAGGCCGAGGCATAACATGTGGGGTACCCCGGGGAATACCACGCCAGGGATGGCAGGCTTCAGTCTCAAGTTCCCATTATCCAGGTACCCTGTGTACTGAACATTATGCATGTTCGACAACGAAGATTTGCACACCAAACCTATGTCATGCTTTTGCATCTGCGATATTAGTTACTTGGGTATAATCTAGCCAGTGATCTTGTGCGAATTATGTATTGATGAAGCTTTTGTTGTTCTCACTTGACTTGTAAGTCGGTTCCAGTGTCTTAGTCTAGGATCCCCCAGAGCTTCAACTTCTCAAGAGTGCACGTGCACGGGCCGTGATCTTCGAGCCACAAGTGGAAGGAGGTATCCCCGCTGTTGGGGAATCAGGTCGGGGGGGTCAATGCAAGTTGACGGGGGTTCGAAATTAGGGTTAGGATAAGAGGTCGCGGGGGCTGAAGGCCCGCGACTATAAAGATGACAGCTGACAGCAGAGCATATGTTCAGCATATGCTCTATCATCTCGACCACTTTAATAAGACTTACGTTTACTTTGGGAGGGGGACCCCCCCCCGAGGAGGAACGACGTAGGGGAGGGGGTGTCTAGCTCCCAAAGTAAGTTGCGGCGCAAAAAAGAAAGCAAAAGATACGAACGGCCTAGCGCAGCGGTTACTCGATCAACGTATATACTGAGCATATGCTCTGCTGGCAGCTGTCACCTTTATGGTCGCGGGGGCTAAAGGCCCGCGACCATAAAGATGATAGCTAACAGCAGAGCATATATTTAGTATATGCTCTATTATCTCGACTACTTTAATAAGACTTGCGTTTACTTTAGGAGGGGGGACCCCCCCGAGGAGGAACGACGTAGGGGAGGGGGTGTCTGGCTCCCAAAGCAAGTTGCGGCGCAAAAAAGAAAGCAAAAGATACGAACGGCCTAGCGCAGCGGTCACTCGATCAACGTATATACTAAGCATATGCTCTGCTGGCAGCTGTCACCTTTATAGTCGCGGGCCTTCAGCCCCCGCGACCTCTTATCCTAACCCTAATTTCGAACCCCCGCCACCTTGCATTGACCCCCCGCCACCTGTAGGCCCCTGTTCGCCTGTTGCCGCCTTCTCTCCAGAACCGGCAAAATTGACCTTTGCCCGTTGCCAAGCTTGCCTCACAAGAGCCCTTGATGACATAACCCGCTAATACACCAACACCCAAAGCCTTGCGTTCGGGAACTTTCTTTGCCTTGTTCTGTTCTTCTTATTTTAGTCCGAGCCTCCCACGGGCTGAGCAAACGAATTTGTGGACTCACTGCCAGAGAGCGCTCGCTAAAAAGGCTAGCCTTCTATATTTTGCCATCGACTTGTTGTCAGCCTCGTCCGATAACCCACTATCATCAGCATTCGAGCGCTTGGGTTCATCCAACTTCTTGGATCCGGCTGAACAGTGCGCGGTGTTCTTTTCTACAGCTTGTAGCACCCATCACGATCTGATACCATGGCGTTGTGCCAGAACCGTTTGCAGGAGGAGAGGTATGATGCTTACCTATAGCACAACAGCAGCAGTAGTCCAGCAACTGACCTAATGATCGCGCAGAAAGTCATGGCGGAAGGACCATCCCTTCGGCTTCTGGGCCAGGCCCGTTCGCAATGCGCAGGGTGTTCTTGAATTGAAGCAGTGGGAGTGTGGTATTCCAGGCAAGGATAAGACCATCTGGGCTGGTGGTCTCTTCAAGTTGACCATGACTTTCCCAGACGAATACCCCACCAAGCCACCCAAGTGTAAGTTCACCACGGCACCCCCCGACCACACTTTCGTCGCACTGAATATACTAACACCATCTTAGGCAAGTTTGTCCCGCCACTCTTCCATCCCAACGTCTACCCCTCCGGAACTGTCTGCCTGTCGATCCTCAACGAGGAGGAATCGTGGAAGCCATCGATCACAGTGAAGCAGATTCTGCTCGGTGTACAGGATCTCCTTAACGACCCCAACCCCGAATCTCCTGCTCAAGCCGAGGCGTACAACCTCTTCAAGAAGGACCGGGCCGAATACGAGAAGCGCATTCGTCGCTTGGTGCGTGAGAACCCTGCGCCTTGAAGGAAGACCACACTATACCGGGGGACAGTAACGAAATCTGAGAATAATTGCGCTACGTCTGCGTTTATCTTCGTCTATACGAATACAGCTTATGACCCTGTTATGACGGTATTGGAGTTTGGCGATTTCAAGACGGATATGGTTTTGCTTGCAGTTAGGCCATCACGACAGTGCGAACGGAGGTGGCATGGTTTTGAACTGAGAAAGAGAAGGGGAAGACTGGTGTACAGCTATGGAGGGTAGTGGAGGAAAGGCTTATGCGTGGAGCTCGGTCTTTGGCGACCGAGCTGCGACTCCTGCCATAGAGTTGGATCCCTTCACGAATACCCACGAATACAAGCCGTTGATCTGTCTGGAGTTTTCCCACCGTAACATTCTGCAGATATTTATAGTGATCATGACCGGGAGCCATTTGAGTGCTGTTTGTGACACGTACTAAACCTTTCTGGCGCATGCAACTCAAGTAGGATCGTTCTTAGTACACGTTTCGAACCACGTTTATTCCTCAAAGCACGCCACTTCAGGATACGGCCGGGGGAACACCGGTGGTTTCTTTCCACATCAGGGATATATCCTAGGATAGACTTACGAGCCTGTTCTACACACAGGATCCTGCCTTGACGGGGCTCAAGCTCATCATGCTGCATCATGTTTGATGGTGACAGCTAGGTCATCGTCTGTTTGATAAACGTAACTTTCTGACAGGTCCCATGTCCCACCTGATTGTTCAACCTTGCCTTGTGACTGACGTGTTGTCCTGGTATGGGTCGAGTCATAGATAGTGTGTCTGATACGCATATCCGGAGTCTGCGGGTGTGCTCTGCTGGACGAGAGAAGGAACCCCACATACAAACCACAGAAAATCCTCCCGGACATGATGGCATGGTCTGATATAAGGTTGCGGGGACTAATCTCAAGCGTGGAGCGATGACACGGTTGACGGTTGACACAACTCCATACCTCGCTGGCGGCTGCTAAGCCAAGCGGATGCTACGAAGTCAGCAAAGAGGCTGACCAACAGTTTCGCGTGTCTCAGCCGAGAGGCTTTGACACAATAAACCAAGGGACGTACCTTGGATAAGGTACCTAGGCTCCATGAAAAGCCGTTCCCGTCGTCCAGCGCTGAGGGCAGTGGTTCCCGCCAAAGAGCTCTTATCGGGCTTATCTGCCCGGCTAGCGGTACGTACTGGTTCGAGGCCACCAATAATGCTCCGTCAATTGGATGAGTCAACCCGACATCGGCTGTGGAGCGGCGGCGATAAAGCTGGAGAATGCTCAAGTAGATTAGCGGCGGTTTGCCATCGTAGGATGCCCAGGACATATTTTTTAAGCGGAGAGTGAATTTTAGTGGCAGATCTCAAATTCGAGACTGGGTTTACATGACTTGTGGTGTTCGACGTCGGGGCCGTACTCCTGGATTTAGTGTGACTCTTCTGTAGGTTCCTATCTGCTCCATCGACCTCCTGGCCATTTATTCCTCTTCTTCCCGCACCCTCTCTTCCTTGCCTGCAACCTTCTCCAGCAGTCTTGACATTCCGCGTTACCGCATCTCACTTCCTAACGGTCAACGTACGAACTACGTGTCGTTTGCGCCATCACGTTTCCTTGTTGATCGTGTATAAAGTTCTCTTCGCCTCGACAGTCATTGGCATCAAGCTCCTGACGTTCGTCCCGAACAAACTCCTCCACCCGTACCCAGTCGTAGTCGAGACGGTTCACCAGATATAATCCAAGATGTGTGGCATATTTGCTTGTCACAGGTAAGCAAGCAATTCCTACCCTTCACATGGCATTGCGCCCGCTTCGGTATTTTTTGGAGGGGCAACTCTTGGGACATGTTGTTGCCCCACCATTTACAGATCCCCCTCGTCCACTGCTTTTTGCCCTTGCAGCACGGATTAGTTGCTAACGCCCAAGCAGTCACCCTGACGTTCAAAAGTTCAAGCCGACAGCCTTGAAACTCGCAAAGGCGTACGTGAACTTCCTACCCCTAGGTGTCACCTGGCTTCAGGTTACGGTCAGGGCCAGATCAACTAACTCACGTCTACAGCATCCGGCATCGTGGACCTGATTGGAGTAAGTACATGTGCTACCTCTGAATTGCACAGGCTATCCCCGGCTAACCTCGTTCCCGTAGGCGGTTCTGTTATCTCTGGAAACACAAGTACGTTGAACCGAAACATCTAGACAGCACGAGAGGACGATCCATACTGTCCAGTCCTGATAGCAGGCTAACATGCGGTACTGCAGTCTTGTGCCATGAGCGCCTCAGTATCGTCGGCGTCGGTAAGTTCAGTCAAATCATGCATGGGCCCCGGCAATGTTCAGCGGAGCACTGACAGTTCGACAGAGAGCGGAGCTCAGCCTCTTACCAACGCCGATGAGTCGATTGTCTTGGCCGTCAACGGCGAGATCTACAACCACCGTCAAATCCGAAAACACTTGAAGCAGCCTTACCACTTCAAGACGGCCTCTGACTGCGAGGTTATCATTCCTCTGGTGAGTTGGTGCAGATTAAGTGATGAAATGAGGAAATGGCCTGGCTGACGAATGGGAACAGTATCTCGAGTATGGCCTCGATGCGCCAAAATACCTTGACGGCATGTTCTCTTTCGTCCTTTACGATAAGAAGCTAGACCGTATCATTGCTGCTCGGGATCCCATCGGTGTTATCACATTGTACCAGGGTCTTGCATCAGGAGAGAAGAAATCAGTATACTTCGCTTCGGAGCTCAAGTGCCTGCACCCAGTTTGCGACAAGATCGAGGCTTTCCCTCCTGGACACATTTACGACAGCTTAACAGGCGAGCGGACACGGTATTTCCAGCCCACCTGGTGGGACGAGAAGAAGACCCCCAGCACCCCTCTGGATCTCAAGGCCCTCCGTGAGACTTTTGAGAACGCGGTTCGGAAGCGCTTGATGGCTGAGGTGCCATACGGTGTCCTGCTTTCCGGTGGTCTGGATTCCAGCTTGGTTGCCTCTATTGCGCAGCGTGAGACCAAGCGTCTTCAGAAATTGCAACAAGAAACCAGCGGCCCCACCGAAGAGGAGAGTGCCGAGGCCATGGACCGTGGTGAGGGTCTCGTCGGTATTGACGACGACAACAAGCTCAGCACCACGATCTTCTTCCCCCAGCTCAACTCCTTCTCCATCGGTCTTCCCGGCTCTCCTGACAACGAGGCTGCTCTCAAGGTAGCCAAGTTCCTCGGCACCAAGCACCATGTCATGACCTTTACCATCCAAGAGGGTCTTGATGCTCTGTCCGATGTTATCTACCACCTCGAGACATACGATGTCACCACCATTCGTGCCTCGACACCCATGTACCTCCTCTCGCGAAAGATCAAGGCCATGGGCATCAAGATGGTTCTCAGTGGTGAGGGCAGTGATGAGATCTTTGGAGGTTACCTCTACTTCCACAACGCCCCTGACAAGGCTGCGTTCCACGAGGAGTGCGTCAAGCGTGTCAAGAACCTCCATCTTGCCGACTGCCTCCGTGCCAACAAGTCCACGTCTGCCTGGGGTCTCGAGGCTCGTGTACCATTTTTGGACAAGCAGTTCCTCGAGTTGGCCATGAACATCGACCCTCAGGAGAAGATGATCACCAAGGAGCGCATTGAGAAGTACATCCTCCGCAAGGCTTTCGACACCCCCGAGGACCCCTACCTTCCCGATGAGATCCTCTGGCGCCAGAAGGAGCAGTTCTCCGACGGTGTCGGATACGGGTGGATTGATGCCCTCAAGGACACCGCCGAGAAGACAGTTACCGATGAGCAGATGAAGAACCCCAAGCCTGAGTGGGGTAGCGACATTCCCGATACCAAGGAAGCGTAAGTGATACCGCGGAGCCCTTGAGTGATCGCTGAAAGAATGGTTACTGACTCTGATTGAAAGTTACTGGTACCGTTGCATGTTTGACGAGCACTTCCCTCCCTCGTGCGCGTCTACCGTCATGAGGTGGACTCCCAAGTGGTCCAAGCAGACCGATCCTAGTGGAAGAGCCATTGCCGTCCACCAGGCCAAATACGACCACGCCGCATAGAGCGCCTGATTCTGTTCAGAATGTCTGTGTGTCGGTTACATTTATTGTATACTTAGACTTCTCGGATACCCATGGTGGGCATGTAGGCGTCGAATTCATTGGGAGACCAGGTTGGAGAAACGATATGGGGTCGGGAAAAGAACTAGAATACCCTTGCTTTTATACCAAATCCAATACGAAGGACTTACGCCCGGTTCTTGTATTTGACCCAATTGTTCATGATCATATTAGCATTAGGATTGTTTCGTGCGACTCACCCAGAAAGCTGTGGCGTCGCGTGAAGACGGTGCCATACACAACTCTTGAGGTAGACAACGAAGGGGTCTAGAACCGCCGCCCGCTTGAGGGGCCACGCATGGGTCACTTACCTCCTATAATGACTTTTGGACTTGAGACAGAGTCATGCTTGCCAGCTGTGTATAACAACCATGCACAGCGTTTACCCATGGTAACCAAGGCGCTGGAGCATCAAAGGCATGTCTTCGGGTCACTGCCGGGAAGATAAACAGCAGCGTCTGGACAAACAAGCTCGAGCTTCCTGCCTAAAACAGGACCCTTCCATCCACACGCTCTGGCTAGAGATGAACTTGTGGATGCGGCTCCCTCTGGTGTTGTCTTGGCCAGCTTATCCAGGGCTGTCAGCATTACTCCAGCTGTCCCTAACGCGTATCACCACGGATGCGTCTAGCGTAGTGTATAATACCAGCATTAGGTGCGGAATGTCGGCCAAAGTTCCGGTCCACTAGCATAATGAAGGATGGTCGTCTTGGCTACCAGCTCGAAATGCTCCCGAAACCTCTTCCACGCTACTGTACCCTCTTCGCCATTATAGCAACCGGTCCGAAAGACCACAAATCCCCAGCAATCTTTATCATCCTGGAGTAATCCGTGCTTAAGCATAGGTAGCTTTCATCCATAGCGTAGAAAGTTTGGATCTCCATTGTAAAGCGGCTTCTCGTTCTCTCGCCACTATAACCTCATTTTCAGCAGCATTTCGAGCTAGGTGTATCTGTCCAGCGTTTTTCATAGACGTCTTGTCGTCCTTACTTCGAAGCTGTTCTAGCGTACGTTCCGCTTGCTGGCGAAGCATCTCCAAAGGCGTTGGGTTCTTATATTGACGCAAACGCTCTTCCAGACTAACGTTTGTCTTCCATAATGTACGTGTAGGGAAGAGTATTGCATCTTCCTCGTCCCTAGTACGCGCCTCCGCGGTTAGAACACGCTTCGGTGATTAATTGGGCACGTGTATGGCCTGTCTTGGCGATACATAGTTCGTCTTCTTCGTCTGGAGGTGGCCAACCATTGATTAGGTTGGCCTCAGAACGGGTGATGGATCGGGGTTCTGTTAGGTTCTGTAACCGCACGGCGGTACAGATTTTCAAGTTCGACGAGTTGCTCGTCCGCCATATTGATAGAGGTAGACATACAAAGCATGAATAGGATACGAAGGAACAAATTTGAGCAAGCGCTTTCCGTAGTCCATTTTTCTTTCGTGACTTTTCTGGCGATTGTATTCCGGACTGGACCCTCATCCCCTTCGAATCAAACTACAGCAATCCGGGAACTTGGCTTCAGTGACACGATTATATTTATACCCAAGCGTTCAACAGTGTAAGCAACATTCAACACTCCCGATCTTATTGCAATGCTACATAGCTTGGTATTCGCCGACTAATATAAGTGTTTCTAGTAGGAAATGCCTGAACAGCTCTCAGAATACGCCCCTCGACATGTGCTTCGGTGAGAAGCAAGTGATAAACTAGTTTTTAAGCTGGGCCGGACAACTGGAGTGACAGCTGGACTTCTCCACGACATCCTGATGATAACCAGGACGTACGGGTCAAGCTCTTTTCCTATCACTTCCCGGGAGCGGGTAGTCCTCCCTCGTGTACAAGCCGGCGAGACAAATTTTGCCCGACCGGGCGACTCGGGAGCACTGGTGTTTCGTGCTGGTTCACCGCACTCGATAGTATGGGGCCAGCCTACATCGGAGACCGTTCAAGATCTTGACCCGAAACAGATAGCATGTGTCACCCCCGTGGAGGCCCTTGGATCCAACATTCGCGAATCTTTGACCGAAACATATTTAGAGATCACGGAGCTGCAAGTGAACACCTCCTAATCTAACCATGAACAGCTTCTGTCGAACACGGGATGGCTCATAACTGGATGCATCATTTGGTCTGAAAGAACTTGACGTTGGAATCTGCTCCGGGACGGTAGTAACTTGGAGGAAGGACTGAACAGTTGTAATATCACATAGGGTATCCTCAATTCTTATGATCCTAATATTGCAGTCTCCCCCATCATTACTTCGAGCAGTCTGTTAGTCTACCAATAGACTTCCTGGCATATTATTTGACTATCTGTCACGAAGAGCAATCCTCACCAACGTAGCTGCTGGGTATGAGTGGCCTATTATTCTGTTAACTCCTGAATAGGTATGATGCACACTAAGCAGCTGTCGGTTAGCAACCGGCCTTGGTCAGTTATCATGGCTTCCGTTTTAGTGAACATGATATCGGACTCCGGTAGGCAAGGTACAGACTACTGATCACACCAAGACGTCTTGCCAGGCAACTGTTAACGAGTCGTTGGTCCACAGCCGTCCCCTGGTCTGTTATCCCAAAGCGCCTTGTGTGCAGCAATACAAAACATGTGCCTCGTCCTGACTGCAAGGGTAACAACCCTAACCCTTCACGAGGAACGAGCTCCTGAGACAGCTCCTAAAACAGCGCCCGAACCCATAATTTGGTCATAAAACATATCACAATCAGCCAATAGGGTCGTCAGCTAATTTCCTAGGTCCAAGCACGCGGTTCCTTTTCGTCCAACTGTCTCCGCCGAACTCTTTGCTCAAGCAGCTTCCAACATAACCGACCGTTGTTGATACCAGCTCCATTACCAGTCACCACTCCGTTCTCCCAAGAGTTAATTGATATCCATCTTTTACCATGTCTATCCCCGCTTTCTCCGATATCTCCAAGTCGGCCAACGACGTAAGCGCCCCTGCATGGACAGGCCACCTCCCCAGCTCTTCTCGCGAGGCATTTCTACCGTTTGCGCCGAAGCTCACCACGTCTTCTCTCCTCTAGCTCCTTAACAAGGACTTCTACCACCTGAATGCTGGCACCATCGAGGTCAAGAGCAACACCCCCAACAATGTGGCCTTCAAGGTGACCGGCAAGAGCAGCCACGACAACGTCACCAGCGGTGCCGTAAGTATCCTCCCCCAACAAAACATGGACCCTGGCTATGTGCGGCGAAATGGAAGCTAACGTGTTATGTGAACCGTTCAGATTGAGGGCAAATACACTGAGAAGCCATTGGGTACGGCTCTTACATCCAGCAGTTCTTCTGATATTTCATCATCCACATCCAGCAACACCACAACACCAACAACCACAACAGAGTCCCATACCCAGAATGCTTTGCCCCCAAGGCGACGGCGCCTACTCAATGCGCCGAAGTCGGGACAAGCAGCATCTAGAGGACGTTCATCACAATCATTTCAGCCAATCTTCTCTCTCAGCGGGATAGGATGGCAAGCCAAAAACGGCAACCCCTTACTATTCTCGACTACTTTCATGCCCAACTTCGCACACTTACTAATGTATTATTATCAACGACGCATAGGCCTTACCCTCACCCAGTCCTGGAACACTGCCAATGCTCTCGAGAGCAAGCTTGAGCTGAACGACAGCATCACCAAGGGCCTCAAGGCTGAGGGTATCTTCTCCTTCCTTCCCGCCAACAACGCCCGTGGTGCCAAGTTCAACCTCCACTACAAGCAGCAGAACTTCCACGGCCGTGCCTTCTTCGACCTCCTCAAGGGCCCCACCGCCAACATCGACGCCGTTGTTGGTCACGAGGGTTTCCTCGCCGGTGCCTCTGCCGGCTATGACGTCCAGAAGGGCGCCGTCACCGGCTACGCTGCCGCCGTCGGCTATGCTGCCCCCACCTACGTCGCTGCCGTCACCGCCTCTGACCAGCTGAGCGTCTTCGCTGCCTCTTACTACCACAAGGTCAACTCCCAGGTCGAGGCCGGCGCCAAGGCCACCTGGAACTCCAAGAGCGGCAACACTGTCGGCCTCGAGGTCGCCAGCAAGTACCGCGTCGACCCCGTCTCCTTCGTCAAGGCCAAGATCAACGACCGCGGTGTCGCCGCCGTTGCCTACAACGTCCTCCTCCGCCCCGGTGTTACTCTTGGCATTGGTGCTTCTTTCGACACCCAGAAGCTCGACCAGGCTACCCACAAGGTGAGTTTAGGACTGCAAAGTGTTCATCTTGCACATGGCTAACGTTCAATCAGGTTGGCACCAGCTTCACCTTCGAGTCTTAAATGAGCTCGTGTAAGTGTTGTGTGATGCGGCAAGCCTCGCTTCGGGACATTCGGAGAAGGACCTATCGAAGCTCTTCATAGACTATTCACTTGAACACATCAGTCTATGAGGTGCAGCCAGCGTGTAATTTATTCTGCGGAGGGGTTCAGCGAGACAGATTGCTCTTGGATTGTAGAAGTAGACAATAACGTGTGGTTCACTCCATCTATGACGGCTAATCACATTCTGGAGCTATCAATCAAGGTTCCAAGCCACTGCCGGGGTATCGCATGTATCATGAAATGGTATTTCGCTTCGTCCAAACGTGGATTGCGCTAGGGCCATGACGCCTCTTGTAGAACCCTTCGATAGGTTGCTTTTCAAAGTATGCATAATGCGACCTAGTGACTCCAGACTCCGGTCCATGACTGCGGCATGGATCACTATACAGATGCATCCGCCTTCTTCTTCTTGCCCTTCTTCCCCTCCCCAGCCGCCATAAACCAGTACGGTATATACGCCACAAAGCTAATGATGCCGGCAACCACGACAAAGCGGAACAATAACCCGGCGTCGCCAATCGGGATGTCCACCATCCTTCCCCGTCTCGCCATCCTCTCCTGCGTGATCCTCATATGTTGCGCCTCGTGCCGTTCACTATCAAACCCGGGCGTCTGCCGCGTCCGATGCAACGGATCAGCCCCTGGGCCCATACCCCCCGTGTCCCCTCCCACACCGCCCGTACTCCCCTCATGCGCCGCCTTGCGTTTGGCGGAGTGACTTCCCCAGCCGCCGGAGCGGTAGAAACTCGGTGGTGGGCCGGTGAAGGTGCCTCGTCGACGGGAGAGGCCCGAGGCGGGCCGACCGCCTGCCGGACCGGTGGAATGATGGGAACCGGGCCGGTGGTGTGTCGGGTGGTTGTGGCGTCGTCGCATGACGTCGCGGTCGTAGCGGGCGCGCTTCTCGGCGTGCGAGAGGACGCTGTAGGCTTCGCTTATGCGCATAAAGCACTTGGGTGCGTGGGGATTGCCGGGGTTATGGTCCGGGTGGTGGGTTTTGGAGAGGGAGTAGAAAGATCTGGCAGGAAGGGTTATGGTCAGCTATGAGAGCAACGAAGAAGTACAATAGGATATTGTGGAAGGAACGGTGTGCAAGTAACCATTGAGCGCTCACTTCTTGATCTCAGCTGGCGAGGCATCTGGATGAACGTTCAATGTCTCGTAGTGGTTCAACTCCGTGTCCTGATTCTGTTCATCTCGGAGGGTGCCCGAGGGTCGGAAGCCTCTCCATTGTTGATGTTGGAGTAACGGAATCTGGGCAAACAGAGAACGGCCTGCTCGGACGCATTGCGTCGCGCGTAGTGTGTGTCGGACTGGCATTCCTCATCCCGAAGTGTCCTCGTAGTTCACTACGTTTTTCAGTCGCGGGAGGCTTCACATGAACATCTCCAGGCTGAAAAGAGCTGCAGTCGTCAATGCAAGCTCGGAGCTCAATTGGATGACGGCATTACACTGAGGTCATCGTGTGGCTGATATCAGGTACGAAGGTACAACCAATAGGTCCACGATAAGCTGTTTTGCGCCACAGCTGCCCCTCTGTAACTTGCTTGTCAAAACTTTTGGCGCGCCCTTTGATGTACAGCTTACAGAATAAGCCGGCATTTGTTACATTCTCCACGCCCTTTTCTGTACAGCGCATAGACAACCTTATTCCAGTATAAGAGCTTGCGCCCTCCTCGTACGTTTCTGGTAGCCGCCTGTATTACTTGCCTGGATCGCAACCCACGATGGCTACCGAGGAAGAGCTGAAAAAGCTCAGCAGTAAGTCAAACTCTAACCTTCGGTAATTTCTATATCTAACAGGTCTCTAGTTCAAGATGCTAACGGCGCCACCACCGAAAAGCCCGTGAACGGGAACGCAGAACATGAGGATGACGATTCTGAGGCTGAGGATGGCGAGGCCGCCGCACCAGAATCCGGAGCCGCCAAGAAGAAGAAGAAGAGAAAGCCGAGAAAGAAGAAGAAGGCTGCTGCCACCGTCCAGTCCGATCCACCCCGCGTGCCGATCGCCCAGCTCTTCCCCAACAATAGCTTCCCTGCCGGTGAGGAGGTGGAATATGTCAACGAGAACAGCTACAGGACAACCAACGAAGAGAAGAGGCATCTGGACAACCTAAACAGCGAATTCTTGACAGACTACCGCCATGCAGCTGAGGCTCATCGACAAGCCAGGCAGTGGGCGCAGAAGACTATCAGGCCTGGCTGGTCATTGACAGATATCGCCAACGGCATTGAAGACAGTGTACGCGCTCTAGTTGGTCACGATGGTCTCACGGAGGGAGACGGTATCATTGCGGGTATTGGCTTCCCTACGGGTCTCAGTCTGAATCACTGCGCGGCGCACTTCACACCCAACAAGGGTGACAAGAAGGTTCTTGCTGAGGACGACGTCATGAAAGTCGACATTGGTGTACATGTGGGCGGCCGAATTGTCGACAGTGCCTTCACGATGGCCTTCAATCCCCGATACGACCCGCTACTGGAGGCTGTAAAGGCAGCCACCAATGAGGGCATCAAGCAAGCAGGCATCGATGTCCGCCTTGGTGAGCTAGGCGGCTATATCCAGGAGGTCATGGAGAGCTACGAGGTGGAGATCGATGGCGAGATGCTACCCGTCAAGTCTATCCGTAACCTAAGCGGACACACCATCAACCACTACAGTATCCACGGTTCCAAGAGTGTGCCGATTGTGAAGACGAACGACAACACGAAAATGGAAGAAGGTGATGTCTTTGCCATCGAGACATTCGGCAGCACGGGTAACGGCTATGTCCGGGACGAGGGAGAGGTGTCACATTACGCAAAACGCGGAGATGCCTCCAAGGTGGATCTGCGGCTGTCGAGTGCCAAATCATTGCTCAAGGTGATTGACAAGAACTTTGGTACCCTGCCGTTTTGCCGAAGATATCTGGACCGATTAGGACAGGACAAGTATCTTTTGGGATTGAACAGCTTGGTTGCCAACGGTATTGTCGAGTCATACCCTCCGCTGGTGGACAAGAAGGGCTCGTACACAGCTCAATACGAACATGTGAGTACTTTCCGGACGTGTTTGTAGAGACTGGCGGTGTGGTTTTAGAGCCTTGCTAACCGTCATGCTAGACGATACTCATACGACCAACCGTCAAGGAGGTGATCAGCCGTGGTGAAGATTATTAGGTCACGATTCGAATTGCCGACTACAATGGAGACTGACGTCTTGCCGTCAAGGCCAGTACATTACCACGAGATACCACATATCATTGTTGAACGAAGCCTGGAAGCATATTTTAGACAGGTCCCAGGTGATGTAATGGCAACACTGTGATTCAACTAAGCAGGCTTGGTGGAGGCAAGGTCTTGCTGACATTCCTCTCAACTAATAACAGCCCTCCATTTCCAAAGCGGTCAGCCAGTGGCATGAAGCCGTCCGTTAATAACTGTAGATCCAGCGGACAAAAGAACGTGGATGACATGCTCTGACATCGGAGGCTTGCTAACTTGACGGTTCCTTACATCAGCGCCACTGGCGCCAGTCATTTTAGGGGTCCTGGGGCTCGTTACGGCACATCGTGCGCGTGTTGATCTGCTTGCGGAGGTGCAGCCGCGATGACGATCCAAGACCCAGAGGCATCATCGCTCGTCATAAGGCACGTGACTGATCCCCAGTTTCAGCAACGAAGCAGCTTGGTTGGCTTGGCGTGATGGCCAGTTCCAGTTCTTTCCGAGATCTTTCCTGTTAGACCCGCAATTGTTCTAGATGGGGCTAATTAGGCGAGGCAAAGCCGCCAATCTGGGGGAAGGGAAAGGCCGCCACTGACAGCGATCCCGGTGAGACCTCGTGCCGCTTGTCCAAAATAATTTCTGCTTGTGATTCCTGAATGTGTTAAAAGCTTCCCGTCTCGCCTCTTTTCTAGAACCGTTTAGTCATTTCATTCAAACCACCAAATACCCCCTCTTTGATAGACTATTGACAAAGCAAAGGCAATCTTTTCAGTTTGAATCTTCCTTTAAGTTAGATCTCATTTCTATACCCGAGCGATCAACAATAAGCTACTGAAAAAGTCCCACGAACAATTTTCGGCCGACCTCGGTTGGAAGTCCGCATCCATATACCACACATAGATCAGTCTACACAAACAATCCGACAAAATGGTCAAGGTTTTCTCTAATACCGAGTCCTTCAACTACTCCTGGGAGGAAGTATCTACTGCCAACTGGCGGAAATACTGCCCATGGAACGAGAAGTCGACGCACGTGATAGCCGTTGACACGCTCTCGCGTACCGTCGATCCCGCCACAGGCATCCTCCGCACCGAGCGTCTTATAACATGTCGCCAAGCCGCGCCTGAGTGGCTAAAGAAGATTCTCGGCGGCATGGAGGAGAGCCAAGTCCTTGAAACGTCCTACGTCGACCCCGCGAAGAAGGAGGTAACCATGGTGTCAGCCAACCTCACCTTCTCCAACCTCATCAATGTCGAGGAAACCGTTGTGTACAAGCCCTTGAGTGATCACAAGACGCAGTTCAGTCAAGTGGCCAAGATCACGGCGCTTTGCGGTGGCTGGCAACGCATCAAGAATACCATCGAGGACAGCTTGGTGACTCGATTTGGAGAGAATGCCGCCAAGGGCAAGGAGGGATTTGAGACGGTGCTGGCTATGAGCAGGCGCGTATTTGCCGAGGAGAGGGAGAGGGAGAAGCGCGGTACACTGCAGGCACAGGCGATCAACTTCCGTCAGGCCCAGACCGCTTGATTCGGCTTGACGCACCCACAAAAAGTCAATTCATCGTGATGGGCATGTCGATCCTCGACGCTGCCCCATCAGCACCACATCCACACATTCAACATCACCTGCGGCATTCATCTTACAGCGTCTCACACCGTTAGAAAAGGGGGTCTCAAAAGTTTTTGGTAGGAGTTATAGCATCGGGCGTTGCGGCATCGCGTTGCTTTTGGTGAGCATTTCTGGCGGGCTTGGGCCACGGAGTTTCCGGGGATACCCTGCTTTTGTACACGGCCTTACAGACGAAGTATCTCAACGTCTTTTCTGAAGCGCTCAAGATTAGACATCCGAGATCAGACGAACAATAGAACTTAGACATAGACGGATCAATGAGAACATAGACATTATCTCGTGCATATCCTGGTTTCAAGTTACATGACACTCTTGAATAACTCCATCTACTCATGCACCCATTTCCCATCCTCCCGACTAACCACAACCTCGTCAACGCCTTGCACCAGCCCCTCCACAATCATCCGTCCGTTGACAAGATCATTCTCCCTCGCCCGTCTATCTCCCTCCGCCTCACTATTCACAATCCCGGCCAGCATATGCCTCTTCGCCAGCCTCCTTCTCGCCACTGCAAAATCCACCTCGACAAACCACTTCTCATCCATCATCTCACTCGCCTCCCTCCACGGCGTCTTGTCCAACAACACATACAGCCCCTCCACGACCACGATCCTATGACTGGGCTGGATGATATACCCATCCGCCACAGGGTCTTTAATAGCATGATCGAAACTGGGTGCTGTGATGACTGGCGTGGAAGGGGTAAGGGGTTGACGGAGGGCGGCGACGAGGGCCAGGAAGGAGGCGGCGTCAAAGGTGAATTCTGCGCCGCGGCGGGCGTGGGCTGTGACTGGGTCCGGAAGGGCGGAGAGCTGGGCGCGGGTCAGGTGGTAGCCGTCCATGGGGACGTAGGCTGCTGGTGGAGGGGAGGTGGGTTCCAGGGTGGCAGCGCGGGCGTTGAGAGCTGTTACCAGGGAGAGGGCTAGGGTTGTTTTTCCTGGAGGTGAAACAGGTAAGCATGAGTTCGGTACAGAGGGCAGGAAAGAGTTTGGAGTAGAGCGTACCGGAGCCTGGGATACCGCCTATTGCTATCACTGCTGGGTTGTTAGCCGGTTACACCATGAGTTAAGAATGATGCTTTGCCGAGTCGGGAAGGCACTTACACAATCGTTGATCTGGAGGTGTCTGCAGATACCTATTCCAGGCCTTGTCGATGAGCCTGCTCAGTTGCTCTTCCATCTTGGCTGCACGATCATTTGACAGTCTCAAACGTATTTATCCGGGACCTGCAGCAGTTTTGTTGTGAGATATAATAACAGAAACAGGTGAAAACAACTTGTTGTGTCTTTGCCCATGAATTCACCCCCGGTGCTGAAGGATTCGGCGGGGCCGTGCCGTCCCGGGAATGATGTCAAACCCGTTTCCCCACAACCTCATCCCCATACCGGCGTCGTTCTTGCATACCGGGCCCGGAGCTCCCCACAACCTCACCTCAAGCTCACTTGGATATCAGAACCCCACACATCACAGCTCTACCTAGTGTTCTATTCATTGAGATTAAGCTAGAGCAGCGTATGTTCACTCCATGTCTGCCGACGACGACTTAAACTCTGGCCTTCTAGGCATCGGCCTGTCCCTGTCAGACTCGGAAGATTCCTCACAAGAAACCGAGAAGCCACTCACACGAGCGGAGAAGAATGCCCAGACGGAAGAGGAGTTCCAGAAACTCCGGAGCGTGTACAAAGCCAAGATTGAGAACGGAGAGGTGCGTTATTGGTTCCTGCACATGGAATGACCGAAAGCTGATATATAATCTCAAGATTTGGCAAACCATAGATCTTCCCTTGAAGGAGACAGTGTCCAAACCACTTGGCCAGGAGCTTTTACATGCGGTTGAGGAGCTGTACTTTTTTAGGAGGTATAGTGAGGCACTGGACTTTGTCGGAAAAGTGCTCGAAGAGGAAGAGAACGCCAGTAGGCTGGACAATGACTCAAGGGAGTTGCTCGGGTATTATCAGCGGAGGTGTGCCGACAGGATGAGGCAATGAGACCAAGCTTACGAGTTGGCAAAAACTCAAGAAAAACGTGTCTCCGCTACTATTGGTGTCATCCCACGCAGGACTCTGCAATGACGGACCGCCGGTGTATGCAATTCGTTGCTAGCAGGCAGGACCAAAACCAAGCACTATCACAGCACCAAACACACAAGTGGGATGCTTCCCCTACACTGTTCATTTCGGGGATGATCTGTAGATTGGTGTTCACTATGGGAGTACCACTGTTACCAATACCTAAACTTCCAAGGCACCGCTTGCAGCAAAGTCTGGCAGACACGTCAACCCTTTTTGGTGATTGCTACTGGTTCCAGATCAAACCTATCTAGTATCCACTCAATCATGTCTCATACACATCCAACCACATCCTACATCCTCGCGTCAAGAACTTGAAGCCTCAAGCACGGTCGGTACGCACGGTGACCCCGGTGAAGCAGCCTTCGTTGCTGATGCGTACCGTGGAACCATTAGCCCAACGCGAACTACTCAGTCCACGCGTGATGTCGGCACTAGGTCTGGCAAGGGTAATAGGCGCAACAACTGGTGCAGATGGTGAAGCGTCAGAGGCGGTGACGACCGGAGCAAAGTGAGCCGCCGCAGGGTTGAGGGCGGCAGGAACAGGCGCTTCGAAAGTAGTATCACCATGGCTCGGCTCGTTGCTGCCAGTAACCTCGTTCAGGACATCATAAGACGTCTCCTTCTGGTGGTTGGTATGATTAACAGCTCTCGCCCCTGTCGCATCGCCATTAATCTGATCCAAGGCGAAGCACGTCCCCTGGGCCTCCACTGTTGTGACGCCTGTAGACACGTCGACAGGGTCTGTAGACACGTCGACAGGGTCTGTAGAGACGTCGACAGGGTCTGTAGAGACGTGGACAGGGTTTGTAGAGACGTGGACAGGATCTTGGGCAATACGATTGCTGTTGGTGTTCGGGGCAGGAGTGTTGATCTTGAAGGAGCGGAAGCGGCTAGCAAGATCCCGAGCTGTACCTGACGCAGGCTTGACTGTATTCTTTGGTTTGTCCTCCTGCTTGGCCTCATTAACAGGAACCTCCTCGACGACCATATCATCGGCGGTGTCGTTGTCGCCCCAAGCAGCATCCTCGGTGGGCTTACTGACAGGAGGGGTGGCCGAAATGAAGGCCTTCTCACCCGTCGCCATCGGAGCCGTAGCACTAAGCTGAGCTGATGCAGTAGTCATGGCAGCACGATTGTGGGAGTTGAGGATCATGGGGGCAATTTCCAGCTCGAACAGTTTCTGAGGGGCTGGGTAATCATCCCGATAGAGTTCGTGAATCTGATCAAATGTGTACTCGATGCGCGGATTGGTCATAGATTCACCGCCGCGACCATCATAGGCCGTTGTGAGGGGAGGCGAAGGCGAAGGCGAGCTTTCGGAGATGGCCTCAGAATTGGCGATATCACCGGCAAGAGGCTCTTCGCCAAGGAACTCCTCCAGAACTTGAGTCTTCTCGTCCTCGGTAAGGCCACCGAAGTACCGGGATTGCTTCAGCAAGGGCCGTACGCGTGTCGCAACCGCCTGCTTGATTCCCTGGATAGTCTGCTGAATCCCAATTACATCGCCGGGAACACCACCGTCCTCGAGCTGGAAGAGTTCCATAAGTGTATCTTCCAGCCGATGAAGGGCGTTGCGCATGGCCGTCTTGTCGTCCACTGAGTTTTGAGTTTCCGCTTGGGAGATTGTGGCCTCCGACTTGTCCTGCACGGCAACGGTAGCATCAGAGGCATTAGCCACGCCTTGAGTATCAGAGTCATTGTGGACTGGAACGTGCTGCTTCGCATCTTGGTGCACAGTGGAAGTGCTGATGGTCAAGGTTGATAAGTCATTAGCTAGACGACTGACTTCAGCTGTACCTGTAACCGTGGACACGGCAGCTTCGTGAGTGTACCACGGCTGTAGACCGGCAAGATCTTGAGTGGCAGACTGGGTAGGAGAACCCGAGCCTGGGCTCGAATCGAGGCTCACAAGATCGGGTGGGCTTCTGTGACGGCCGGGGCTCGGCGTATTGTAGGAGACCAATACCGAAGGCAACGCACCCGCTGTTGTGGAGGCCGGGTCTGTATTGACTTCGACGCTGGCTGTCTTTCTCGCAGGAGTAGACACTTCCGCTTGAGTCGCCTCATGAGGGACTGGAATCTCGGAATGAACGGAGAGAGTATCAAGAGACTTTGTGACCTGTGTGGTCGACGCGTTGGTGGTAACATCAGAGTCAATAGCCAGGCCCTCCTGCTCCTTGAGAACATGCTCAACAGGAGCAGGCTTAACATGGACAGATTCAACAGCAGGCCGAGCAGAGATAGGATTGACAGGCACTGGGTCGCCAGATGTTGGCTGCGCAGATTGGTTCTCGCGAAGAAGGTTGAAGGTGGTCATGAATTTGGTGAGGGTCTCACCGGTGTCGAATTGCATGAGGTGAAGGTCCTCCGGACCATCAGACTCTTTCTTACAGGCAAGAGTGACACGATGGTTTTCCAGATCCGTGGGCTCCGGCAGGCGAATGTTACTAACCTGGTAAAAAGCAGGTTGAAGATGGCTTAGAGACACAGCAAAGCGAATGTGAAATGATCCAAGGGCTGAGCCAGGAGGCTTGGCCAGACGGATTTGAGCTTTGCCAATCTTGGCCGGCTGGGTGCTGCGGTCAAGGTAATAAACAACTGAAGTGAAGTCAATGTTACCGACCTCAGGGCTCTCCGAATTAGTAGATGCCTGGGGAGGCTGCACAACAGGCTGAGTTTGAATCGTAACTGGAGCGTCAACCACGGCTTGAGTGGTGACACCTTGCGCTTCAGCAACAGGAAATACTTCAGCAGCTGATCGAGCAATGTTTTGTGTGGACGGGCTGACAGTCTCAAAATTGGCTGCAACAACTCGGGGATCCGACGGTACACCGCGAGCCCAGTGTGAGTGCATTTTCTTAGGCTGAGAGGCTGCAGAGGTCGGCCTAGAGGCCATGGACAACTGTGTGTTGTTGATACGGTTCTGGCCGCCGAAGTTGCGGACTGGAGTATGATCATCGGAAAGGACGATGCCCGGTGTTGAAGTGCGAGGTACAGGAACCCAAGGGGGAATTTCGCCGCGGCGACCATGAGCTGAACCGGGACGACGTGTGGCACGAGTCGTAGCTGGGGCACGATGAGTATAGTCCTGAGCTTGCTGTAAAGCGCCTACAGCGTTGTGGTCAAGAGCCCGTGTGGCGAGCTCCTGAACCACAACAACTCGACGTCTATCGAGCGGAGTCAAGCCTGCGACAGCTTCGGCATCGGCATCGTTGAATCTGCCAGAGGCAATTGCCGCTGCACTAATGTTAGTTCCTGAAATATCATTGGACACGGGTGTAACGGGCTGTCTTACCAGTCCACTGGTTGCGTCTCGCTGACATAGGAACAGCTGGTTGGGCTCGACCGGACTGGTGGCCGTGACGAACGGCAACAGGTGCGTTTCGGGGTCTGTCCTCCATGGGCAGGGTTTCAAGACGGGCAGTTCCCAACTCCTCCTAGTGATCGGGGAAAGAATGTCAGTAAATGCCAGACCAGTGACCTCTCCAGAATATGGGATGGAATGAGCAGAACATACCATCATAGCAGCGAAAACCTCGGGTCTAACGCCTCGGGCCTCCATATCTGTGCGCTGCTGGTCCTCTGTATGCTGGCGCTCAGCGGCGCTCATATGAGCAGCTCCAAACATGTTGGATGTTGAGGTCTGATCCTCAGGTCAAGTTTAGGTGTGTTGAAGAGGAGCGGTTGAGAGACAGGTATCTGTCAGTGAGAGAGGCTTCTGAATATATTATAAAAATGGTCAGCAAATTGCGGTGTCTACCGGGCAGGGCTATAAAGCAGGTTCTGGAAGAGAGAGATGCAGTAGAGGTTGGGCTAGTTGCTGTTGTCGTAGGCATAGTCTATGCACAATGAATGTCATTTTTTCCTCTGGAGTATCCTGCCACAATACCGAGTAACCACACCACAAGGACCATGATAGAAACAAACCAGCAAGAAACCAAGTGATCACCAGGAGGTAAACATACCTTATCTGACCACAAGGTCACGATGCACTAAAGTGCGGATGATATTGTTGTTGTGTACACCACTAAGGCAACGAGGTTAGATGTCATTCAAATCAAGCTTCTGCAGCATCAAGGTTTTATTTGTGGAAGAGTGCAGAAGATGGAAAATTCAAAGAGGTGGAGGTGGAAGAGGTAGGAATGGGGAGCTGGCGGTCCGACCCCAATTCAGTGGAATAGAAACTGCCCGGATTGATGAAGGTGCGGGATGGGATCGAGACTTCTCTATGGAAGGTGGGCTGCACAGTCTCGGCTCCGGAAGTGAGGGAAGGTGCGAGGCCCGTATAGCACCTTGTTGTCCTGGCCTTGGGTTGGGAACAACCCGACCTCGACCGAGACCTGAGTTCCAGCTGGTATAGGTACAGGTGCTGGAGTATATGATGCCACTCACCAGATGAGAATATTGATGCCCAGGTAGTTGATGCTGAAGGAAGTCCAGTACACAATGTTGATGGTTGTGGTAAGGTGGAAGAAGTGGCAGCCTGAGGTCGGAAGGCTAGAATTTATAACCCAGAGCCAGACACCCTAGCTTTGCTGGCTCGGCTCACATCACCTAGCTAACAAGCACTCCAGTCCACTGCGAGATGGGCCTTGTTGGTAACGGATGCAGCTGGCTGGCTGCTGTTATTGGTGACCAATCGAGACAGCCGGGCATGAGATAAAGTCATCCCGACGATAGAGAAGGTGAAGGTCTGTCTCCAAGAGCATGCTATCACGAATCAGCTGCCCGGAAAGTAATTCGGACTGACAAGAATGACCCAGCACTAAAGAGCAAGAGGTATCCAGATAAGACAAGATCAATGATCAACCTCCTTGACATAGAGGCGGCCAGGGACAATGGCGCCACTTCCCAACTGCTCCTCATATATTCAGAGCATCTTGTCTTTAGGACGCACTGGACACGGACGAACATGTCAGCAACATGATGTGGAAGACCTGTTATACTGTTCTTTGGAGAGGGAACATGGTTTGGGCACAATGCATGTCCATGATACCTGTTAAGGCACAAAAACAAGGTCGGCATACGGATGCAGGTCATTGAATGATGATGTTTGAAAATCCATTCTTGGATTGCATTTGGCAACGACACTTTGGTCACTGATGTCGTATACCTGTACTGGGCATTGTCAGTATACGTCCAAACACGGATCAGGGCTTGGCAAGGAATGTAATGTACAGACTGTTGTGCTAGGGTTTTCTGGCCGTGATACACACTCTGAGCAGGAAGTCACACGGAAGCCCGGGGTTATCAGTATGGCAGCTGATGAGGAGCCGTGGGTATCTATGTGGAAGGGAAGGAGAACACGGAAACAGTTGCAAAGAAATCGTATGTCATTACGATACCTCGAAGACCCAGCAAGCCAACGCCTCGCCTTATGATTTATGCCCATAGCCCTCCGTATCATGCAATTTCACTCCTGCCACCTATTGTGGGGGAACATATGGCTTGACCAACATCTCGCTGAACTTCTCCAGCTTTTCCTTGCCGCGAACCTCTTCCACAAGCAACGGCATCTTCACAACGTTGAACTCATCGTACAACTCTTCAATCTGGTCGAGGTACTTTTTTTGCATCCGTCGGCGGGCGCCGCAATGTTCGCACTCCGATCCGGGCTTCGGGTAGAGCAGCTGGTTGACAACGATGCAGTGAGTGTCGATGCCGTAGCTGGCGAGTTCTTGGATCATGCGCTCTGTCTCGTACAGAGACAGGAACTCAGGGATACACACACACACGAAGGTTGTCAATGCTTCATCCTTGAACTGCGTGTTGACCTCGGAAATAGTCTCACGGAGGGTCTCCAGCTTTTGCATCATCTCGTTCAAATTCTGGCCGTTGGGCAAGGTGCCATTGGAACCCAGGAAGCCGTTGAGCAGGGGTCCGTATTGGGAGGACAGCTGGGAGACCTTGGCCAATGCCTTCTCCAGGACGGAGGGGAACTGCAGGAAGCGGAGCGTGTGGCCGGTGGGTGCGGTGTCGAAGATGATGGTCTCATATGAAAGAGACTTGACCTGCTTCAACACTTCGGCGAAGGACATGGCCTCATCGATACCAGGAATCTATGTGGATCTCGTCAGCACGTAACCGTACGAGGATGCCGCGAACGACCTACAGCAAATGCAAGATCCTGCATCATTCCACCCATGCCACCCATATCAGCAGCGTTATCCTCTCCTTGGCCGGCAAGCAGATCTTGGATACTGCCGTTGGGGTCGATCTCCATGGCACTCAAGTTTGTGAACCCCTCCACCAGCCTCGCCTCCTTGCCAAACTTCTGACTGAAGGCATCACTCAAATTGTGTGCTGGGTCGGTCGAGATAAGGAGTACTGAGCGCCGGACCTTGGCCAGCTGGATAGCCAAACTGCAGGATGTCGTGGTCTTTCCAACACCTCCCTTTCCACCCACAAAGATCCATCGCAAGGATTTCTGGTCAAGTATTGACTGGAGGCTCGGCTCCATCGCATCTGAATCTACAACAGCCGCAGACATCTTGGACGAGTCGTTATGGGTTTTGAGTTGAGTTGTTGGTCATGCGCTTCAAGCTACCAGATGTTTGGACTGTTCACCCTCTTCCTGACCTTGGGTCTTTGATAGTGTCGATAACCGGAGTTGGCGACTGCCTCAATTACTTGCTTAGGTATATCGGACGTCTTAGAACAACAACAAGTCGCGAGTCATTCAGGTTGTCGAGGATAGTGGTTGGGTCGTCTTGGTTGGAACATCAAAGTTGTTTGGAATCGTGGAGTTGCTTCGAGAAGCTCTAAAGCAGCAACGTCACCGCCCGCTGACCCACTCGAGGGGTCGAGGCTCCAAGAGTCCAGGCACATGCGTGCCAAGACATGAACACCCAGAGCCTGGATCAACAGACCTCAGGGGTACGACATCCTCATCTTTTGCACAACAATACATACTTGGGCATATCTACATGTACATGATTGCTCAGAAGTCTATGTATACTTGGGAATGAGCCCACAAAGAAGGAATTCAAGATAGGGACTTGCTATGTCCCTTTATCTCTAGATGTAATGTCCTAAATGGTTCTATAGGAACCGCTTGCATGTGATAGAAAGAGTCCTACCCTACACTTCAGGTGTCCGGCGACCCTCTTTGGCTCGCAACCTGCACTTCGTCTATGATGGACTCCTTTGACCCATAGGCATTTTCGTGGCAGAGGATCCATACCACCGAATCAGATCTGATTTAGCTGTCTACACTATGTCCCGTTACCATCGCACGGCAAGTCTCCGGCTGTTGGAGTGTTGAAAGCTCGGTTTACCGGCCCAATATTGTATCTTCTGTCCGTAGATCAGATTCCAGCTGCAAAAGCAAAACCGGACACGATGCTTGGACAGATAATACAACTATAAGCTCTTTGCAGGATGCCCCAAGCCGGTATCAGTCCTATGCTAGGAGAGGTTAGGACACCGCCGACGGGATCGGCGAACACCGTATCCTTGAACGGAGCCCCGTTTTTGCACCAGACCATCGATGTGGGAATGTCATATTGCAGCTCTTTCCAGGCCGATAAAAACCACAAAGAAGCTCGTGAATTATTTAACACTCCCTAACAAAAAGCCGCCATAACCACATCTTTTGGAGTATTTCTGCATCAGAATTGAGTTTCCCGGCGAACTGCCGTCTTCAGTACTCCAACCTCAACTCAAGGCGGTACCCCACAACGCCAAATACCCCACCATCTCCAGGTCCCCATCCGTCTTATCCAAGCAATCAACCCAACACCCGTAATCCAAAGAAGAGGCAGCAATGGCAGCCCAACACAAAGCCCCAATAACCTGTCACATCCTTGACACGACTCTCGGCCGACCAGCACGTTCCGTGCGGGTGAAGCTCGAACTCCTGGCCTCCTCCGACCATCCGCATCCTTCGCGCGTCTTCGAGTCCCGAACCGACGAAGACGGCCGGGTCAAGACGTGGCTGCCATACTCCTCCTCTACGTCGAGCGGCGAGATACCGGTCTATTCACTGGAGGACGTGCTGGGCGAGATCAAGGGGGCAAGCAGGTGGATGCTGAGATTTGACACCGAGGGATATTTCGGCGAGGGCAAGACGTTCTTCCCCGAGGTTACGGTAGTTTTCCGGGTTGAGGAGGGCCAGACGTATCACGTCCCGTTGTTGTTGGCGCCGTACAGCTATTCGACTTACCGGGGTAGCTAGGGCGGAATATGAAGGGAAGCTCAAGGTGATGGTTTGATGCATGGTTTATGGCACAATGGGTTCGAAGCTTGAGCTGGAGGAAAGAGTCAGGAGAAGGGGGGTCGTACAGCAGGACACTAATAACACTACCAATCTAGAGCTACACTCAGGTGATGCCAACCGAGCATACGAGGACCCAAGAACCCATTCTCAACGTGACTTATGGGTCAAGTTCAAGAGCAGGACCCATCTGTCTGCAGTCCAATAGCAAGTCTACGTAAACCAATCCCGCTTTTGCTTGTGATCCCAATGCAGACTCAGACTCCGGCTCAGACATAGGAAATTCGTTCGTGAATCATCAACATTCTTAAAGTCATCCCTCCGCCTAGGAAATGACCAACAAGCCTAACCCGCTTACGCCTTCATTCGCGCGCTTCGTTGGCCAAGATGCAGCGTACTCCGACGCTATCGGTGAATCAGCCTCTTCAAGAGACTCCTCCTCCTCCTCGATGGTAAATCGGTCCCTTGAGACGGGCCTATAAAGCCTTTGCCTAGCGTGGGAGATGATCCCGGCGATGGCTCGGCATCCGTGTGCATCTCCGTGCCGTTGGATGACACGAAACTAGCATTCCCATCTTTCGAGCCTCGTATCGACTCCGGGCTTCGTTTAGTGCTGATCATGGTGAGGTCCTCTGCATCTGGCGACTGAGCGTGCATCAAAACGAGCTCGCTGTACGTCCGCTCCATCTCTGGCGTAATCACACCATGGCTGAGAGTTCGTTTACTTCTGTATCTTGAGCTTCGCCTCTGTCCGCTGACCGTTCTGTGTACGGCTATGTCGTCGGCACCGATAGAAGCATTGCCGGACGTGTCTGCGTCCGGATGTGGTAGAGTAGTGTTACGGACACCGTCGAATGACGGCGGAAACCCGGTATCTCTCCTTGGACGTCCAGAGATTGTCGGGCTTGGTAGTTCTCCCATGGTATCCATGCTGGACCAGCCTCTTAATCTGTCTTTGCGTGACCTGCGCATTGCTGTGTGAGTGATTTGCACAAATGACCGGAAGTGGATGTCCCTGACGAGGGAAAACGGGTGCTGTTATAAGCCAAAGCAACAAAGAGAAAGGGTTCAACAACAGCCAACGAAAGGTTATTGTTCCAACTAGTCAAAAGAGACAAGAACGACAGATACGCCAGGTACCCGGGAGAAATGGAATGAAGCCTGACAAAGACCAGACGACGCGAAGCTGATGAAAAACCAAGAACGATGCGACTTCCAAGACCAGAATGCATGCTTTATATCCTAACATCTGGATTACAGCACTTGCTGTGGAGAGCCAAACGCAGGACTGCGCAAGTCATCGAATAGTAATCCCGTGCCGCAGGCATGAGGTCGTCTGGGCCTCTCGAAACCCTCCTTCACCTTAGGTCTGTTGTCTGAGGATGACGACAATCGGGCGCAACGGCCGCGGTCGCTTGAAACTGAGTGGTTGACAATAAATGTTGGCTTACCTTGAAGGAAGCAGTGGGGTCGCTCTTAGCCGCGACTAAGACCTTGCTGGGTAAAGCGGCGGTTTGGTTGGCGCGCGGCAGGCCTGATGAAGCAGACCCTGGTCCTCGCCAGAGGAATGTCTTGGGCTTGTTTCGTTTATGGTTTGTTTCGAGATCGATGGACAGCTGCAACAATTTGCTAAGCGGTGGCGCAGTCCACCAACAGTCCAGGTGTTATGAGAAGAGACTATGTGGATGGGCACTGTCTGTAGGAAGAAAAGAGAAACAGCAGATTGATGAAGCCGTACAAGCCTTACACACAAGTCAGGCTGCCCTGCTAGAGAGCAATCGCTCTCCTTATATCAGATGACTGGATACCAGCCATCTAAGCCTTCCGGTCCGCAGATGCTCCACTCGAAACGGGCGTGGTCAACCGCTTACAAAGGGTGCGGGAAAGAACCTCGGATTTCGACGCGGGTTTGCTGCGCACATTGCGTGACGCGGATAGTACCTGACCAGTCAACGTGAGCCGTGAGCCCGACCTTGGGTTGGCATTGTGCCGTTCATGCATAGCAGTGGCAACGGTCACCAGATCTCAAACAGCGACTTCCAGCGACACAGGTCGCCTCCCAGAATCGACATGGAAATAATAGTTCAGACGTCCCGTCTAAACCTGGAACCCATTCAGCCAAGCCACACCACAAACGCGGCCAAATTGCCCCCCGTCCGGGGTTCCACTTCCGGGCCGGTGATCGTCGCCAAGTGCCGGGCTTCCGGCCAGGTCTAGTCTACACGTGTACACGGCACATCAAAAAATGGTAATCTGTGACTCCTCAAGCCAAAGATATAAAGCAAGCTGTCATAATATCATCTGTACGTAGGTCTGTCAGCTCATCGCTTCGTGTTGAGACAGATGCAGGAATACTCTCCGCATATCGTGCTGCACGGCGGAAGTTTGGAACTGGTCGGAAGAACCGGCTCGACGTGAAGTGGGCCATCTGTCTCTTCCAAGAGCTGGCGTGTCCAAAGCTGCAAATATGACGAGACACCAATCGATCGGTTTCTTTTGGGATTTTCTTTAAACCAGGTCATTGTTTCCACAAGCGATATGACGAAAGCAAGCAAGTGTTCACCAAGGCAACCACACGGGACGGCGGAAAGTGACTAGAGTCCAGACCGCTGACCACTGCCACCGCCGGTAACACCGTACATACCTGTAATGGCCTCGAAAACCGAAAAGAAACACCAGTCCCCGGCCACACGTTACCTCTCAGGTTGGTGGTTCTAGGCCCGGGCAGGGGGGCATTTCAGAGAGCCACAATACTTAGAAAGTGTGGCGTTGGCTAGGTGAGGCGCAGCTACCTGTCGCCCGGCTTATCGCTGCCCGTTGCTTGGCCAATGGTGATGACGTACTTGTACCTGCATTAGGCGCATGAACACGGACGGCGATAGGTACCTGCCGTGGTCTGGTACCTGACAACGTCTGGAAGACAACATTCCGCGGAAACAGCTTGATCAGCATTCGCCATAACCCATAGAAAGATTATCCGTCGATATAACCCTCTGAAATGGCTGCCGGAACCACCCATGACACACCGCCAGTTGTGACTGAGGACACGACAGAGCTCTCCAAGCAGTATGATACGCCATTGGGTCTCGCCCATACCACAATGCAGGCCCTGAAGGACCGCATCAAGCTGCACTATGACCTGGCAAGTGATTATTATTTGAGCCTGTGGTAAGTCTTAAGCAAGGGCGTTCAATCCTCAATTTGTTACACAAGGGTGCCCCCTGAAACCTGATGAAAGTGTGTCCTCAATCTGACTGGTGAATAAGGGGCGAACATATCCATCATGGTTACTGGGCGACCGCGGAGTCCAAAGCAAAGGACTCCAAGGAGACAGCTCAGATCAACCTGATTCGTCTGTTGCTTGATATCTCAGGCGTTACTGCTGGCAGCAAAGTGCTCGATGTCGGCTGTGGTATCGGAGGAACCTCGAGATATCTGGCTTCACAGTTGGGATGTACCGTAACTGGCATCACAATCTCCGGCAAGCAAGTCGAGATAGCTAAGCGGTTGACCAAGGCTGCAGCTGAGAAGGAGGAGGCCGGCGTAGGTGAAGCCGTTGAGGATGCGAAAGGGTACTTCAAACTGGGCAAGGGCCGGGTCAGGTTCGTTGAGCTTGATGCGGAGACCATGGGCGAATACTTCGCCAAAGACTCTGGTGCTTTCGACGCTGTCTGGATCAGTGAAGCACTCAGCCATCTTCCCAACAAGGCTCTTTTCTTCCGAAACACGTACAAAGTTCTGAAGCCCGGCGGCAAACTGGCTCTTGCAGACTGGTTCAAAGCCGAGAACTTGGACGACAAGGCGTTTAACGATGACATCAAGCCCATTGAAGGTTTGTTTGCGCCGTCCCCTGGTTGTTTGGAGATCAGGTGCTAATTTTCGAGCTTCAGACGGCATGCTCCTGCCGCCGCTATGTACACAACAAGACTACGTTAAGCTTGCTATAGAAGCCGGATTGCAAGTCCATGGGGGACCTAAAGACATAAGCAAGGATGTCGCCAAGACATGGTAAAGCACCCCATAACCCATCATCCGGGACACTACGAACATCGATACTGACTATGGCAGGGATATTACCTGGTCTCTTATCCAGAGTCCTTCTCTCTGGGCATTTGCGCTCAGTCAAGGTAGAGATGGAATCGCGTTTCTGCAATCCTTTAGGGCCATGAGACGAGGTTATGCCAATGGCAACTTCAGATATGCCGTTGCCGCATTCCGAAAATAGGAGCAGAGGGCCGATAGACGCGGATCAAGGCGTTGCATCCCGCATGTCGTTGGAATGTGACTTGTTTTGCGGGCATATAGCGACATCGGCGGCATCCGATCATGTTAAAGCTCATCTGGACAGACCTAAATCAACTTTGAGAGATATGACCTGCTTTGGTTACGAATAGTGCTTCTGGGCCATGTCGCAGTGTCACGGCTAGAAGTGTAGCTGCCGCTGAGAGTGCCATTGGAGCTTTTGAGGGCATGATATAGTTGGGGGGCAACAGATCGACTTGTACACCCATTCGGCAGCGCCTCCGGTTCCCCTCCTTATCTTATGGTGTCTTGGAGTGCAGTATGTGCCACTCGTTTATGTACGCAAGTACTGACGGCAACGCAGGGTGGAGACACACCATCACGGTTGATGAATGGATGGTTGGTGGTGTGCTCTCTACGTCCAATGGCTAGAAAGACCTTCCGCCGGGCAAGGGTCAGGTTCCCACCATACCTGCAGCATACTGTTCCGCCGCAGAGTAGCAGACTTTTTGTTCACCCGCATTGCGGAGACCAATATTAGACCGAGTTGTTCCACCAGCAGAAAGAAACAAGCTCCGTAGGTAGAGCTGACGAGCGCCTGGAGTCAAGGGATCAGCAAGGAAGGATGTTCTCGTGGGCCGCTGCTGGGCGCAGTGATATCTTCCCGTTTCAAGTCAGTCCTCACAGAGAGTCTCACACTTGGTCTTTGGTGACTGTGGCAGGCCTCAATGACAGACTCGACCGACTGTGCAGGGCAAAAGCTGTGTCTCGGCCGGCACGAGTCTTGAAACGGTGTAAGCTCGAGGTGGGGGAGAGGGGTTTTGGGTCCCTGTCCCTGTCTGTCCCTGTCCCTGAGCTGTCAAATCTGAAAGAGGAGATTGAGCACGTGTGCAATTGCTCGCTTTTTGAGCTGCGGCCAGGGTCCAATGGTCAGAAACGTGGTCCGTGATGCACTGATGGTTGTTCTAGATTTTTACTGCGTCCCCCCACTTCGTTGCAACTCAGTGCAAGCTCTTTACACAGATTTACTACGTCTAAGGTACGGTATGTAACCATCAACGGTAACCCCACCCCGGAAGCAGGCCCGTCGCTTGCAAAATACTGCGTACGAGAGTACTACCGCGCACGCAGTTGTTCGTACCCGACCTCCTCAACGGAAGGAGGGGCGGGAAGTAGTGAGGTGCTTTTCGAAAATTCTCGACGATAACGTCTCGCACACGTGTAAATGGCCGTGGCATTCCCTTCTCTTTGCGCAAAAGCCTTTATCGTTGACTTGTGTTTCTTCCCTCAACTCTTAGTGGTTCGTAGGATTGTGGTTACTAAGTGCTAGTCTTGCTTTTATCTTTATTATCCTCGGCACAAGACCTGGCCCCTGTACGAACCCACCTGGTCTTGGCTTTAGTGTACGTAGCTCTCTTTCAGGACGACCCATCCAGAACCTGGAAGCGAGCATTGGCGTCATAGGGGGACGACAGCCCGTCGCCGGATCTGATCTCAACCCGCCTTACCACCTTTTCCCTGGGCCATCCCAACTTCAGGCTCAAAACTGTCTTGCTGTCTGCATCGTTTCGCAACTCTTTGGCTCAAAAAGAGGCGATGAAATACGGGCAGCAAATCGAGAGGGAATCGGTGCCGGAATGGAGTCTTCGTACGTTGAAACCCTCCCAAGTTCTCAATCAATCTTGCATCTGGCGAAAAGAGGCCAATAGCTGATGTCAGAGACCCTCTACTTCAGATAACATCGACTACAACTCGTTGAAGCACCACATCAAGGTGCACACAACGAGGGACCAAGCCAGCGCCATCTCCATACCGGGACACCAAGATACCGCATTGCGGAAATTCGAGGATGAATTGTTTTTAGAGCTCTGCCGACAGCACGATCGGGTCGATCTGTTCGTTACGAGCAAAGCGAACGAACTGTCGCGGCGACTACGTAAGGAAGATGCTAATACACATTTTCGCTGAACGCATCATGTACTGACGGCACTCTCGCCACGTAGAGCATCTCTCTGACCAGATACACAAGTTTCTAACGCGATGTGCGACGTCAAGCCACCGATCGTCGCCAAGGATACAACGACGTTACCAGAAGTACAGCCGGGATCTCGAGCAATGCAACGACGACATTGACGCTTTGAATCGCTTTGTGAAGGCGCAGGTCGTTGGTTTCCGGAAGATATTGAAGAAGTATAGGAAATGGACCGGCTCGCCCACGCTCGGGACTCGATTCCAGGAGACCGTCCTGTCCCACCCAAAGAGTTTCACCAGGCGCGACTTTGCGTACCTGCAGATGCAGTGTGACGGGTTGAACAACACACTGCGAGCAGTTCAACCAGATCCAACCACGGCAGACTTGGCACCATCATCGAATACCGATGGTGAAGAAGGAAACCAGACAGCGCCCAGCGACGGAAATGCGCAGGAAGACCGCCAGACACAGCTCCAGTTGCCGGAACCAGCCGTCCCTTCCCAGGACTACTTCGAGCCGCAAGGGTATTGGAACGAATACGATAATGGCAGTGAAGCTGGTGATCTGGACCGCAATGGAGACGGGGCTTATACCATCTATATTGACCCTAATGATTCTGCTTTCCCCGGATGGGACACTTTGTCGAGGCTTTTCCGCATACCCTTGGATAAGACCAGGCAATGGTTCGCCCACGGTTATGTCGAGACGCCAGGCGCAGCCAGTGCATCCAACAGCAACAACCAGCGTGACCTGAACACGGACTCTGCCATATCAAGGAGGGAAGGCGCCCCTCTTCTCATCGCCAGTTCCGCCTCCTCCTATGGCACGACACAAACCCACCTGGTACCATCCTCGGCTTACACGTCTCCCACGGTGAATGGCAGCAGCTACAACATCTCGCCGCCCTTCCGCGGTGCCTCGTCTCTCAACACGGAGACGGATGATGACCGACCGTCGATCTACGACTACCACGACCAGCTCTCTCGACCCTCACGAAAACTGACGTCCACCTGGTCCGACGACATTCCGTTTCCCGCCGGCTACGAAGCCCACTACGCCGCGAACCTGCCGAGTGTGGAGGCACAACGGATAGCCAGATACCGTGAGCGTCTCCTGTTTTATGGCACCATAGGCGCTTTTGCGGCAGCTTTCATATTTCTCATGGTTGCCGCCGTGTTGATGTTTACTGGTCGGCATAGGCTGCGGGTTGAGGTGGACGCGGGTGTCACTATCGGCGTATGTGCGAGTCTGGCTTCTGGGTGTGCGGCGTTGGGAATGAACATGAACAGGCAGGAGTCTGGAGGTTGGGCCAACTGGGTGCTCGTGATTGGTACGTTTGCGACGATATGCCTGCTGAATGGCGGGTTGCTTGTTATGGTCGTGGGAAACACGGCGCTCTGAGGTGCCGTCTGCTTTGTGATACCGGGTGAGGCTGTCTGGTTTAATGGTGTGGCATACCCATAGGCATCTGGGAGTTTAGGGTTCGTGTTTTCTAGCTTCGTGATGAACGGGCGGCATGCATTGTATATAGATCGCCACGGTATACACAGAGCGATATCTTAGCATAAGCGGTAGCCTGTAGATGAACTATAGAGTCGTGCTACTCTCAAGGTCAGGGGCCGTGACAACCAGGAGTTTCTAAGACCTGCTATTTGCAGTGTATGGTCGGCTCTTGTGTTCCGTTCACTTAAGGATGCAATTCTTGTTCATTTCCTCATGAAGCCACAACACATCTACTTCTTGAAGTGTGCCACCATGGTGTGCAGCTCTTTGATCCGCTTGATGGCTGCCGCGCGGACTTCCCGTACAATATCCCCAGCCGGAAGATCTTGCCTCACCAGGCCAACACCACTCCCGCTGTACGATGTCAGTTGTGTGGTCGCTAGTGGATTCGTAGACAATACTTACGCCCATGTGACACCTCGCGTCTTGTCGCCTTTGGACTTCTTGATGTTGTCCTCTAATGACATGCCACCGACGTGGTCTCGGTAGGCATCCGTGACGACGCCCCTTCCGTCATACGCTGCGGGCCAGATGGCCGAGGTTCCTCGGATGGCGTCGTGGAAAGTTGTCCTGCAACCGTTAGCAGAGATTTGCGTGTTGGGGGAATGGTACCTACTTGACTGTTGACGTTGCAGCATCAGCGGTCTGAGAGATGGTCTTCCTGTAGTAGTCATTGGCACCCGACTCCTGGGACAGGATGAACTAGAGAGAAAGTCAGCAAGACAGTTTCCCACGCTTCCAAGCCATCCTAGACCTACCCTTGTTCCCATAACAGCTCCATCAGCACCTAGAACAGCCTCAGTCAGCACAACAACCCTTGCCTACTTCCCTCCTACAAGGATCAACTCACCCAAAGCCAAAGCAGCCGCCACCCCCCGACCATCCGCAATCCCCCCTGCCGCCACCAGCCCAACCTCCCTATCCTTGAACCCCTCCAACAACATAGTCTTCACCTCCGGCACGAGACTAATCACTCCCACCCCCTGCGCATACTGATGCCCCCCGGCATCGATCCCCTGCGCAACGATCACATCGGCCCCGTCCAACACCGCCTGCCTCGCCGCCGCCACCGTGCCCACCTGCACAAACACGCTGAACCCGGCGTGTTTACACACCTCCACAATCTGCCTCTGCGCCTCCCTCCCGCCCCTCTCCAGATCCGGCGCGAACAACCACACCGCCTGCGGCGAATGCTCCACCAACACCGGCAGCGCCGTCTCCTCGAACCGCGTCACGGACTCATGCGTGAGGATGAACCCGACGCCGACGGGGAGGGGCGTGAGCGTCTCCTCCGTGAGATCGAGGGCGTCCCGCGCCGAGGAGAGTTCCTCGGATAAGGTGCCGAGGGCGGCGGAGTTGGGCGTGAAGTCGTAGCCGCCGGCGATGAAGCCGAGGCCGCCGGCGCGGGAGACGGCGGCGGCGAGACGGCCGTTGGAGAGCGGGAGCATGGGTGCGGAGATGATGCTGGGTTGCTGGAGGTGCGGGAAGAGGGCGGTCAGGAGGGGGCGGGCCGTCACCTCCGGTTTGGAGAGGGGGTTGTGGAAGGGGTTGAGGGTCGGCATCTTGAAGAGAACTGATCCTGGGTTGGCCTAAAACAAGTGTTGTAAGTTGACAGGTGGTGAGGGAAGAAGGATGGTGGGTTCAAGTCGCCGGTAATGGAAAAGGTTGTGAAGGGGGAGGTAATCCAGTGAGTCGTATGTACAATGCTAGAAATGAAGCGCTGTTTCTTTCGGCTAGTGTCAGGTCGTGTAATGCAGTTTGCATGCGTTGCGCATGAGTACGTTCTTTAAGCTGATGAGGGCCTGTTTATGTGATTCATCTGGCTTCGTAACACGGAGCTCGGTTGGGCGGTTGCGGGGATGTGGGGAAGCGCTTCGGATCCGTGGTATAATGTCGATCCGTAAGGCCGCGGAGATGCCGGAACTGGATCGGTTGTTGAGGAGCTGTGTGGATACAAGATATGATCAGTCTTTTACTCAGCAGGTACAGTATATTGTGTTGTTCTTCATGGCTTGCTCACACAAGTCTATGACTCGCCTAGTGTATATACCCAACTGTTTCCTGAGACGTCAAAGTCGAGGCGGCTAACGGGTAACCCGCTCCCACCCGCTGCCCCAAGGCTAGCCTGTTTTGGTCATAACGGTTCAGGAGAGATCCCGGACAATTTGGTAAAGTACGTGGCATATATCCAAAGCCGATGTGTGCTGCTATGTAACCCGTTGTGCATATTACCCGCTCTATCTTCACAAGACCTGTTCAGCAGTTTGTCTTCACCGTGATCCTATCATCAACACCATATCCGAACTTCGCTCTGAGCGCAGCAACCCTGCGTAGCACAACGTCTGGTCCGGTGTTAGCGTTGAAGAGAAGTAAGCATTTGAATGTAGATCGTTCACTAACCTCCGATCCCTCGCTGCTTCGCCGACATCCAGGCTCCCTTGTAAATAGGCGGGAACATGTCGCTAGCCCCTGGAATGACAGCCCAGAACCACACCAACATCTCGAGAGCTCTTCCCCCTACAACACAAGCAAAGGGAGTTAATACGTTTACGTGTGCCGGGTTTTCCCTGACGAGTTCGAGGAATGTATGCGATAGATCCGCGCTAAAGCGGACGGCGAAGCTCACCGCGGCCAGAGCCTTGACCTCATCCGGTTCCGCGACGATTTGTATGCTCGGGTCATAGACGGGTTGTTTGCTGGGCAACGTTGACGGAATGGTTGTTCCCTCCTTGGTGAAGAGAAAGGGTGTGTATAGTATGAACATTGCGCCTCGACACATGTGGTATGCATCACACATTCCCTCGCATCGCTCGGTCTGCCGCATCAGAGCGGTCAGGGTATCACGGATTTCTCGGTCCAGCTTTTCGACTGTCCGGGTGTCTGAGACGCGGCGCAGGTGTCGTGTCATGCCGTCTGCATCAGGCTCCGTACGCTGTGCTTCCCACAACAAGGCACGGTGCAGCAGTACGGCGGACTGAGCCCGTCTAGCAAACCCCTTGAGTGACACGTGGACAGGCGTGGAGAGAGAGACACTGTCAAGTGACACGGTTGGATTCGTGCCGGGTGATATATCTGGAGGGAGTAGAGCATCCGATGGCGGACATTCCATCAAGAAAGGCAGTGCATTGATGTACTGGCTGGCACGGATGAGTCTAATCATGCGTGAGCAGGTTAGCCTTTCAGCAATTATGCTAGGAATGAACGGCCTGGACATACTGTTCGAGGATGAAGAGTCCCCACCACAATGCTCTTGACTCTTGTTCTTCGATGGCGGTGGTGACTCGAGTATCTTGTCCCTCAACATGTTGGCCTGGACCTACGCCACGCTTGTAGGCCATGCCAGCGGTCTCACTGAGAGTCGAATACGCAGACGCATAAGCACCATGACTATACTCGTATCCAGCGAGCAGCACGCCAGCCTGTAATAGCTCAATAGAAGGTGGGCTAGAGTGTTGCCGCAGGGCCTTGAACTTGTGTATCACGCTTTGATACAGGGGACATCCGATGCGGCCATCGACTCCCCCACTGACAACATGGGTGGAATTGACTGCGTTAATATAGACACAAATAAGCAGGAGAGCTGCGTCTGAAGATGGAGCACTTGGTCTTCCGAGCCGAGATGAGCTGCTCTGCGTCAAGGCAAATACTGATTCAATCTTGGCCCGGTTGAAGATTCCAATCCAGTAGTGGCTTGTCTGGAAGTACAAGTCAAACACAGCGCGCCAGTCGACCTCTTGAAGGTTAAAGAGCTTATCGAATCGTTCCTCTCTGAGATAATACGCAAGAATACTTGCGTTCGCCACGTCAGTATGGCGGGCTCCTGGCTTGGTGTTATAGGAACATCGAAAGCCAAGTCTTGGTCATGTCAGTGATTGTGTCGCTTGCCTCGATTCCTTTTTGCATAACATGACGCGGTTCAAACAGTATCCCGCCCCAGATGCTCTTCTAGCACATATGAATACCCCGGCTTCGAGTGTTTCCCGGCATACAGCACCAGATCACGGAGAGCCCAGGTAATCTTCCAGTCAAGGAACGGACTCATACCTTTGGCATCTGGTGCACTGAGGACTAGCCTTGTCGCACTTGCGCTTGCCTTCGGTGCATTTGACACAGGCACGACGAGCGGGACTGGTCAGCACGCTGCTAGGTAATGTTTTCGAGCAATAGAAGCGAGGTTCTGTCGAGACCGGAAGCTTTCGAGGGACAGGTAACCCGTCTGTCGTTGGTGAGAACGGGGAGGACATGGTGTGAAGGGTTACAGAGCAAAAACAGAGACCAGATCTTGGTTACAGAACAAGAAACAGATGTTCGGCGTCACAGTTGCCTACCACTTAAACATCTGTCGTAGATCCTTGTGACATGTCAGCGATTTATGTAACCAGTGACATGCGAAAAGGAGGCAGTGTCGGCGACATGTTTAGTCAGCTAGGTGCTTGTCCCATCCCTCCAGTGAAGACGGGAAACATTGCAGAATCGAAGATCATCGGGCGGCACGGGAGTGACACGAGCCGGCGCTGTTGCCTCCATGGGGAAAGATAATCGGGGGCCAAGATAACACCACCATCAGTTCACATACACTGGTAGGGTTAGGGGTTTGCCAATGACTGCCCATCCAACTCCGTCCTTGCATTTGATACAACCTCGGGACCTCCGTTGCATCAAACTGGCTACACGAAGACGTAACTGGTCGAGGTCCTAAGCCGTTTTTTTTTCACACGGCCATTGGTGCAATGCTTCGCTCCGAAAAACGGCACGGACATCAGTCCAAGAATGCGTCAGCTACTACAGCCGCATATTAACGACATGTAATCGAGGTTTGCGAGTGTTCCTATGATGCATGTATATCGCACCATGCCATCAACGGGAAGGTTTCCCTCTACTTGGGGGATTCTAGGTGCTCCATCGAGACACACAAGGCTGTTAACGCGGAGCAGATTCGATCTGATCAGAGACCCGTGTTTCACTATTATCTCCAAGCGTACCCCAAGAACAGTACACTCATGTCTTCCGCCGTCAAAGAGTACTGATAGAGGGATGAGGTAAAGAAGATGACTATCCCGTGATGGACAGGCTCGATCGTGGTCCCTGGCCAGAAAAGACATCCGAGTATGTCAACACAGCAGGCTCGATCCTGTCCACCAATTCCAGCTTGTACCTCAACAATGGCTCGGACAGTACCTACTCCTACAAGACTCTTAACTTCGGCAAGACGGCGAGCAACACAGGGTGGGGACTGGAAGGAGGCCTTTATGACTCCTTGCTGCATGACTGTTTGCCGATGCCGATAATGTGCTCGCCTGCCAAGAGTGCCAGGTACTTAAGGAGAAGGGGGATTCCCCATCTCCGAGTACCAGACCGACCATCCATTCTCACAACATTACCCACAGGCAAGGAAATTGACCTTTTTTTACATTTTGACGAGAAGACCGGCCGTCACATCAACATCGCAGAAGACATCATCGAAAGACTTTGCACGTTCTTCTCGACAGATCGCAGTTCCCGATGAATACACCAGAGGGCATGTCACCACGGGAAAAAGAACTCTGGCTGCTTCGGAGGGCCCACGAAGAGCGCCATCGCTGCACAATATGGCGAAATGTGTCGCTGTACACCTACCACCCTTTCGTGGACGCGCCAGAGCGGCAGAGGCTCACGGACAACGATTTCCTTAATACGTGCAATAAAGCAGTCCCTGTCTACGTTTTCAACCGCAGCTGCTGTTACCAGCGTCTTTTCCCCATCGCACTGCACAACTACATCTACCGGCGATGGTTCCGCCCCTACAGGAGCGAGCTGGAGCATGAGCAATATGTTTGCAAGATCATTGTACCAGCCATTCTTCCTCATCATGACTCTTCCTCGAGGAAGACGATCGAATCCTTGGTATCGTTGAATAAGTCATTGTGCGACCAGGTCGAGGCCCGTCGCCCTGTGTACGATGCCGCTGTACAGGGCTACATGGACATAGCCTGCGAAAGGGTGCCCCTCAAAGACCACAAGTATTACCAGATTCAGCCCCTGTTTCGAGCCCTATTGATCATCATGGACACGAAAGACTATCATTCGGAAGGCTCTGAACAAATCGGCGACATGCGCGTTTCCATGGTACGAACGGGCGTCGTTGATGGGCTTAGCGCGCCCATCACGTTTGAGTCCATCCTGGGGCAAGGGGAGGTGGAAGCATCGCACGATCCGGATGTTGTGATCACGACATTGCGCACGGCGGTCGACTTCGTTCTTGCCCTGGACAATCGAGAACGAGCTGCGGCTCGCGACGGGATGCAGTCTGCTCTCGTCCCCGCACCAGAGGAATGGTACACTCGCCATTGGAAATCATACTTGGGCAACGAGCCTGTCATATTTCCCAGCGCAAAACTTGTGAGCGACGAGAAGGCTGAGGAGTACGGTCGATGTGGTGGCTTCCCGGCTTGGGACGATATGATGGTCCGCATGGAAGAGCGAGCCCGTCGCAACAACTGGACCGGGCTGGACCTGGCCAAGATACGTGGTTCAGACCATTCATCTGTGGAATTTCCGTAACACATCAATACCGTCCTCGAAAGATGGATCTCGAGGTGCGAAGGAAGTCAATCCCACTATCGCTGGGCTTATAACACGGTGTGGTCTAGCACATGTGCAACAAGAATCTGTGCAATAGAGCCGATGTCACAGCATGGCAAACATATGTCAACTTCAAGTTCTTGGCCTGCCGGCTGGATAGACAGTATTGGCGGGGATACTTCCAGGGAGGCAGCGCAACACCGAGCGGGAAGACGAGTAGCAACCAAGCGTCTCTACATTTACCTCGTCTCTGTTAACTGCTTTGGACATGTAAGGTAAACCGGCAACATACACAGACAATCGTGGTTTTGTCAATTTGGTTCATTGTTCATCGAGACATTTTATACGGTCTCTTTCATCCTTGACGTGATATCCTCCCAAAACCATTCCACAACCCTTATCCCTCTAATCATACAGCCTCCCATCACTTCCTCACTCAACTTCAGGCGCTGGTCTCGTCCAAGCCGCCGTATCTCTTATTCTCGGTGGGGATCTGCTTGGCACCCGCCCCCCGTTCACTGATCCCGAATTGCTGTTCTGCGCCGCGGGCGGGATCCTGCTGGCTGCCAGGCTCGACATTGATGCTGTCGCCGGGGCCCTCGCCATCGAAGCCGCCCTCCTTCAAGTTCTTGCCCTTGGGACCACCCTCGTCTCTTTGGTATTGGCGGTTGACGTATGTTGGTGCGGCGCCCGCGTAGCTGGATTGGTTCTCGAGAGCACCGGGGTTCTGCTGGGAGCCGGTGGTTGAACCAACATTGCTGGATTGACTCTGAAGGTTAGCGCTGTTGGAGGAGTTGGACGTCATATTGGTTTGAGATGTGTGGAGTGTTGTGGTGAGATGGTTTGGGTATTTGAGTCGTTGATTGAGCAAGATAATACTGTTATATTGCAGGTTGTAGTAGTAGTTGTTCGGTAGGAGTTGATGGAGAACAACAGGCGGTCCTGTTGTATATAGCTGTTAGGAATCGACGAGTGCTGGGCATGACATCATGGCCGTTGTGTGATGTAATAATGGTGCACACCACATATAGAGTCCGCACGTGCAGTTTGAGATCAGAGCTACGATACGAATTAGGAAGCCACGATGTTGAGCACCCAGAGGGCTCGCCTGTGTCAGGTGTGTTTGGAAAGCTGCCTGTTATGGATGCTGTTGGTGGACCGCCCGAACTGACCCGACATCCAACCAACCCTCGAAATCTCCAACTTTCACAGCTTGGACAAAGCAAGTATATGGCTTGATACAGCAGTATTTTGGAGATAAAACTCCGATCAGAAGCTTGAGACCACTTTTCAGTGGGTTTGTTGCGTCTCGGGAGAATCATCCACGGCGGCACGTGAACAGCATCGATATGACGTTCCCATGACGAACAAAAGACCTATCACCAGAGCACCTCGATGCGCAAAACGAGACGTCACTGGCTGAGAAGCATGCCGGCACATATTAAGTCTGAGGAAGCTCACCAGTGACCATTCTCCTTTCAAGAGATATTTCATAACATCACTTGAGCCAGACCTCTGTGAGCTACTACATCTTGATACAACTCCTATAGCACATACACAACACCACCTGTACAACCACCGAGCAAAATGCCTACCGAAAAAGTACCTCTGGAGACGAACAGTAAGTGTTGATCACCGTAGTCTTCGTTGTGGTCGCGGCCGTGTTCTAACACAAGCCTTGCAGAGGATCCTTCCTCCCACAAGGAGGCCAAGGAGATACAGAAGCAGGAGGACAAGCAGGCGAGAACGGAACACTCCAAGTCCGGTGCCAACACGGGCAAGTCCCAGGGCATGGAATATGTGCCTCGCAAGTCCACTGCCGAGGTGACTCATAACAACTGAGTGGGAGAAGGAAGAAGGAAGAAGGACATGGAGGATGACTGAACGACCTGTATGATATTGCGCGTGTTTGAGAACAACCAGGAACCGTCTTAGAGACAGCCACAGCTGATGTTGTCCCCTAGAACATGAACTATGAGCAGATACTCCACGAGACTGGGGGTGTACTATAAGAAGTGATAATCAGCTTGGAGCAACAACACGGCCGTGAGAGTGAGAGCAAAGCCCTAGCGTGAATTATATCAAGTATTGACCCCTTTGAAGGCCAAGTGCATTAGAATACTAAACAATATTAGTGCTGCGAGGCATCGCAGCGGTACGAGACGCCAGAACCACAACAGTGGTTCCCGGCTAAGTCTCTTCCAAGGTATCAACCAACCGAACACCGGCTATACTCAAATATTCCAACGCATAATCTCATGCCGTCTCTTGCTCTCTTCTTCTTCCACTCTGCGATCAAACACCAAGGCAGGTCCCTTAGAGCACGGCCGCAACAACCGCAGCAACAGCAGCGAGCACACCTCCAGCATTGATAAAGACATCAGCTGCACTGTTGGCAGCATTTGTCGGAGTGGCACTTCCGCTAGCCGATCCAGTTGAGGATGGGGCGGTCGACTCGGTTCCAGAAGGCGTGGTGTTGGCTGCCTCATCCGCGGTGGTAGTAGCTGCCGCTGTGGAAACAGCTTTGCTGACGGGAGTGGAGGTGGAGGAGGGATACTGGCTCGCCAGACCGCACCAGACGGTTTGCGAGTTTTCGTATTCGTTCTTACGAGAATCGTTGGGGCAGTTGTTAAAGCATCTGGACTCATACTCAGTACAGCTAAGCTTACGCAGAGAGCGACGGGGGAGGCTGGAAGAGGAAGTCATACTGTACCGACTGCTTGTAGGCATCACACTTGCATTGGTACTCGTTCTCTCCACAGGTCGCGAGATTGCCGTTGCTGGTTCCCAGGCAAGCCGTGACGATGTAATCCGCCGCGCAGGCGCTACTCTGCTGGGCCGACACGGCCGCAGCAAGGAAAGCAATAGGGAACAGGACGGCCTTCATTGTGTAATTATGCGAAATATCTAAGTGCAAGAATGGTGATGTACAAAACTTCGAGGTAGACACAGAACGCCGAGACTGACTGTTTGGAAATATTAATGGGGGAGTAGCAAACAAGAACAGAAACCGGAACGAAACAAGCAGAACAGCAAGAACAATGGAAACTCAGGGAAACACGACAGACAGGCCATGGACACGATGCCTTCATGATGGCTCGGACAGACAGGGGTAAACAAAATTATGCTCGGGAGGGGAAACCCGGGGGAATACTTCGTAGGACGGACCCATTGAGACGCCAGCAGGGGGCTGGAGTCCGAATCGGTGTTAGTTGCCGTGCTAAGTCATTTCCTTCTCAAGCCACGCTATTCCAAGACACTTCTAGCGTCCCCTTGTCCTTGCCCGGGCTCTATCCGTAGGCCCCCAGTCACCCATGGAGCTGTAGCTCCGGTAGCGCAAGTACGTCCCCACCCTGCATCGAGTCTGATCATCCGATCTGATCAGGCTTCATGAAGTCGACATACCCACGTATATGCGCATCCAGCAAGTCCTGGAAGACTGGCAGAAGGAAACTGGGAGTTTCAAATGGTCGAGCAAGCCTTTGTCGAGGTTGCTCTGCAGACGCAGTGGCTCTCACATACGAGGCCCATTCAAACGTTTTGGGGTATGTGGTTGAGCTGTGGAACATCTCAGACATCCGTCACATGGTGATACCGATCGCCATAACGTCTAGGTATGCAGTCTTTTCGCACTGCCTGATACCGCAAGGTAAAGGTGCCTGTAATGCGACTACGGTCTGGTATCGGCAGGACAAGCAGTCATTCCGTGTCCCAACGGCCAACTGCTACACGATAACCCCTGTTCTTTCCAGAGAATGTCAAGCGTCAGTCGCCGCCCGTGATGCTCTCAACTCACTTCGGAGCTCCTCGTTCTCTTTCTGCAGTTCCTCGACCTTGAACTGCATCTCCTCCATTCGCTCACTAGCACCCAGACTTAACTCTTCCACAATCTTGACAAATCGCCACAGTCGAAGTATGACGACCAGCGAGGCAATCTCCTCCACGATGCCATGGGTCACCAAGTCAACCGTGAAGCTTATGATGATGATCAGAGCGTCGAAGCAGTGGAACCAGGATGAGAAGTAGCTGCTGCCCATCAGCCATGGTGGGAAAGGCACGGAAATCCCGTTCGTGTTCCAGCTTACCTGAACCCAAATGCCCAGATACTGATGAGCAATTCCACCAGAAACATACAGCTGATGACGAGGCCGGTGGTATGCAGCGGGTTTCGGACGTCATCAACCCAGCCCTCGTCCTGCTCGTGCTGGTCGCAGGAGATCAGCGCCACGAAGATGTCGGCAAGAATACCGGCCACGTCGAGAGCCACGAGCCCCATGACCATGTAGTGTTTCTGCTTGGAGCTTAGAAATCGGCGGGCTCGTCGCCTGCGCTGCTCATGCTTTTCCCGCCATGGTTGGCCAGGTCTGAGAAATAGTGGCGTGTCGGCCGAGTAGTCCGAGTCTGTTGGCATTGTCGACGTCTACAGACCGATGGAGTCCAGGCGCCCAGAAGCGGATGTGATCAGCAGGAAAATGGGAGTTTGGTACGAGGCTGATAGTAGACGATCCAAGCCAGGTGGCGGCAGGAACAGTGGTGAAGAAGCGCAGGTTGACTACTAACGGGGAAGAGTCAGTCTTTGAAGCCATTGACGCTGGCCATGGTCACTGGCCACTTGGCGATGACTGGAAAGTCCTGTCTATCCTGTCTGTAAGCCGCTCCAAGCTGTCGGAAGCTGTTAGCTAAGACTGCCATCAAAGTAAAGAATGATAAGACTCACATCTTAGAAGACCCTGCGCTACAGTCATGATCTAGACAGACTGGCATTGAAGGAACACAACTAAGGGCAGATGGGGCTATGCAAAGCCTCCAACATCTTTGCAGTCGATGTCAAGCAGCAACCGGCTGGAGAACTGGCTACAGGCTACAGCCAGGGTACTTGTACGTTTTGTGGTCGAATGGTGGGTCAAGACCAAAACTGACCCGGAGAAGCACGCAAAGCGCAATATATTCTGCAACAACGACTGATACGGGTAACGAATGCAGGAGAGGAACTGTTATCTTGGTGCGGGTAAAGTGCGATGTGCTTTGATGGAAACGTCGTCACCGCCAGACAGAGATAAGCGCACCTTTAAGCAGTCAGGATAGCGACGCAGGTAGAAATCAGCAGATAAACAAATGATACAACAGAATATATTCTAGGCTAGGAATCGCACTACTTGAAACAAAGACGTTGGGTTGAACCAAGAAGTTGTTGAGTGCAGAAACTGGAAAGTTGAGGCTGTCGCCCAACTTGGTAGTAGTATCTGGGAGTCACACGTGACTCGTGGTTCTATGACGATACAAGAGGGCTAAAATCAACATATTGCGAGGCACGATATCATCGACCATTGAAACAAGAATCTCTCTACGGCTGCATCTCAACACTCATATCAATTCACTGTTAGACACAGTGCTAATGCAGCGCAATGCAGGAACTCCCATTGGCCTCTTCCCCCTTTCGTAGGATGTGCCCTTTCCATCATGAATGCCCTATATCCAGACGCGGTGCGAACTGACAAAAACGCCTTGGCTGTCAGGCCGTGTGCCTAACCATTCCCCGATGACTCCAGCCGTTTCCGTTCCCGTGCCCATGCCCCGTAACGCAACGTCTGTCGTAACACTTGTGGCCTGTACTATCTCCAAGAGTGCTAATATTCACAAAAGAAAGGAAACCACAACCGGTATAACGCCCTCTAAATGCTTCCATGCTTTATATTGTCCCCCTCAGAACTGTGTCTGTAGGGTCAGGTATGTCTTTGCCGTTTGCCTCCTCCATTGCCAAAGGGGTAATCTTTTCCATAACCTAGACTGCCAAGGTCGAAAATCTCCCCGAGGTTCAAGTTCAGCCTCCTCTTTTGGCCTGCGCCCCGGCCAAGATGGTTTCCTCCTGACCTCGTGCCCGACCGTTGAGGGTTTCCTTGGCGTGTGCGTGCGGTTCTCGTGATCGATGCGGGGGTTGAGTTGGATGTGGTATGGGTGTCGGAGAGGTCGAGGTTGGCAATGTTTAAGCAACCTTCTGGAGGGTATGGATAGGGTGACGGGAGGTGGAAGTTGAATGTGTCCTGTGATGGAACGACGAAAGAAGGCTCGGGTGGATGTTGCTGCTGCCTGGATGGCTGTTGCTGTCGCGGTTGTTGTTGTTGTTGTTGTTGGTGTTGTTGTGATGGCTGTTCCTCCACCATTGGCTCCATGACCTGTTCCACAACTGGCACGGTAGGAGGAGCTGATCCTCGCAGAGGCGCCTCGTTAGGTATGGGTGCTGGCGACGCCTGTCGCACAGTGGTAGAGCGATGTAGCTCGGGTGACGACATGGCGTCAGATTTGTCCACTTCCTCGTCGCTGTCCATAGTAGCCGTATCTCTTCCTTCAAGTCGTTCTGTGGCCCATTTTCGTATCGTCCATCCGTCGCCGTCGCTCAATCCGATGCTCTCCTTATCCAGAAAAGATAGTATGTCATCCAGGCAATCTTGGTAGCCATCAGCCCTCGCTTTGGCCTGCGCTGCGGCAGATGTCTTGTAGAGCTTAGTGACTGACAAGGCTGCAGCCTTGAAAGCATCGAGCAACTGCTCAGGCGACTCGGAGTTCATGGCGATCGCTGCCAGGCGGTGCAATAGCGATCTGAAGTTGGCAAAGGAGGGGTTTTCGTCTGGAGTGGATCAGCAGCTCAATCGCTGAACCGCCAGTTGTACGCAAGTCGCTATTCCGTATCAACTACCGACGTTGTGCACAAAAGATGCAAAAGATGGAACAAGGACGGTCTGGCTGCACTGGCGGAAATGATCCAGAAGTCTGCAACCTTGTTTCGCGGAAGAAGCTAGGTAGAGATGTCGTGGGATGAGGCTGATTAGAGGATGATGCTGCAGAGACGAGTCTGGGCGTTGGTGGGCTTCGAGCCTGCAACAAGCTCCAGCAGGTGTTCGCTTGTTTTCCTTGCGCTGAGTGAAAACCCACATGGAGTGGATCGAAATGGGACTTACCGCTACCCCAATAGGGAATTTGGTTGGCTCAAGTTCTTGTCCAGTCCCAGAACGTCATCACATGTCTCCGCATATCACTCCTAAGGCCTTCACATGAGTCAGGCCTGCTATTCCACGTTTGGAAATAGCTGCTTGCGCACGGGCCCGGTGTAAGGTGAAGAACCTAAGATTGAGACTTGTGTTGGTCAGATCCCGGTCTCATCCCAACTGATTGAAGCTTAAAACAACCTCGACGAGATGTGTCAGCCAGACTACCTTCTTTCCGACCAAAGGGAAGTAATCCTACCTAGTAGTCAACAAGTCCACCTTGATCCGTGTCACGGTCTTACAAAAGCGGCACGTGAGATAGGCTCAGTGAGCGCTTCATCTCAGAGTTCATGTCAACGATATCTGAAGCCTACAGTAGACCTCACCCCTTATACCAACTTCACTTGTGAGTCTGGTGGCAGGTGTCAAACTGCACACAGTATGATCCAACACCTGTATCTCGGGCACAGACCTGAGATATGACAAGTATGAGGTATGCTGACAAGAGACCAGAGCCATGCCCTTCACTGGATATGTGATCAACCTAACAAAATGTGTAAACCCTATGAAGCATGATACAGGTGTTCTGCCACGACCTCATGCATGGAAGCCTCGGTCCGCCTCGCTTCGACGCATAAACCCAGACACCTTCGCCTCGGCTCCGACCATGGCGTGTTGAGAGTGGTCAACGCAAGGGCTGCTTGGCAGGAACCGCTGCCCCGTGAGTTTGCGATCGACCGGAATACTACAGGACTTACTCAAGTATTTTGAATCGACAAAAATAGATCATGCATGAGTATCCTCCTCCCGGTAGGATGGGCCGGTAAGCGGCATTGGGCACAATCCAGCCAATAGAAGCATCACAAGCTCCTTTCTGAAATAGGTCCCCACGAACTGCTTGTTCCCTTGACGAAGCCGTCTCACCCAGAGGGCAGACCGGGAGGTACCTGTAGCTCAGGCGCTTAGAAGGCCAATCAGCATCCCCGGCCGCAGCCGTAGCTTGGGACTTATTTCGACCCAACGGAGACCACGACACACATCGGAGTGTTACATTGCTGGTCCGGTCAGGGTAAACAGAATAGAACCAAGTGGGCTGAAAGGGTGTGCATCACGGATTTCGTGCATACAGAAGTGCACTGCGCCTCGTTCGCTATCGTCGCTGAGGTGCAGAATATGACATTGATGTCGCATTAGATAGTGGGAACGGAAGATTGAAAATCGTCCCTGCGGATGGAAGTGAGTTCCACACATGGTCGCGACTACTATCGTGGCATGCTAAGTGGGAGGCATTCTCTTGTGCCAATTTCCACCTACTTTACCTGCAGGTAATGGCACATAGGAGGGATTGACACTTGACACCAGCTGCACACATCAAACTTCCTACCATACGGTGCAGTGGACGTCCTCAGGCCAACCGTCGATTCAAAGCGTTAGCTACATTGTTACTAGAACCAGAAAGAGGGCCACCAATTCTATGTTCTTCCAGGTTGTGTCTAGATGTTGGCACAGGTAGGTACCTTCGGGAAGCCGCAGCTCCAGAGCTTCTATGGGTCAATTAGGCGCGACAAAGATCTCCACTAGCCACAACATCTCATACTGAAGCCACCTATTACAGCTATTCACTCCTTCGACAACTGCATCTCTACCGCAAAGCATTGCAGATAGCTTGATCAGTTGACGCCGTTCAACGGGTTGACTAGCAAAGTGGTGCCGGCTCCTGTGGCTGTCAGCGCGCGTATTTTTATCGCGAAGGATGACTCTGCATTACACTAACGACAAGGGGGGGTTACATTAACCTTGGGTCGCAGAATAGTACTCGACTAAGGAGACATGGGGCATGGACATGACAGCAGCCTCTTTCCTCACGCTTTCACTTACCAAAAAAACATGCCAAAAACAGATCAATCGCTGCTGGAAGCCATACTTCATGGCTGGGAATGGTCACCATATATCCAGATACAGCAGCGCGTCATGCATGTGACGCTGTATATGTATACTCGAGCTTGGTCTCCTTTCTGTCTCCTACCCCTGTCTCAAGTTTCCTTTCTGGAGTCTCGATGGAGATGCTGACCATAATACATCTTCTCTCTGCTACTCTCTTTGCCCCTTAGCAGCTTGAGCTACTGCCTCTCCACGGCCAAGCACTAGTCTCACTCAGCTTTGCTTCTATTTCGAACACACTTCCATCCAGTGCCCTTTCCAGATCGAGACGGTTCCTCCGGCTACAGTGACAGCCGCGCGTGTAGCGGCTGCTGCTTAGTTCTCGCTGCAGTTTCGCATCTTACACCTGCTTCATAGTGCATCACGATCTTCTTCATTCGTCCGATCACTAGCCTGAGACACAGTCAAGCAGGGCTGTGCTCCTCAGACTTACTAAGTTTGGCCTACTCTTCCCTGGGGTAAGATCTGTCCCGGCACAAGGTCGGGAGCGTCCGTCGGCTGCTGCAACCATGGCCGATCTCAGGTTTATAATGGATGTTGACGACGACCAACCTGGTTCTCCTCCTTCAAGGCAAGGACGTGACCGTGAGCCTTACTCCAACGCCTCTTCCTCCGTCATCCCAGCTGCCCTCGGCGCTCGCATACCTAGTCAGACATATGGGGGCCATGTCAGCAATCCTGCTCCCCAGTCTCAGGTAGCAGGATCGAGTAGGAATCCAGTCAAGAGCATAGGACCTACACCAGCCAACCTGCCAGCTCCTTCGTCCAGTGGTACGGGGACAAGCAGGACCCCCAATAGGGCAACCACCTCGAGACGTCAATCTTCTTCCCGGCGGCAGAGTACGGCCAGCAACGACTCAATGGATCAGGCCGGCTACGGGTCTGCAGCCTCCAGTTCGTCTCGGGGCGGCGGTGTGCACTCGTCTAACAGCCCCTTGAGACCATTATCTGGACCAACACCACCCGATCCACCGACCAGGTATACACCCATCACAGGTCGGATCAGCCGTGCGAAGAAAGGTGTGGCTGTGCATACTTGTGAGATATGCATACCTTCAAAGGTGCGTTTACCAGATTTTGCAGAGACGAGGCGATAGCTAGTACTAACTTCCTAGCGTCACAGACCTTTACCCGTGCTGAGCATCTGAGGTGAGCCATCCCATTATTATGAGCGGTCCGTAATGGGAACTGACCATGCTAACTCGGAAGTTCACCATCGTTAGGCGACACCAGCTGAGTCATGGGACCCGGGGTTACCCATGCTCTCACCCCGACTGTGCTCGCGCCTTCCATCGACCAGATCTGTTGCTACGTCACCAGGTGAAATAGTGAGTTTGCACGGAGAAGCCATTGAAAAAAAAATGTGGCACTCCAACCTCTTCCAAAGACTGACCATGGCATTGTTAGTGGGCACGAGGATAACCAGCCCGAAGGCAAGAGTCAGGGGTATCACGGAAGTGAATCCCAACGACAATACCCGGTTTCCGAGACTCCAACGGTGCCCCCTGACTTGACCTCACAAACCACATCGCCATCCGTGCTGTTCCCAGCCCCGGGCTTGTCCGTAATGAACAACGAGAGCGCACCACCTTCAGCGACGCCGTCCACACCAACACCGACTGCCCAATACCAGGAGACCCCAAGTCAGGTTGACACCAATAATAGTCCGCACTCTCTTCGCTCATTTTCGGGATTTGGACAATCTACTATGGGACACGCATCGGCATCCAGGCCGCATTACAGCCCCCATCATGCTTATACGATTCCTCGTTCCGCTTCGAACCCACCGGTGACTGCTCCCAGTACGTCACCTGGGTTCAGCGGTTACACCGCCGGCCCTCATCCCGGGATTAACGTCATCGATGTCTTCCGGCAACCACGAAGAAGTCCGCCGTCTGTGTTTGCCACCCAAGGAGTGCCCTTACCTAGCTTGTCTATCCCAGACAATAGCCCCATCCCAGACTTGTGCCACCCGGGCACCGATGCCTCTCCCTGGACGTCGTCGGCTTCTGACAGCACTTTCTCGACTCCTGCTTCAGCCAACGCACGAAATCCTCGATTCTGGCTGGGACAGCACCTGTCACCGACCTCAACTGACTGGTCGCCCAACAACCACCTATCACCATTTCCAAACCCGACATCATCAAGATATACTTACAATGCATCGCAAGAGAATAGCGAGACTATTTCCGCCCCTGGCTCTGCTTTGTCTTCGACTACTTTTACCCCTACTCAGTTCGTAGCCGGCACGGGGCAAAGCCGAGAGCTTGATCACCTCGTCGATGTCCCCATGACAGGCTTTGAGTCGCCTATAGACATTGGAAATCAGGGTCCGGCAAGTCTTGCTCCGAGAAGCAATCACCAACAGGGTCAGCTGGCAGGCCCTCACTTTGCTACCACCGTCCCTCTCCAGGGTGCTGGGACTCTGGTGACTCCGATCATGTCTTTACCAACACGGCTAAGCCCACTCGAAACACTGGGCCACCAAAAAGGTCTTTATGAAGACAGCCAAGATCACAACCAGTGGAACGTCGACTTCAACGTCCTCGGAGGAATAGGTGGAGGATTTGGCGACATTGATGCCGAATCAGGAAATGACGCGGGCATCTTGACAGGCCTAGACCTACCCATGACTGGTTCTGGGTACGACATACCAGCTGTCGTGGCCCCCATCATGCAGGTTCCCAGAACAACCTTGGCAGCCGTCCCTGGCTACATCGAGATCTATTGGAAACACTTTCATCCACTGTATCCCATTGTTCACCGATCAACCTTCGAGGGTCTGGCGGACCAGACCGTCTTAGCTCACGCCATGGCTGCCGTAGCCACGCAGTATCTCCACACCGTCGAGGACCGGGTGCAAGGTGATCAATTGCAGGAGCATGCGTCTCGGGCGTTGCAGGAGTCAGAGAGGGTAAGCATTGTTGACCTCTATTCTCCAAGCATGAACGCGACTATGCTGACTTCTCAGAATGCCCAATGGAGCGCCCAAACGAACCTGCAGCAGATGCAGGCGGTCCTTCTCTGCGAGCTGTACACTCGGTTCCGCGGCCGAAAGGCGGTAACCAAGCCGTCGACCATGTTTCAAGCTCTGTATTCGAGAGTGAGTGCTTTGCAGTCCTTCCACCCGTCCACTCCTTCTCTGTCATCACTCGGGTGCCCTTTCTCCTCGGTTGGCTCCTATTCTTGGTCTACTGGTTTTCCTTCCGTATATCCTTCTGCTGGCTGTGCCACCTCGGTCACTCCTGTTTCTCCCTTTTCTCAGCCTCCTCCTCTATTTGCGTTCCAGCCCGATTTTCCTACCTCGTCCAACTCTTTCGACACGTCAGCCTCTTCTCCTGTTTTCTCCTTCAGCGCGGATGCTCCTGAACAACTGTGGCCGCCACCTTTCTCTAATGTCGACTTTCCTTCCACATACTCACCAATGGCCGATGCATACTCACAAATGGTCCCTCAGTCACAGGTCTTTTCACCCGCCAACTGCGTGTACGGCAGGCCTGCTCACCCAAAGGACGATCCGGCTCACATGGAAAGGAAGTGGCGCGCCTGGATCGACGCAGAAACGAAGCGTCGGCTCCTAACAGCATGCTTCGTCATCAATGTCCAGACCTCGACCTACCAGCAACAAAAACGGGTAAAGGACGGCGCTGCTGTGGCGTCCGCCATTCGGTTAACGGGGCAAAGCGCTAAGCTATGGGAAGCCTCGTCTGCCGCACATTGGGCATCTGTCCTTGCCTCGGATCCGGAAGCAGCTAACCCAGCTAGTCCACCTAGTCCAGATGGTCTAACACCGGAGGACATCCGAACCCTTCCCCCGTTTGACCAAGCCGCAATTCTAGCCATGGAGCTGCTACGTCTCCGCCACCCATCTAGCCCGACCCATGGAACCACCGATGCCATGGACACCGACACAAATCCAAAAGCCTTCAGCTCCCTGTCCACCCCGTCCCGCATCCACGACCTCTTCGACACCTCTCCCACAGCAGCAACCTACCTAGCCCTGCACCACACGCCTCTTCACGACCTCCTGGCCGTAAGCGGCGAAACCTTCCTCTTCACGCACAAAGTCCTTCCAGCATCCTCCTTCCTCGAGCATCGACGCCGTCTCCAAGTCTGGGCTACTGAACCCCGGTCCGGAGCAGCACAAGCCACCATTCATGCCGCCCGGGCTATCCTGCTCTTCCTCGAGCGGAAAGGCAAATCCGCCACAGCGGCTCCCTGGATGGAGGACATATCGGATTACTGGGCAATGTACGTCTGTGCCCTCATTATCTGGGCGTTTGGACATTATCGCGTCCATCAGGCTGGGCACGAGGGCGTAGGAGGTGAGCCTGGGAGGGAGGAGATATCGGAGGAGGCGACGCTGGGGTGGTTGAGAACTGTGAGTTCCATGATGACGGGCCAGGTGGTCAACGTTAGGGGACGGCGAGAGGCGGGTGGTGTGGTGGGAATGATTAGGAGACACTTGGAAGGGGATTGCCTCGGGGGGAGGAGCAGGCTTTATGCGGATGCCGTCAGGGTGCTGAAGAAGTTGGAGGACGGGGCTGAGTGGAACTGGTTTTGATATCTGCTGCCGGTGGTTATGGTAAGTTCTTGGACGATGTCTAAGGTTTTGGTTGGGTGTGATGATATGTGTGACTTGAAGAGGGAATTGCGGACTGGGTTTGGCGTTTGGTCTGGCTCTTTTACGGGATGTGATGAGCTTGTTTCTCTTTCTTGGGCGAGTTGTTTAGCTACTATGTTTGCACGAGTTGGTATGGTATGTTTTCTGAGTATCTATCCATTTTAGCATTACAACGTGGTAGTATGCAATTGTTGACGAGCATAGCACTATATAAAAAGGCGGAAGCCAGCGTTCTTAGCCTGGTATGTACCAGTAATGTTTCAACACTTGATCTTTCTGAGGCGGAACACGCAGAACAAGCACGTGGAACTAGGTAAGATAACCCCATTAAATCAAGATGATTTCTTATTCCCTATCTTGATCCGAACAGTGGTCATTAAGTAGCCCGCTCTTAACGCCTGGTGGTACTGGTGATAACCTATCGTTTTCAACAGCTGTCTATCACACCCAATGAAACTTTTCTATCTGCCCCTACTCAACCCGGTCACGTAGAAGTGTTTCGTCCGGCACAATCTGGAGGGGAAGAAAAATGGTAAGGATGACGGCATAATCTACCATAAGGGACAACGGAACAGCAAAAAGGAGAAGGTGGCAAGGGGAGAAGATAACGGGGTATCGGGTCTGTGGGCTTCGCTTCACATCATCCAAAAAAGCTGACGGGATTTATCTCTCAGCTCTCTCAGCGGCGGCCTGGATCATGGGTGAGGTAGGGACGGACAGTCTGAGCTCGTCGGTCGACCGGCCCTTGTCGTCACTCGATTCCGAGTCATCATCGCTTCCTCGCCGGCTACCTGCGGCGGCGCGTTGGGCGTCCCGTTTGCTCTTCGTCATCTAAACCACACAAATCAGTTGTTGTCCATACTAACTCCTAATTCGTTCAGTGGAATGTGGGAAATACGTACCCAGGATCTCACACCTCCAATCAAGCCCAGAGTGTATCCCGTGATCAAGTCGTTAGGCGAGTTACCCACCGCCGACCGTCCACGGATATCACCCGCGGCATCGGGTGCGAGGTTCCCCGACAACAAACCCTTAGTCGCGGATGATGGACCGGCAAGCGGGCTCGCGGGTGCATCATTCGAAGCTGGTCCCCAGGGACCTCCGAGAGGCGTCAGTCGAGCTGGGCTTTGCGGCCGGCTGGCGGGCCAGAACTGCCTAAGCTCTTTGCTCAGCTCTTGGCCTGTCGTGGCCCAGTTGGTTTGGATGTTCTTGCGGATGTCTTGCACATGGCGCTTGAGGTCCAGCTCGTTCTTCTTCAGCCAGCTGACGTTCAACTCTTGTCTGGACGTGCCCCGGTTTAGTTGACGGGCAATGTACTTCTCGTAATCCCGCACGATCTTGGTGATGATGCCTGTCGTGCTGACGCCCTCGGTCCGCTGGGTGACCAGGAACTTGCCTGCCTTCTTTATCGGCGCGTAGATGTCGTCGCCCTCGTCGGCACCGTAGGGTATGTCGTCGTGGGCCACGTAGTCGATCTGGTGCTCTTCCAGGAACTCGGGCGTCACGATCCACGGGCAGTTCTCAATCACCTCGTCCACCCACTTGCAGTGCCGCACCGTCTCGGCTCGTTCGGCGCCCGAGAGGACCGTGAGACCTTTGCGCTTGTGGGTCTCTTCGTCGCCCGTTACGCCGACTATGAGGTACACGTCTGGGAATGCTTTCTTGGCTTGTTCGAGTTGGCGCATGTGCCTGGTTCGTCCTCACGTTAGTCATGAAGCCACGCATAGTCTCATAGGGCTGTCTTTCCGGTTGCCAAACATACCCAAGGTGGAACAGGTCAAACACGCCGTCGGCGTATACTCTGATCGGGCGTCCGACGGGGGGATCATTGGTGCGGTATCCGACAGGATGTGTGAGCTTGCCAATTGGAGGAGGCGCCATAGCAACCTGCTCCTTCTCTTGTGCCGTGTCTGCGCCGCCATTCTCCTCGTCCTTCCCGGCGCTTGTCTTCCGGGAGCTCTTCCGCGACACACGGCCTGCGATATCTACGCTAGCCTCCGTCGTGTCACTCGGCTCACCAGGGTCGGCCGAAGCCTGTGCCGAGTTGGCTCGTTGTCGCTTGTTGGGCGGATGATTCGTGCTGCTGTCCGCCTTCTTGTGGCTGCTTGCCGTGGTATGCTGTGTCGTCGTGTCGGCCGTCGACTCGGGCGCGGTGGTGTCCCCTTCTTCGGCGGAAGCGTCGCGGCTTTCGGCCTGGATGACCTGGTCCTGGTCCATTTCCGGGTTGGCGAGCGGGTTGGCACTGCTGTTGTTGGTAGGGTTGGTGGCTGTGCGCTTGCGTTTCCCAGCCGCTTGAGAAGACGAACTCGAGGATGGCATGGTTTCTAGGTAACCTTTCTAGGTAGTTCTGTGGGTATAGCAACTTCTGGTCAAGGAGCTGCCCTCCTTCAACAACCGGGAAGACCAGCAGGACAAGCCGCAACGTGGAGGACGAAAGTGGGTCCACGTATGAAGTATGGGCCTCCCGTCTTGGACTTTGTCTTGGCCTGGAGTTTCGATCGTTCGATCTGAAGGAAAGCACGGCTTTCGGGTGTTTACACGTGTCGGGTCAGCATGTAAAGTCGAGTTCTTCGGCACAAATATGTATAGTTGACGTGCTCCTTCCTTGATTTCCACGTCGTGCAAGTCCGTGTTAAGAACGGGTTGGACGAGGACACAACTGAGCGATGATTGGAGAATGTGTGAAAGACTGTTGCAGATGCGATGCCAAGGATGATGACCTCAACGGAGTTTCTCTCACGGACCACACTCAACGTGAAAAGTGCCTAGAAAACGGATGGAGAATCAGAGGAAATCGTGTTACAAGAGGTGTATTACGATTGTTATTGAGACCAAGATACTCATATCAAACACGTCAATATTTTCTGAGATGCTCAAATGGCTAATAACAGCTTACCTTTTCCTGCTTCCAAGCCGTGTTCCTTCTTCCCTTGGGGAAATTGTCTCATCATGCGTCGGAGGATAACGACCGGGGTGTGTCGGTGGCGTCATTCTTGGCTGTGGCTTTCCCATTGATTTGCGCCTCGTTCTTGGCATACAGTACGGTTAGGTTGTGTCCTGGAACTTGATGTTAAAACCACCATCACCTTGCATCAAATAGAAGGTTTCCAAGGTAGGAGATACGCATGCTTCAATTGTGTGCGTCATTAATGGTATGAACAAGGGAAAGGAACTCCTTTAAAGCCGAACCTATGCTGTCACAAATCTAGAAACGTCACAAATCTAGAAATGCCCAGGCCGTCCATCCGTCGTCATGTAAATGCTGCCCGATCCCCTAAACTCCTTCGCTAATAAGTATAAATCTCTACTGTAACTTGACTTTGTCGTTCCTGACCCGATGTCTTCCGCATCTGTTCGGGTTGCGCGGGGTGCTCATGTAGCAGAAAGGCTTAGATCCCTCTGGGGCGACAGGCCCATACTTCTGCCTGACAATGCAGTATTCCATGCCCTCGCCCATCCATTCCTGGATATGTTTGTGCAGCTCACAGCGACACACTCCGCACTTCCGGCAGTAGGCCTGTCCCTTGACTCTCAATCTAGCCAGCGCATTTCTCTCCTGATCGGCCGTCAACTCGGGACCACCTTCCGCAGCCTGACCAGGAGCCGGACTTTGATCAACTGCTTGGTCCCGCTCCTGATGCAGATGCCAGGCCCACTCCAGCTCGTTCGGGCCATCCCGCCGGGTGGAAAGGGGCACGGTTCCATGCAGGCGTCTGTGGATGGCGTAGAAGTGCTTGTTGGTGAGACCCATACAAGTGCTGTCGATGGGGTCCAAGAAGTCAAATATGGCGTAGTGTAGCTCTGGCGGCAAGTCCATGAGAGAGAGACCACCACTGCCAATGACGGGAGGTCGATGATGGTGCGGTAGAGGCTCGTAATTCATCACGCTGTACGATCGTCTCGGTACACCGAGGGACGGCCTTTGGGGCAGCATCGCCGGTCGTGCCTGTAATACTTGCTTTTGGGTCTTGGGCGTAACCCCCACAGTTGCTGTCGTCGGTTGCGCGAAGTCGGTAGACGCGATAGTCGCCGGAAGCTGAGTTGACAAGGAGGAGGAGGCCGAGGAATCCCCGGGTGAAGACGGTTGCTGAGTCTGGACCTCCGTCTCTTGCTGCCGCTCCTCCTCCTGTTGTTGTCGACGGTCCTGCTGAACTTGTCTTAGAGACAAGGTGAACTCAACTGGGCTGGTAGGAATCTGAAAGTCCTGAAAAGTATGCGAGCGACGAGGTGCGCGGGTGCTGTTACGGGGGAGGCTCTGTTCCTTGGCTCTGTGGTCCTCCCGCGAGAATGAGTCTTGCCGTGTTAGGCCCATGGCGGATCTCGCACCAAAGTCGAAAGACAGTCCGGCCTGAGGGGAGCCTGGGTTGCTAGGATAGAGCGTTTCAAGCATTATATATTCTGCGTCGTGCTGAAGCCTTCACTGAGGTCAATCGGCCAACGGTGCGGCGTCCTTGATCCACGGCTCTGTTGAGTCCTGATACCAAGTCAATTGCACACTGCTACGGTCGTAAAGTGATACGGAATTTGACTATCCAGGAAGGAAAGTGCTGAGAGAAGCTAAGCAATGTGCAAAGGTCGACAATTGTCTATGTTGGATGATCAAGGCGAGGTTGGCGTCGTACATGTACGTGTTCCACCAGCCTCAATAGCAAGTTCATAAGAAAGAGGCAACAAGCTTGTAGAGCGCGTGAAAAAGCCGATCGGTAGGAGGGTCAATATTAGATGATCAATTTATAGAGCCGCCAGTGAAGTTAGGTGGAGGGGCAGGGCGCCAAAATGGCAGGATACAGAAAACAAGACAATAAAGTGGCAAAGTTGGCAGTAGAGAGGAAAGCGAATCGGGGCGATCAGACCACGCCGGCGCGCGATGCTCGGACAGTAGCGGCGTATGGAGGAACCAAATATAGCAGACTAGTCTATCAATGAGAACGATGATCCTGTGCCTGGGCGAGCGTCTGCTTTGGGCTTTGCTACTCTTCAATGAATACCGTCGGACACTGGTCGCGGTTCAGTAGCGTTCAAGATCTGAGTGAATCTAGGCTCGCCCGCTATTCCCGGCCAACGATGACCGACTCGAACGCTAGTGCGTACTTGTCAAACAGTGACGAGCCACCGGCTGGCCTTTGCCCCGGACGAGTCAACGCCGTTACAATACTTGTTCAGCGAGATCGGCAAGTACGAGGAACATCAAAACGTGGGGTTGTGGTAACAGCATTACGTAGGTGGTATCTGTATCATACTCTATTGGACATGTTGCGCGAGCTCGTCCACGACCGTGGTACCTGTCTCGAGTCTGTGCGACTGTTTCTCCAAGACTTTCGCGCGGCCGTCCTCGAACTGTCAACAGGGCAACATATACCACACCTAGTGCCTAAACATATCGTGCAGCGTTATGGCAGGGTCCATCATCATAAAGACCCTCTACCTGTGGCCATCCGTCGGGAAGAAGTCATACTCGGCTGGTTAGGCAGGTGGAGATCTACACAGTACGAAGCACGGAAACTACCTAAGGTACCTACCTACCTTAAACATTCACGTCGGGATTACACGTGTAGTATAATTCTTGATACACGTATGCCAATTGTGACGACGCCCGTCAATCCCATTTTATGCCTAGGCTTTCTATGGTGAATGTTGATGTCAGTGTTCAAGGTCAGACCAGTAATCCTCACGGTGGCCGATCACTGACCGTTTCGCGAACTCAATGCTGATGCTCGCTGCGAGTCGGTAATCACTACCACGACCATGACACTCCTGCTCTAAGATTCGGCTCCGGTCTTCACTGTTGGTTCTCTGTCGACTTTCACGGATCAGGAAGTATGACGACGGGTATTATCATATTAAGCTGCATTACACCAGCCACAACTCTCGTAGCATACAATACAACCTAATCCTTTCCCCTCCCCCTGCCAAGATTTATAACAACAACGCTGTACAGAATGCTTCTTACAATTGTGTGAAGATAGAGAGACCACAGCCTTCGTGTGTTCCAATCCCGTCGCGGGCAATGAACGACTTCTCGTCAACGAGAGGCTTCCTTCATCTTCGAGTCGCAAGGTGATTTTGTCACAGACAAGAAAGTAGTCGGTGTCGTCAGACATCACTTCATCGTTCTCCGGGTCCTGTTGCTCGGAGCATGCTCCAATTCGGCGAGGTGTGTCCGGTTCGCCCACAAACAGGCGGTACTGTAGACATGGTTGCTCGAGAGACCAGTTGCAACTGTCAGGCACAACTACATCCGCTTGCTGTAAGTGCTGAATCTGCCAATTCGCCTAGAAGCCGATCCAGATCAACATGATGACCACGTCGAAGCCCTTGTCGTCGCCGCCTTCGTACTTGTAGCTCCACATGCCATCCGTTGCCTGGTTCCAGTAGCCGCCCGTAGCGCTGTGCATACCACGTCGACCGGTAGCTGCCTTCTTCTTTTCCGTGTTCGAGACGGCGGTCGAGTTGTCTGTTGTCGAGGTGCCGGTCGAAGCGTAGGTCGGCGCGGCGGTGGGGACTGAGTGTTGGACAATCGTGCTGTTGATGGCGAACTTGTACCGTTGTTCGCCCTCGAGTTCCGACGTCACGGCCTTTAGTATTTTATCCTGTCGATTGGTGATGCGCGCATTAGTCTCTCGAGCTGTGTTGTGGATTCCGGCAAGCCAGGAGTAGAGGGGTATGTCCTTCTGTAACTTACGATGATGGCTTGGTTCCATCCAGCTGTCTTTGTGTGATCATAGCCTTCGGCACTACCTAGAACGCTCTCGCAAACCTATAATCATCTAGCATTAGCAAGAAGAGTTACCCGATGCACGGCAGTACATCTTTGCTGCAGCGATGCGCACAGAGTGGCCCTTACATCGGCAGTGATCTGTTCGAGTCTCTTGACGGGAAGAGGCTAGGCAGTGTCAGTACCATGTCGACGATATGCTTGAGGTGATGACTTGGTTGCCTACAGATGGAGCTTGCGAGGACATTGCGCGAAAAGTATCGTGGTTGAGAGTGTGTGTGTATAACTTCGGGAGAAACCGACGACTGTTCTCCTCCTTCGTTAGCTTTTCGTCCTGATTGACCAACGTATGATATCAGGAGAGAAAGAACGTTTTACGTACTGATTTGGATACTATGCTGGAGCTTGTAGTGCTGTTCGCTAATTCTCGTGCTTCAATGTTGATACTTGGGGTGAAGCTGTTGTTTGGTTTGGGGCGTGCGGGGCAACGCTCCAGCACTCAGGAGTAGGGTCACGTGCCGCCAAGATGAGCACCCCAGCATACTTCCGACTGTTGCGACAGAAGCACTGCGATACCGGGTGATTTCTGACCTGAGTGTGGAACTTTAGCCGCCCGAGTATGGTCCACCGCCCGCTAACCTCATAACGCCCCTCCCGGCCCACTTATACTTAAGCACGGCCCCTTTATAAGTCATAGGTGTATTAATTATATAATACTATAGTAACGTAGCCTTACCGCTATAATAACGTTATATTGAAAGAGGTATTATATCCTAACGATACCGATATAAGTAGATTATTAGGAAGAGAGAGTTACCCTCGGCTTAGGGTTAGGAAGCTTAGTTTATATTATAATATTAATAGTATAATATGAAGAAGGAGATATAATGGAATAAAATAAAGAGTATAAGGTGGAAAGCGTATTATTAGAAAACTAAAGGCGAATTATAATATTAACGAGAATACGATGATATCAAAGAGGGAGGTTAATATATACCTAAAACTTAAGAAAAGCTAGCTAACCGTTACTTATATAATAAGTTTATTTATATATCTTAAAGGGCTTTAAAACCCTTTATCCTTATATTATACCTTCGAATAAGTTAATAATTATTAGAGGATAGATATGAAATATTTATTCTAAGGTAAGCTTATCGATAGATCGTACCTAGTAAAATAAAGCTACGCTTATTATATTAAAACTATAATAATAAGAAAGGCTTAAAATATAATTAAGTAACCTAAACTAATAATATTGGGAAAAAAACGGCTTAGCTATTATATTAATAATATATCGTTGTTAAACCGCGATTAGAGGGAAATAATAAGGTAGCTAAACGGGCGTTATAAGATAAACCTAACTAAGTAATAAAAGTAAAATAAAACTAATAATTAAACGTTATATAATATGATTCCTACTTTTACGCTTATTTCTTTTTCTTATTATAGTTATCGGCCGTTTAAGATAATATAATTAAGCTATAAGGGTTATTTTTATCTATATACTCGGCTATATTTAGGTTATCGAAGCGCTTAAATAATATATATTAAATACTAATACTATTATATACTAAGAAGCTATATTAATAATATAATAATAAGATATTAATAATAGGAGAACGTATTAGTTTAGTCTTTGCGGCAAATATAATATACGTTACCTTTAAGACGATATTTACGTCGAGCTTTTACGAGGTCTACGACTTAGAAAATAATACCTCTCTTATCCTTCTCTATTATAAGCTAACGATCTTTCTCTTCTCTTAACGTATACTTTATAGTATATTCTAAGAAGTGTTAATAATAGAGTATTAAGAGGTTAGTACGAAACGACTTACCGTAAGCCTTAGTGCTTTACTACTTTAGGAGATAATTAATAATCTCTTATTATTTATACGCGATTAAACGTATTAAAGTAAGCTATATTAATAAGATAATAGTAATATGATATTATAATAGCGATACGTATAAGTAAGAAAGGGACTTAGGTTAGGATTACGAGCTATTAATATATCCTCGCGACGAGCTTATAATATAAACTAAGAAGTTCCTACTCGAGTAAGAGAAAGAGCTGGATTTTGGACGGTAAGGAATTAATTACTAGTTACGGAAGACGACTTATCCGAACCTAAATACTAATATATTAATAATATAAGTATAATAAGAGGATAACCTAACGTACCGATAAGAATAGGCTAGTTAGGTCTATTACTTATTAGAGTTAGGGTTTGAGGGGTATAATAATAACGTTTACTTTGCGGAATATTCGGATCTAAATACCGTTATATTAATATTATAACGTTAAAGTAAAAATAAGATAACTTATATTACTCGGTTATACGTTTTAGTTATACGCCGGCCGTAATAGTAGTAATATTAGGCGTATAAGTTAAAATAAAGGGAGGTGGTACTTATATAAGAGTAAAGCCTAAATTAGATTATATTAATAATATAAAGGTAGGCTATTAATAATATAACTAACTATTAAGGATAAGCTAGTTCTTTCTAGCTTCTTCGGCTATCTTACGGTTATATACGTTACGCTAAATCTCGTAAAAAGCTAATATATATATTAATTTAATAATTATAGTTTAATATTGCGATAAACTTATAATACGCCTCGGTAATTAAGCTATCCGGGAAAGTACGCTTATAAGACTTTTTACCGGGGGGTAGCACCGGAGGAGTAAAACTATACTTCGACTTATAATATTAGTTTAAAACACCTAAGGCCTTAAAGTATTAGGTATAGAAATACTCCGGGTATCGATAATAAATCTCGTTAAGGTATACCTTAGTAATAAGATAATCTTTAAAATTATTCGTCTTTTACTAAAATTAGTTATATTAATAAAGTAATAGGTTAGAGGTATAGTTTAGCTATTACTTATAGATTAAAAGGGTCTATACCCGATAACTTCGACGGGTTAGTAACTATTTAGGCGGATAATCTATCGTAAATACTAATTAGTATAAGCGGTCTAGAAAGATATATTAATAATATAATAGCTTTAAGATAGTAACGAAAAGAGGGTATAACTTATATAACTAGTTATAATATCGACCTTAACCGTAGCCGGGGGCGGGTAATCGTTACTTATAAGTATAGGTAGGATTTATATTAATTATATATACTAACGGGTATATAAGCGATTATATTAATAAGTAAGTAGTAGGGAATTTTTAGGGTTAACGGCGATAGAATTTACGGGGCTAACGGTTATTATTAGTAATTAAAAAGTAAAGAAGGGAGAAGCCGTTATAAGGATTATAGTTACGTAAGTTAGTACGCTTACGTAAGTAGTTTTACTTATAGAAGTAAGAGTATTTTCTAAAGTTATTAATAATATTAGAGTTAAACTTTTTAGTAAGAGAAAGTATTAATAACGAAATATTAGTATAATATTAGTCTAATAATAAGGTATAATATATGAAAAATAACGAAACTCTTTTAATAAGTATTATATAAATATATTAATAAAGTAGTAGGAAAGGTATTATAATAAAATATAATTATAATAAACGTACGTTATTATTAGTATAATCTCGTTAAATTACTATTTTATTAGGATAAAATATACTTATCCCGTATTATAATCTCTTCTCGTATTTATATTAAAAGCTTTTTAAATCTACTTTAAAAGCGCTTAAAATATTCCAAAAATAAGATAATCTTCTACCTACGTTATTATTTTGTTATATTATTAATACGGATACTATTTTAATCTTTATTTTACTATTTTATTTATATTTATATTTAACGCCTTTTATATCTACTTTGAAAGGGCTTTAAAAGGGCTTTGAAAGGGCTTTCTACTAGCCTTTATAATAAAGATACGTTAAAAGTATTCTTAAAATAAGATAATCTTCTTCTTACGTTATTATTTTGTTATATTATTAACACGGATATTATTTTGATCTTTATTTTATTATCTTATTTATATTTATATTCAACGCCTTTTATATCTACTTTGAAAGGGCTTTGAAAGCGCTTTGAAAGGGCTTTCTATTAGCCTCTATAATAAAGATACGTTAAAAGTATTCTCAAAATAAGATAATCTTCTTCCTACGTTATTATTTTATTATATTATTAATACGGATACTATTTTGATCTTTATTTTACTATCTTATTTATATTTATATTCAACGCCTTTTATATCTACTTTAAAAGGGCTTTGAAAAGGCTTTGAAAGGGCTTTGAAAGGGCTTTTAACTAGCCTCTATAATAAAGATACGTTAAAAATATTCTCAAAATAAGATAATCTTCTTCTTACGTTATTATTTTATTATATTATTAATACGGATACTATTTTGATCTTTATTTTATTATCTTATTTATATTTATATTTAACGCCTTTTGTATCTACTTTAAAAGGGCTTTGAAAGGGCTTTGAAAAGGCTTTTAACTAACCTCTATAATAAAGATACGTTAAAAGTATTCTCAAAATAAGATAATCTTCTTCTTACGTTATTATTTTGTTATATTATTAACACGGATACTATTTTGATTATTATTTTATTATCTTATTTATATTTATATTTAACGCCTTTTGTATCTACTTTGAAAGCGCTTTGAAAAGGCTTTGAAAGGGCTTTTAACTAGCCTTTATAATAAAGATACGTTAAAAGTATTCTCAAAATAAGATAATCTTCTTCTTACGTTATTATTTTGTTATATTATTAACACGGATACTATTTTGATTATTATTTTACTATCTTATTTATATTTATATTCAACGCCTTTTGTATCTACTTTGAAAGCGCTTTAAAAGGGCTTTAAAAGGGCTTTCTACTAACCTTTATAATAAAGATACGTTAAAAGTATTCTCAAAATAAGATAATCTTCTTCTTACGTTATTATTTTGTTATATTATTAACACGGATACTATTTTGATCTTTATTTTATTATCTTATTTATATTTATATTTAACGCCTTTTGTATCTACTTTGAAAGGGCTTTGAAAAGGCTTTGAAAGGGCTTTCTACTAGCCTCTATAATAAAGATACGTTAAAAGTATTCTCAAAATAAGATAATCTTCTTTTTACGTTATTATTTTGTTATATTATTAATACGGATACTATTTTGATCTTTATTTTATTATCTTATTTATATTTATATTCAACGCCTTTTGTATCTACTTTGAAAAGGCTTTGAAAGCGCTTTGAAAGGGCTTTCTATTAGCCTCTATAATAAAGATACGTTAAAAGTATTCTCAAAATAAGATAGTCTTCTTCCTACGTTATTATTTTATTATATTATTAACACGGATACTATTTTGATCTTTATTTTACTATCTTATTTATATTTATATTTAACGCCTTTTATATTTACTTTGAAAGGGCTTTGAAAGGGCTTTGAAAGGGCTTTGAAAGGGCTTTTAACTAGCCTCTATAATAAAGATACGTTAAAAGTATTCTCAAAATAAGATAATCTTCTTTTTACGTTATTATTTTGTTATATTATTAATACGGATACTATTTTGATCTTTATTTTACTATCTTATTTATATTTATATTTAACGCTTTTTGTATCTACTCTAAAAGCGCTTTGAAAGCGCTTTAAAACAGTTTTAAAATATATATATATATAATATTATATTAATAACCTAACATTATCTTACGAGGTTGATAATTTTATACGCTCTCTATATTACCTTCGTCCGAATAATATCTAATAGCTTTCGTATTATAATATATATAATATAATAATAACTTTATATTTATAAAGTAAAAGATATATAATAATATTAATATTCATATATAAAACTATCGATAATCTAATTTTAAATATAATTACTAAGTTTAAGTAGAGATTAGTAGGACTTATCTTACGTAAGTCAAGTTGCTTAGTTAGCGATTAAAGCTGGATTCCTTAGCTATTTCAAGCGTAATTGTAAACCGTTATAAACCCCGCTTAACCTAGCTATAAACCTAAACCCGTTATTACGTTAGAAACCGAAACCAACTATAAATTATCGTTATACCTTATCGAAATATCCTACTAGTAATCGTATATCCCGGTACTATACCGTTAAAAGAACCGTATCTCGCTAAATCATTGTTATCTTACGTAAGTTATCGTAATATTCTACTATTAACATAGCTAATATTTGCTATAATAGCTTATATATATAGACTAGTATACGAATCTACCTACCCGGCTTAAACCTTACCTACTAGTCGAAGTAACGGGTGAGATCGTAATGAAAGATATAAGTATATACCTTACTTATTCCGTACGATTATATTATTAATATAACATTATAGAATAAAATATAATAGGACTAGATTAAGTATATCTATAAGATATTCTTAGGTGAGAGATTTTACCGTAAAGAGGGCTATGCTAATACTATTATATATAAACGTATTACTTATCTAACTTAGTATTACCGCCGGAAGTATAATAACGTTAGTAATATCCCGGAGGGTAAGTAGATAATTAGTCACCCTCCTAATAACTTAGATATCTAAGTAGCTTTAGGTTAGTACTAACTTATACCTAATAAATCATTATTATATTAATATAACTTAGAGTTCTATATAACTTAGCGTAATACCTTCTTAGATAACGGTTAGCTAACAAATTACGTATAAGACGATATCGTTTTTATACTAGACTAAGGCGGAAGTAAGCGTAGTATAATTATATTTTATCGTTAGGTTAATATTATTATATTAATATATTGTTATAGAGAAGATATCTAAGCTAGTCGAGTAACTTATTAATACTTACGGCTACTTAGCTCTAAGTATATCCTTATCTTATTATACTACTACTTTATAGTTATATTATTAATATAATTTAGAAAAAGTCAAATCCTATTAGCTTCTCCCTAATAATAACCGTTAGCCGATAATAGAAGAAGATGATATATAGATTATTAACCTCGACGCGGCTAAGAGAAGTATATCCCTAATTAGAAGTTATAATAACTATGAGATAATTAAAGGTAACTATCTTCTATTACTATTATACCGTTATATTATTAATACTTCGCTCTAGTTCCTTATAATAGTACTTAAAAGGAGTATGCCCTATACCTACGTTATTATTATATAACCGGGCTATATTACGTAGGCGTAGTTACGTAGTGGATAGATTATATGACCGGGCTATATTATATAGGCGTAGTTATATAGTGGACAAACTATCTATATATTAGTATTTAGCTAAGGCTTGCCTAAGTTATTCTTAGCGAATCTAATAACCTTAATAAGATTAATCCTATAATTCTAATAATACCGCTCTCTCGAGCGGAGGGCTATTTATCCTAAAATAAGGATACCTTTTTTTATCTTAAAAGATTAGATTTAGTACTATTCCGCCGTACTCGGATATTTTATCTAATACTAATATATATTGATAAATAAAGACGACGTTTATCTAACGGTTCCTTATACTAAGAAAAGACCGCCGGTAAGCTTTACTAAAAGATATACTAGCTGTTTTTAGTTTTATTAATAATAACCCGACCGTCCGTTAGATAACGAAAGCGGATCAAAGAATTATTTAGGGATTAGTAAACCTTACCGATCTTAGCCCGTTTCCGCTTATCTAAACGTTAGATACTTATATTCCTTAATAACTCCTTATAAGCTTAAATAGAGAATTTAAGCTCTTTTTAGTTAAGGAACTTATAATCTCTTCTTTATCCGAGATATAAGCCGAAGGATAGAACCTATTTACCCGATTATAATTATCTATTTAGCCTAACCCGTCTATTTAGCCTAACCCGTTTATTTAGCTTAACCTTTAGCCTAACCCGTTTATTATCTTAGCTTAACTACTTACTCGACTAAACTCTCGGCCGACTCGGACCCGAGGCCTTATTAGACGTTATATTAAATCTACGCTTATATATATATTAACGAATAAGAAGGGCTTATCTAATTTTTAGAATTTCGGCCGATTAGTATTAAGATCCCCCGAATTATCGAACGATAACCTAATATCAAATCCCTTCTACTTATTATTATCTACGCCGGCACCCGCCGTATTAGTAGCTATAACGGACGTCGAGTTCCTTACGAAAGATAGATTAATAATATCTTTATCTAATCTTATTATTACTACGCTTAGTCGCCGGATAAACCTATTCGGTATTAGACTAATACCTCTTAGGCTTAATCTAAACCGTCTAACCTACCCTAACCTCCCGGACTACTCCTCGAGAGTCTAGACCCTAAGTCTATTACCGATATTACCGATAACCCCGAAGGAGATCGCTTAACTTAGAGCCTCGCTAAATACGAGAGTAATAGAATTAGATAAATAGGAAAGAGAACTATAAGCCTAAGCTAATTAAGATAATAATAGTAACGACTATCGGCCGGGTAGATAGCGAGATTAAGGTCGGGAATATAATTAGCTATAAAACCCTATTTAGAACCTTTTATAAAACGCTAAAGAGTAAGAAGCTATTAATATTACCCGAATCGTAACTAAGGGCCTTCGCTAAAGATTAGCACCTATCTCCGAAGTAATCGGATAATTAATAAACCGACCTAATAATATTACCGGAGGATTATAAAGATAAAAACTAAGGTAATATAATTACTTTTACCCCGATATTAACTTAGCTTATAATAACGACGACTAATTTATCTTAAATAACGATACTTATTATAAAAGCGTTACCCTTTTTATTAATTCGGTTAAGGATAATATTATTATACCGGTTAAAGTAATAAAAGTAAGAACTAACTTATCTTAACTCTTTAAAAAATCCGTATTAGCCTAGTATATAAGAATACTTATCTAAAACGAGTATAATAAACTTAAACTAAACCTTAAAACTTAGTATCGTACTTTACTAAGAGCCTTTACTCGGCTTTATTAGAAGTTAGTCGAAGACTTAAATAATATTAAATATATAAAAGACTACGCGAAGTAAAATATTAATATCCGTAATATCGTAGTAAAAATTATACGAATTAGTTAAGAGTTAGGCGAAGATTATACTACTAATATAATATACGTTTACTTTACTATATACCTAAGTCTTAGATTTTATATCTTTACTTTATCGTTAAAGATAGAACTATCCGCTTATCTAAAATATATTAACGAGAAGGCTATAAGAACTTATTAAGTAATAGTTACTAAGGGAGAAGCTAAACCCTAATAACTATCTTAAAACTATTAATAGATATAAGATAAGTTACTAAGATAAGTATAAGCTAAGCCTATACTCCTTATAACGGTTATTATATACTAAGCTTAAAAAGGAAACTCGGGCGATAACGGATAAAGATAAGACGATAATATAATTAATAGAGACTTATTTTAGGGTAATAGATATTATAATAATAATAGATTTGGAAGGGATAATAGATTAGGAGTAGATAATAGATATAACGGAGGAAACCGAGGCGGTTTCCCGTAATATAGTAGATATTATTATAATAACGGTTATAATAATAGCTATAAATAAGATTAGCGCGGTAACGGTAATTAGCGCTAAAGAGACCGATCCGATAAGTAAAAAGGGGATAACGATTAACGTAGAGACGTTTAAGGATAACGATCGACGGACTAACGCCTACGTCTATCGTAGATACGTAGCTTATAATAAGGATAAGCTTAATATACTCTACGACTATTCCGACGCCGATACCGTTATTAAGGAAAGATACGTTAATAAAGTAGAGCTTACGTAATCGAGTAAAAGGTTATAATAAAATAGGATAAGCTAAATACTAAGGTAAAAGAGGAGGAACTATAATAATAAGGTTTTATAAAGATAAATTTATATATTAACGATACCGAGATATAAGCTTAGACGGTAATAAACGCCGAGGATAATATTAACGATTTTACTTATATCGTTATAGCTACGGATAAGTAGATATATAGAAAGTATAATACCGAGTTTAGTAATAAGAGGTCGTTATTATAATACGTTTTCGCTAATATATATATAACTCCGAAAAGATAACGAATAAGGATACGTTTATCTAATCTAAGATAACCTTATATATTACCGGATAAAGGAGCTACTTATAATATAATCGACGTTATACTAATAACGGATACCTTAAGGTAGGCCTCGCTTAAATATACTTATATTAGATTTATTATATAAAACGAGGCCGGTTAAGATACCTAAATCTATACCGATTCGGGATATAACTACTTAATAATAGATAAGGATTAGCTATAAGAGAATTTCCCTAATACGGTTATAAAGAAATCTAATAAACGTATAAAAGGTATCGGAGGCGTAATAACCCTTATTACGAAAGCTATATTTAACTTCTTAATACTAAGCTATACCGGTAAGGCTAAGTATCGGATTATAGCTTAGGTAGTAAAGGATAAGCTTAGACTTAACCTCTTCGTCGGGAATAAGTAGCTCGTACTTTACGAAATAATACTAGACTTTACCGAAGGTATAATAACGTTATAAAGTTATAAGGACTTTACCCTACTTTTTATAATACTTAGAATATCTAAGATAACGGTTACCCGAAAAGTTATATCGATATTTAATATTATAATCCCTCTTAGATCTACGATATACTTCGTAGCTAAATACGATAACCTCCCGGCTAACGATATAAACGGACTACGCCGAGATTACGTCTTCTTAGCTACGGATAATAACTAAGCGATAAACTATTTACTTATAACGGATATAATACCGATAATCTATATAGTAAATAACGATAATATACCTCTAATAATTCGATAGTATTAGAAATTAGGAATTATAACGGATATAATATCCGATAATATTAATATAATATCTTAGGATATAGCGATAGTAATATATTATAACGCTAAGACTACTTTCTCGTAGTAATTCGAAAAATCGGACGTTATTAAAGATATTATTCTTATACCTTTTACGAAGATTACGTAATTATTAACGGAAGTAAATAAGATAAGTAGCGAGCCTAAGATAATATAAGTAGCCGTATAGGAATATTATAAATATATAAAGAAATAAGTCTTAGTATTAGGATTAAATAAGGATCCGGATACCTTAAATATCGTATCCCGGGAAGGCGTATTTATATATACGGCCGACTTAGTACTAACTTATAAGATATATACGATAATCGATTAAGACGGTTTATAAAAAGACGAAGGGCTCGTAATAGTACTACTAAACGAGCAAATATATATAAAATTAGTCGAAGGATATTAGAATATAAGAGTTAGGGCGAAACTATACCTTTAAAGTATAAAGGATATAAAGTTCGGGAATACGAAAATAAACGAAATATACGTATAAGGCCGGTTAGAATAACAAACCTAATCTACGCTTTTCGGTTCCTTAATCTTTATTATCTAACGGTAAGTCGACGGTAAATAGAAAGGACGCCTCGTCGCGGATTTGCGGGTATTTAATAAAGTTATCGTTCCTAACGCTTATCCCTTACCGTTATAAAAGGATATAATACGTTATATCTAAGGAAAGAGTTATCTTATAGTACTCGATACGTTAAATTTCTTTTACTAATTACTTATCTAAGAACTATATCGAAATCGTATAGTTCTCGTATCCCTATATAAACTCGAGAGGGCTAACGTCGTATTAATAAGCTTTAAAAACTCTCTATCCTACGCCTAACGGTTTATAGATAAACGACTACGCCGGTACCGCTACTTTGCCCGGGCCTATATCGACGATATAGTTATATTTAGTAATATAGCGGACGAGTATCTCGACTACGTCTAAACGATATTAAGGTTATTTAAAGATATTAACCTAACCTTATTGCTTAAAAAGTCTTTTATCGTTTATTTATCCGTTCGGTTATTAGGCTTTAAAGTAAATATAATCGGTTTTACGATAACGTAAGAACGAATAAAGGTATTAAAGAATATAGAAATACCGACTAATTTAGCCGCCTTCGAGTAGTATATAAGCGTAATCGGCTTCCTCTAATATTTTAACCCTTATTATATCTAGAAAGTCGAACCTTTAATAAGGCGAAAGATATAAATAATTAAGGACGGACTAATAACCGGAATAATACCTTAAAAAAAAGCTAAGCACTTAAGATAAAATAGTACGTAAAGACTCTAATTTATACTAATAGACGCCGAGAAGTAATCCTTTCGTATACTTTAAGATCACTTCGTATAAGAAAGATACTTATATTATTATAAGTTAGTAGATACTATATTTCTAAAGATAAACGCTTCTTAGAAGCGAGGATTCGGTATAATAATATTTTATTTATCTACCGAATAAGACGGTATACGTATCCCCCTTAATAAGATATAGCTTATTTATTATCTAAGCCGTATATTATCGGCTTCGGAAAAGAAATATTAGCTTACCGAGTTTAAAATAGCCGGATTAGTCTAAGCTTACCGAAAAGTATATATTATTATAACGTCTTATAAAAATCTTATCGTAGTACTAACCGACTATATTATAATAGCTAATATTATAAATAGGACTAATCTTAAGACCTAAAACGTAGTAAAGATAAATATAAGGATTACGCTAACCTCCGTTTACTTATCTTAGTATAACTTATATATATATTATATACTTAGAAAAGTTAACCTAATTTCGGACGCCTTATCCCGCTTATTAACGGTAGAAGCCGAACTACTTATACCGGACTACGATAAGTTAGATAATATATAATAAAATAGCGTATATTTAGCTTAGATAAACGATTAGCTTAGAGGTAACGGGATAATTATATTATATATAACGGAGGATACCCGATAGGAATTCCTTAAAAAATACGAGGAAGATCTATACTACGCCGTAATGATAATAAAACTTAGAGTATACGAAGAGAAGTATAAAATAGATTATAGATATTTCTTATTCGTTATTTCGGACGGGCTCTTATATTATAGCCCTAAGGACGGACTAAGGCGACTCTACGTCCCGAAGAACTATTAAAAGTCTATCTTCTAACAAATATACGACTAAAAATATTACTTTAGGATTAATAAAATAGCTAAGGAGTTTAAGAATTTTAATATTTATAACTTAACTAGGAAGTTGAAATCCTATATCGGTATATATCCGGATTATATACGTTTCTAAATATTATATAAGCTATTAGATAACTTATTATAACTTATATAAGCGGGCGATATCTATCCCTTCTCCCTTATAATTATAAACTTTATTATCGGCCTCTTAGACGTCTAAGCTTAAGGTCTACTTTAAAGAGGCTAATACCTAAATACCCTTATAATAATCGTAGATAAAATATTATATAAAACCTTAATAATACCGGGAAAAGATACCTTAACGGTAAAGGAATAAGCGGATAAGCTCTTATTAGTATAATAGTATACGGATTAGGGTTTACCGATAAAAATCATCTCCGATAAAGACGCTAAATTCAACTTAGATATATAACGTAGATTAATAAAGAGCTTATATATTAAACTCGCCTTATCTATTATATTTTACTTATAAACGGACGGCGTTACCGAAAGAAAGAATTAAGTAATCGAGATCGTACTACGATTTGTATTAGCGGAAGACCCGGACTTAGTTTAAGTAGATTTACTTCCGGCCTTATAATATAACCTTAATAATACGTATTTTAGGATATTTAGACGGTTATTAAACGAGGTTATTATAAGATTTAGGCCTAAGATATCCTTATTTATCTTATCCGGTATAAATAATTAGGATTACTCGTTAGATACTATTAAGTTACGTTATTAAAAGGAAGCTAAAGAAGCTACGGATTAGGTATCTACTTAGTCTAAGCTATATTACGATAGAAATAAACGCTTTACTAAGTATAAACTAAGCGAGTAGGTAATACTAAGGCTATATAAAAGTTATAATATATCGGGGTAGTAGCGGAAGCTAAGCTAATAATAAGTAAGTTTATTTAAGATCTTAGAATAAGTAAGAGACTTAGTATATAAGTTAGAACTACTTATAATATAATGTTATATGACCGGGCTATATCACGACCGGGTTATATTACGTGGGCGTAGTCACGTAGTGGATAGACTATCTATATATTAACATTTAGCTAAGGCTTACCTAAGTTATTCTTAGCGAATCCAACAACCTTAATAAGATTAATCCTATAATTCTAGTAGCACCGCTCTCTTAAGCGAAGGGCTATCTATCTTAAAATAAGGATACCTTTTTTCATCTTAAAAGATTGGATTTAGTACTATTCCGCCGTACTCGGATATTTTATCTAATATTAGTATATATTAATAAATAAAGATAACGTTTATCTAACGGTTCCTTATACTAAGAAAAGACCGCCGATAAGCCTTACTAAAAGACGTATTAGCTATCTTTAGTTTTATTAATAATAACCCGACCGTCTATTAGGTGACGAAAGCGGATTAAAGAATTATCTAAGGATTAGTAAACCTTACCGATCTTAGCCCGTTTCCGCCTACTTAAGCGCTAAACACCTATATTCTCTAACAACTCCTTATAAGCTTAAATAGAGAATTTAAGCTCTTTTTAGTTAGGGAACTTATAATCTCCTCTTTATCCGAGATATAAGCCGAAGGATAGAACTTACTTACCCGATTATAACTATTTATTTAGCCTAACCCGTTTATTTAGCCTAACCCGTCTATTTAGCCTAACCTTTAGCCTAACTTATTTATTATCTTAGTTTAATCACTTACTCGATTAGACTCTCGGCCGCCTCGGACCCGAGGCTTTACTAGACGTTATATTAAATCTACGCTTATATATATATTAGCGAATAAGAAGGGCTTATCTAATTTCTAGAATTTCGGCCGACTAATATTAAGATCCCTCGAATTATCGAACGATAGCCTAATATCAAGTCTCTTCTACTTATTACTACCTACGCCGGTACCCGCTTTATTAGCGGCTATAACGGATACCGAGTTCCTTACGAAGGATAGATTAGTAATATCTTTATCTAATCTTATTATTACTACGCTTAGTCGCCGGATAAACCTATTCGGTACTAGACTAATATCTCCTAAGCCTAATCTAAACCGTCTAACCTACCTCGACCTCCCGGACTACTCCTCGAGAGTCTAAACCCTAAGTTTATCACCGATACTACCGATAACCCCGGAGGAGATCGCTTAACTTAGGGCTTCGCTAAACGCGAGAGTAGTAGAACTAGATAAACGGGAAAGGGAACTATAAGCTTAAGCTAACTAAGACGATAATAGTAACGACTATCGGCCGGGTAGATAGCGAGATTAAGGTCGGGAATATAACTAGTTATAGAACCCTACTTAGAACCCTTTATAGAACGTTAGGGAGTAAGAAGCTATTAATATTACTCGAATCGTAGCCGAGGGCCTTCGCTAAAGACTAGTACTTATCTCCGAAATAGTCGGATAATTGATAAACCGACCTAATAATATTACTGGGGGATTATAAGGATAAAAACTAAGGTAGTACGGTTATTTTTACCCCGATATTAACTTAGCTTATAGCGGCGACGACTAATTTATCCTTAATAACGATACCTATTATAAAAGCGTTACCCTTTTTATTAATTCGGTTAAGGATAACGTTATTATACCGGCTAAAGTAATAAAAGCGAGGACTAACTTATCTTAACTTTTTAAAGGATCTATATTAGCCTAATATATAAGAATACTCGCTTAAGATAAGCGTAATAGACTTAAACTAGACCTTAAAGCTTAGTATCGTACTTTGTTAAGAGCCTTTGCCCGGCCTTATTAGAAGCTAGTCGAGGACTTAAATAGTATCAAATATACGGAAGACTACGCGAAGCAAAATATTAGTATCTGTACCGTCGTAGTAAAAATTATACGAATTAGTTAAGAGTTAGGCGAAGACTATATTACCGGTATAGTATATATTTACTCTATTATATACTTAGGTCTTAGATTTTACGTCTTTATTTTATCGTTAAAGATAGAATTATCCGCTTATTTAGAGTATATTAACGAGAAGGTTATAAGAACCTATTAGGTAATAGTTACTAAGGGAGAAGCTAAACCTTAGCAACTATCTTAGAACTACTAATAGATATAAAGTAGGTTACTAGGATAAGTATAAGCTAGGCTTATATTCCCCGTAGCGGCCGCCGTATACTAAGCTTAAGAAGGAAACTCGGGCGATAACGGATAAAGATAAGACGATAATATAATTAACGGAAACTCGTTTTTAGGAAATAGATATTATAATAATAATAGATTTGGAAGGGATAGTAGATTAGGAGTAGATAATAGATATAACGGAGGAAACCGAGGCGGTTTCCCGTAACGTAGTAGATATTATTATAGTAACGGCTATAGTAATAGCTATAGATAAGACTAACGCGGTAACGGTAATTAGCGTTAGAGAGACCGATCCGATAAGTAAAAAGGGGATAACGACTAACGCGGAGACGTCTAAGGACAACGATCGGCGGACCAACGCCTACGTCCATCGTAGATACGCGGCCTACGATAAGGATTAGCTTAGTATACCCCGCGATTATTCCGACGCCGATACCGTTATTAGGGAAAGATACGTTAGTAAAGTAAAGCCTACGTAGTCGAGTAAGAGGCTATAATAGAATAAGATAAGCTAGATACCGAGGTAAAAAAGGAGGAATTATAGTAATAAGGTTTTATAAAGATAGATTTATATATTAGCGATACCGAAATATAAGCTTAGACGGTAGTAGACGCCGAGGATAATATTAACGATTTTACTTATATCGTTATAGCTACGGATAAGTAGGTATATAGAAAGTATAGTACCGAGTTTAGTAGTAAGAAGTCGTTATTATAATACGTCTTCGCTAATACGTATATAACCCCGAAAAGATAACGAATAAGGATACGTTTATCTAATCTAAGATAACCTTATATATTATCGGATAAAGGAGTTACTTATAATATAATCGACGTTATATTAATAACGGATACCCTAAGGTAAGCTTCGCTTAGATATACTTACGCTAGATTTATTATATAAAACGAGGCCGGTTAAGATACTTAGGTCTATACCGATTCGGGATATAACTACTTAATAATAGATAAGGACTAATTATAAGAGAATTTCCTTAATACGGTTATAGAAAAATCTAATAAGCGTATAAAGGGTATCGGAGGTATAGTAACCCTTACTACGAAAGCTATATTTAACTTCTTAATACTAAGTTATACCGGTAAGGCTAGGTATCGAATTACGGCTTAGGTGGTAAAAGATAAGCTTAGACTTAACCTCTTCGTCGGGAATAAGTAGCTCGTACCCTACGGAGTAGTACTAGACTTCGCCGGAGGTATAATAACGTTATAAAATTATAAGGACCTTACCCTACCTTTTATAACGTTTAAAATACCCGGAACGACGGTGAACCGAAAAGTTATATCGACGTTTAGTATTATAATCCCTCTTAGATCTACGATATATCTCGTAGCTAAATACGATAGCCTCCCGGCTAACGATATAGACGGATTATACCGAGATTACGTCTTCTTAGCTACGGATAATAGCCGGGCGATAAACTACTTACTTATAACGGATACGGTACTAATAATCTATATAGTAAATAACGACGATATACCCCTAATAATTCGACGGTATTAGAAATTAGGAACTATAACGGATATAATATCCGATAATATTAGTATAATATCTTAGGATATAGCGATAATAGTATATTATAGCGCTAAAACTACTCTCTCGTAGTAATTCGAAAAATCGGACGATATCAAAGATATTATTCTTATACCTCTTACGAAGACTACGTAATTGTTAGCGGAAGTAAGTAAGACGAGTAGCGAGCCCGAGATAATATAAGTAGCCGCGTAGGAATATTATAAGCGTATAAAGAGATAAGTCCTAATATTAGGATTAGATAAGGATCCGGATACCTTAGATATCGTATCCCGGGAAGGCGTATCTATATACGCGGCCGACTTAGCGCTAGCTTATAAGATACGTACGATAATCGACCGGGACGGTTTATAGAAAGACGAGGGGCTCGTAATAGTACTATCAAACGAGCAAATACGTATAGAACTAGTCGAAGGATATTAGAATATAAGAGTTGGGGCGAAACTATACCCTTAGAGCGTAAAGGATATAGAGTTCGGGAATACGAAAATGGACGAAATATATATATAAGGCCGGCTAGAATAGTAAACTTAGTCTACGCCTTTCGGTTCCCTAATCTTTATTATTTAGCGGTAAGTCGACGGTAAATAGAAAGGACGCTTCGTCGCGGATTTATAGGTACTTAATAAGGCTATCGTTCCCGACGCTTATCCCTTATCGTTATAAGAGGATATAATACGCTATATCTAAGGAAAGAGTTATCTTATAGTATTCGATACGTCAAATTTCTTCTACTAATTACTTATCTAGGAATTATATCGAAATCGTATAGTTCTCGTATCCTTACGTAGATTCGAGAGGGCTAACGTCGTATTAATAGGATTCAAAAACTCTCCGTCCTACGCCTAACGGTTTATAGATAAACGACTACGCCGATACCGTTACTTTGCCCGGGCTTATATCGACGACGTAGTTATATTTAATAATATAGCGGACGAGTATCTCGACTACGTCTAAACGATATTAAGGCTATTTAAAGAGGTTAACTTAGCTTTATCGCCTAAAAAGTCTTTTATCGCTTATTTATCCGTTCGGTTATTAGGCTTTAAAGTAGACGTAGTCGGCCTTACGATAACGTAGGAACGAATAAAGGTATTAAAGAATATAGAAATACCGACTAATTTGGCCGCCCTCGAGTAGTATATAGGTGCGATCGGCTTCTTCTAACGTTTCAACCCCTACTACGTTTAGAAGGTCGAACCTTTAGTAAGGCGAAAGATATAAATAATTAAGGACGGACTAGTAACCGGAATAATACCTTAAAAAAAGGCTAAGTATTTAAGATAGAATAATACGTAGAGACTCTAATTTATATTAACGGACGCCGAGAGGTAATCCTTCCGTATACTTTAAGATCACTTTGTATAAGAAAGATACTTATACTACTATAAGTTAGCGGATACTATATTTCTAAAGATAAACGCCTCTTAGAAGCGAGGATTCGGTATAATAATATTTTATTTATCTACCGAATAGGATAGTGTATATATCCCCTTCGATAAGATATAGCCTATTTATTATCTAAGCCGTACGTTATCGGCCTCGGAAAAGAAATATTAGCCTACCGAGCTTAAGGTAGCCGGACTAGTCTAGGCTTACCGAAAGGTACGTATTATTATAGCGTCTTATAAAAATCTTATCGTAGTATTAACCGACTACGCCGTAACGGCTAATATTATAAATAAGACTAGTCTTAAGACCTAAGACGTAGTAAAGATAAATATAAGGATTACGTTAGCCTCCGTTTACTTATCTTAGTATAACTTATACGTATATTATATACTTAGAAAGGTTAACTTAGTCCCGGACGCCTTATCCCGCTTACCGGCGATAAAAGCCGAACTACCCGTATCGGACTACGACGAGTTGGACGATATATAGCAAAACGGCGTATACCTAGCTTAGATAAACGATTAGCTTAGAGGTAACGGGATAATTATATTATATATAACGGAGGATACCCGGTAGGAATTCCTTAAAGGATACGAGGAGGATCTATACTACGCCGCGGTGATAACAAAACTTAGAGTATACGAAGAGAAGTATAAAATAGACTATAGATATTTCCTATTCGTTATTTCGGACGGGCTCTTATACTATAGCCTTAAGGACGGACTAAGGCGACTTTATATCCCGAAGAACTGCTAAAAGTCCATCTTTTAGTAAATATACGACTAAAAGCACCACTTTAGGATTAATAAAATAGCTAAAGAGCTTAAGAATTTCAATATCTATAACTTAACTAGGAAGTTGAAATCTTATATCGGCGCGTATCCGGATTATATACGTCTCTAAATATTACGTAGGCTACTAGATAGCTTATTATAGCTTATATAAGCGGGCGATATCTATCCCTTCTCCCTTATAGTTATAGACTTTATCGTCGGCCTCCCGGACGTCTAAGCCTAGGGTTTACTTTAGAAAGGCTAGCACCTAAACACTTTTATAGTAATCGTGGATAAAATATCGCGTAAAACCCTAATAATACCGAGAAGAGATACTTTAACGGTAGAGGAATAAGCGGATAAGCTCTTATCAATATAATAGTATACGGACTAGGGTCTACCGATAAAAATCATCTCCGACAAAGACGCTAAATTCAACTTAGATATATAGCGTAGATTAATAAAGAGCTTATATATCAAACTCGCCTTATCTACCGTATTTCACTTATAAACGGACGGCGTTACCGAAAGAAAGAACTAAGTAATCGAGATCGCGTTACGATTCGTATTAGCGGAAGACCCGGACTTAGTTTAAGTAGATTTGCTTCCGGCCTTATAATATAACCTTAATAATACGTACTCTAAGATACTTAGACGGTTACTAAACGAGGTTGTTATAAGATTTAGGCTTAAGATATCCTTATCCATCTTATTCGGTATAGATAACTAGGACTACTCGATGGACGCTACTAGGTTACGTTATTAAAAAGAAGCTAGAGAAGCTACGGATTAGGTATCTACTTAGTCTAAGCTATACTACGATAGAAATAGACGCTTTACTAAGTATAAACTAAACGAGTAGGTGATGCTAAGGCTATATAAAGGTTATAATATACCGGAGTAGTAGCGGAAGCTAGGCTAGTAGTAGGTAGGTCCGTTTAAGATCTTAGAGTAAGTGGGAGACTTAGTATATAAGCTAGAACTACCCGTAACGTAGAAAATACACCTTATTATATTTATCGCCTTATTAAAGCTTAGGCTAACTATAAATAAGTACGATAGATAACCCAACGTATTAGAAGTAGTATACGTCGATGAAGCCGGATAGAATTAGTAGGAAGTAGATAAGCTAATTAAGAGGAAAACGACCTAATATAATTAGAAACTATAAATTAGATACCTCGTTAGGTATAAAACGTTAACGTTAGAATAAGACGAATAGGTTAAACGCGCCGAGCTAGTTTATATAGCGTAAGACCTACTCTGTAACTTCGAGGAAAGATACCCTATATAAGATAGCGAGCGGATAAGACCTAAAAGTAAACTATTAGACCTCGTATATATTATAGACGGTGTTCGCGTATAGGAAATCCCTAAAACTAATATATAAGTCTAACTACGACGACGGAGGGCTCCTTCTTAGACTTAACCACCTTCTTAGAGTTAGTCCTAAACTATTAGGCTACTAAGTGATTTATTAGTAAAGGCGAAATAGGAAAGAATAAGAGTAGCTATAAGAGCTTATAAAACCCCGTTTAAAGCTATAATTCCTCTTCTTAACTAAACCTCTTCTTTTAGCACCTCTTCTTTCGGTAGCTCTTCTCTCGGCACCTCGTCTTTAGGTACTATTCGATATACTTATTAGGAAATTATAATAGCCTTATTATAATAGCTTTATTATAGATCTATATTATTAAGATACGTACTAACTAGTTTACCGGAAATATCCCGGAGTACCCGGCACCTTTCTTTTATAAAATAGATAATATACTTACTTAATTTATCGTTACTTAGGGCGGTACCCGTATCGTCTTAGCTGACGCGCTTAATTAGTAGATTAACGGCCGCTTTCTTACCAAAGCCGAAGCTTAGCCTTTTTTTTAGTATAACGGTAAGTACTCCGCTAGGTTCTACTAGTTCGTCTTAGGTTATATTCCCGAGGTAAACTACCTTATATTAAGCGAAATTATTATTTTACGTACTAACTTAGCTGTGGTAAAGGACGTTTAGAAGCTATTTAGAAATAGGTAGGATAAGGCGCTACGCTATTATATTAATAGAGAGGGTAGTAGAACTTTGGGTAGTACGGACTAAGTCGAGCTATTTACGGCGTAGCGACTTTGTTATAGATAAGGATAGGAGGCTAAGGGCTATAATATCGATTATATCGTCAAACTTTGTATTAAGATCGACGGTATTTCGGACTAGGATAAGATAGCCTTAGACCTAGCCGGAATCTTCGGTGATTATTAGAACGGCGACGAGGGAGATACCGACCTCGAGGAGTCCGATGATAACGACCCGGATCGTACTAATGTTTACGCCGACGATTACGATAACTAGATAGACGACGATTAGGTTTACGATAGCGGATAGTAGGAAGATAAACGCGTCGTTCGGGATACTTAGAGTATAGTCCTATTCTTAGAAAGATACTCGTATTAGGACGAGGATACTCCTTAGGACGTAGACTAATAGTAGATAATAAGAGTATTTACTCGCGTTATTATAGATATTAGTAACCGAGAGAAAGCGTTAGAAGATAAGGTAATCGACTTAGGTTAGAAGGTCGATTAGCTATAGAATAAGATAATAGCTGATATATCCACCTAAACCGAGATAGCTAAGGTTACTTAAACTCTTATAACTCTTATCGGTTCGGTCAAATTTAGCTCTTCCTCTAGCTCTTCCTCTAGCTCCGATAATAAGGATAATAAGGATATCCTAGTCCGTAAGCCGCGTAAGATAACCGGCGGACTTCCCTAACGTCTCGGAGGATAGGCTTAGATGGACAAATATAATAAGAAGAATATATTTGCTATAAGATAAGCCTATACTTAGTATGCTTTTATTTCTTTTCGTGAGCGAGGGACAAATAGGGATATCAGCGGTCGTGATACGGGTCTATCTTTTCGCAAATAAACGGGACGGACATAATCGTAGGGATATAGGTAAGGTTTCGGATGTACGGATTAGGATGTACTACTTTTATTGGGATTCGCGTTTGGGATAAGCCCTCTTTGATGGGGGGGGAGTTTGTTGTGTGACCGGGCTATGTCACGACCGGGCTATATCACATGGGCGTAGTTATGTGGTGGATAGACTGTCTATATATTAGTATTTAGCTAGGGCTTGCCTAAGTTATTCTTAGCGAATCCAACAACCTTGATGAGATTGATCCTATATATAGAAAATATACCCCGTTATATCTATCGCCTTATTAAAGCCTAAGTTAACTATAAATAAGTATAATAAATAACTTAACGTATTAGAAGTAGTATATATCGATAAAGTTAGATAAAACTAATAAGAAGTAGATAAGCTAATTAAGAGGAAAACGACTTAGTATAATTAGAAACTATAAATTAGATACCTCGTTAAGTATAAAGCGTTAACGCTAAAATAAGACGAATAGGTTAAACGTACCGAGCTAGTCTATATAACGTAAGACTTACTTCGTAACTTCGAGGAAAGATACCTTATATAAGATAACGAGCGGATAAGACTTAAAAGTAAACTATTAGACCTCGTATATATTATAGACGGTATTCGTATATAGGAAATCCTTAAAACTAATATATAAGTCCAACTACGACGACGGAGGGCTCCTTCTTAGACTTAACCACCTTCTTAGAGTTAGTCCTAAACTATTAAGCCGCTAAGTAATTTATTAGCAAAAGCGAAATAGGAAAGAATAAGAGTAGCTATAAAAGCTTATAAAACCCCGTCTAAAGTTATAATTCCTCTTCTTAATTAAACCTCTTCTTTTAGTACCTCTTCTTTCGGTAACTCTTCTCTCGGTACCTCGTCTTTAAATATTATTCGATATACCTATTAGGAAATTATAATAACCTTATTATAATAGCTTTATTATAAATCTATACTATTAAAATACGTACTAATTAGTTTATCGGAAATATCTCGGAGTACCCGGTATCTTTCTTTTATAAAATAGATAATATACCTACCTAATTTATCGTTACTTAGGGCGGTACCCGTATCGTCTTAGTTAACGTACTTAACTAATAGATTAACGGCCGTCTTCTTATTAAAGCCGAAGCTTAGCCTTTTCTCTAATATAATAATAAGTACTTTATTAAGTTTTATTAGTTCGTCTTAGGTTATATTCCCGAGGTAAACTACCTTATATTAAGCGAAATTGCTACTTTACGTACTAACTTAGCCGCGGTAAAGGACGCTTAAAAGCTATCTAGAAATAGGTAGGATAAGGCGCTACGCCGCTATATTAATAGAGAAGGTAGTAGAACTTTAGGTAATATAGACTAAGTCGAGCTATTTATAACGTAACGACTTTATTATAAATAGGGATAAGAGGCTAAAGGTTATAATATCGACTATATCGTTAAACTCCGTACTAAGATCGACGGTATTTCGGATTAGGATAAGATAGCCTTAGACTTAGCCGGAATCTTCGGTAATTACTAGAATAACGACGAGGGAGATACCGACCTCGAGGAATCCGACGATAACGACCCGGATCGTACTAACGTCTATACCGACGATTATAATAATTAGATAAACGACGATTAAGTTTATAATAACGGATAATAGGAAGATAAATATATCGTTCGAGATATTTAGAATATAATCTTATTTTTAGAAAGATACTTATACTAAAACGAGGATATTCCTTAGGACGTAGACTAATAATAGATAATAAGAGTACTTACTCGCGTTATTATAAATATTAGTAACCGAGAGAAAGTACTAGAAGATAAGATAATCGACCTAAGCTAAAAGGTCGATTAGTTATAAAATAAGATAATAGCTAATATATCCACCTAAACCGAGATAACTAAGGTTACTTAAACTCTTATAACTCCTACCGGTTCGGTTAAATTTAGCTCTTCTTCTAGCTCTTCCTCTAGCTCCGATAATAAGGATAATAAGGATATCCTAGTCCGTAAACTATGTAAAATAACCGGCGGACTTCCTTAACGTCTCGGAGGATAAGCCTAAGATAGATAAATATAATAAGAGGAATATATTTATTATAGGATAAGCCTATACTTAATATACTTCTATTTCTTTTCGTAAGCGAGGGATAGATAATAGGGATAAATAAGGATATTAGCAGTCGTGATATAGGTCTATCTTTTCGCAAATAAACGGGATAGATAATCGTAGGGACGTACGGATTAGGATGTACTACTTTTATTAGGATTCGCGTTTAGGATAAGCCCTCTTTAATAAGGGGGGAGTTTATTATATAACTAAGCTATATTATATAGGCGTAGTTACGTGGTGGATAGACTATATGACCGGGCTATATCACGTAGGCGTAGTTATATAATGGATAGACTATCTATATATTAGTATTTAGCTAAGGCTTACTTAAGTTATTCTTAGCGAATCTAATAACCTTAATGAGATTAATCCTATAATTACGGTGACTTATTATTAGCCGAATAGATTAAGGGTGATTATGATTTAGAGGCTTTATAGTTACGTCTTAACGAGTTCGAGTAATTCTTTTAGGCTACTTAGAAATATAGTTAGCGTTTATTTAGTATATATTTAGGGCCGGTTTTACGATGACTTTATTATTATATATTAGTCTTTCGGTATTAGTCTATTATAATTACTTTAGAGTTATTCTACTAATCTAACGTCTTTATTATATTATTACTTTATTAATATATTAACGTTATTATTAGTTACTTAGGTATCTCGCGTCTTTTCTTTTTCTTTACTTATAAATTAATTATCGGCTCGTAACTAAGCTTAATAATAACTCGTTATTATCCTTATAGTAACTCTATTATAACTTCTTATTATTATATAATTTATATAATATAATTATAATAATATATTCCGCCCTTTAAATCGTTAATAGGATATTAGTACGGTAATATTATACTATTAATATAATATAAGTCTATAAGATTTAACTCCGGGTCTTATCTTAGTTTTTAATTAACTCTAAAAACTTATCTACCCCGCCTTTACCCGGGTCTCTTTATAACTTATCGGGAAGGGTCCTTCTAAATACCTTTCAAAGCCCTTTTAAAGCTCTTTCAAAGCCCTTTTAAAGCCCTTTGAAAGTCCTTTCAAAGTCCTTTCAAAGGACTTTATATACTATACTACTAATACGTTCGTATCTAAATATTATTATATAGGTATATTACTCTTATTATAATATTACCGAATTAATATTATCTTATCTTTATAGCTCTTTTCCGTTTATACTTTAACGGTTAACTTTTTTTAAGGTTATTTAGGGGAAACGAACGACGGTAATAGTTTAACGAGATTCGAGTCGATATTTGCTCGATCGATATTAATATCGTACGACTCTCTACGGGGTATATACTATTAAGAACTATCGTACTTATACCTTTAAGGCTTATAACCACCTCCGAGAGGTCTTAATTATAATAACCGTTTATAACGGATTATACGAGTTTTATATTTATTATTAGTTTAGCCGGGCTAACCGGAGATAGGCTCGAAGAAATCTAGAAAGAAGATCGTACTTATACCTTTAAAGCTTATAATTACCTCCGAGAAGTCTTAATTATAATAGCCGTTTATAACGGATTATATAAATTCTATTTATACTACTAGTTTAGCCGGGCTAGCCGGAGATAAGCTCGAAGAAATCTAAAAAGAAGATCGTACTTATACTTTTAAGGCTTATAACTACCTCCGAGAAGTCTTAATTATAATAGCCGTCTATAACGGATTATACGAGTTCTATTTATATTATTAATTTAGCCGGGTTAGCCGGAGATAAGCTCGAAGAAATATAGAAAGAAGATCGTACCTATACTTTTAAGGCTTATAACTATCTCCGAGAGGTCTTAATTATAATAACCGTTTATAACGGATTATACGAGTTCTACTTATATTATTAGTTTAGCCGGGCTAACCGGAGATAGGCTCGAAGAAATATAAAAAGAAGATTATACTTATATCTTTAAGGCTTATAACTACCTCTAAGAGGTCTTAACTATAATAACTATTTATAACGGATTATACGAGTTCTATTTATACTATTAGTTTAATTAGGCTAGCCGGAAATAGGCTCGAAGAAATATAAAAAGAAGATTAGGTATAAGGTTATTAATAGTTTGATCTTACTAACTAATTATTTAAATATATTTTTAAAATATACGTAGCTAAGATAACTTAGTAATAATATCTTAAAATAATATTCTTATACTAAGCGTAGCCGACCGTCTAAGCTTAGTTATCGTATTAATATATTAGATATTTTTATTCTAACTTCCCCTCGTTTAAAAGTTAGATATACGAATCTATATTAGAACCTTCTCCTAAAGCCTTATCGCTACTATTATATCTTAAAATCTACGATACCGAGAATAAATATTAATAAGATACTTTTTTATTAAAAGTATACTAAACTTAAACTAAGACTTAACTCTTACCCGCCGTAGTATTTTTATATTAGTATCGTAACTACGTTATAATATCTTATAATTAATATAAGGCTTCTAGAACGCTTACCTTATTATCCCTTATAACGAGTTATATTACTATTAGCCGTCTAATAATAATAGTACCAAATACTATAGTACTCTTATTAGTATTATTCTATTAATAACTTTCCGTAAGCCTTTAATTAAACCCTTATAATAACGGTTTACTCGCTTAGATAGTATAATATAATATATTACCTACGACTACGACTCTATTCTCCCGAAGCGTTTAAAGTAGTATTAACTACGGAAAGCGAACCTAGATAACGATTAGCTTTATAATATTATCTAGAATAACGTAAAAGGTATATCTTTAAGTACTCTCTTACTCTTATCTATTTTTATATATTAATAACTTAGAAATATAATATTTTATAACCGTTTATAGTAAAAGTGTTTCTTAGAATTACTATTTCCGTATCTTAAATATAGTAGCGCCCGACTTATTAATATCTTAGAAAAGTATCGACCTAAGCCCGAGTCGCTACCGTTATCTAAGTAACGACGAGCGTACTCTAAAGGTATATTAGCTCTTTATAAGAATATAATTATATAGCTAATATATTTCTATAATAAGCGTTATCTTAGAAAGCCTTATTTTATTTAACGATATATAAGTAACGGAAAGTAAACTAAGAGGCGAATAATATAAGGTCCTCGTACTCTCTTCCTATTTTTAACTTACCTTCGTAGCTTCGAGTCTACGGTTATATTCCCTTATCTAAGTATAAGATAAGTACCGTTATTATATTAACGACGTATCTAAGTTACGTAAGTAATATTTTATTATATTATTAATATATTAGTATTTTATATAGGCCTAACCTTATCTAGCCCGGAAACGTCTACGCCGACGACTACCTTCTTATAGCCTTATATCGGAGCTAAGATTCGAAGTCTCTTTATAACGTTAAAGATCGAATAACGAAGATATTAACTTTAATATATATCTAAATACCGGCGTAGTAAGTTTATTAGACGGATAAAGAATATTAGGATAAATAAATAACGAACTATTTACGCCGTATATTAATATTATAAGCTTACTTTAATATTAGTTTATTAATATATTATTAGAGCCGCCTTAGTAGAGTCCCGAGTACGAGACGTTACCCCCTTCTCCGATATATAACGGTTAACTAAGAGAGAAAGAGATAGAAACAACTAAGATAATAGCTAAGGAGGAGGCGCCTCTTATAATAATAGACGACGCGCTTTTTATCGTAGTAGACGATACGCTTCTTACCGTAATAGACGACGGTTAGCCTTTTACCGTAATAGACGACGGTTAGCCTTCTATCGTAGTAAAGGAGTAGCTTCTTACCGTAATAGACGACGGTCAACCTCTTACCGTAGTAGACGACGGTTAGCCTCTTACCGTAGTAAACGACGGTTAGCCTTTTATCGTAGTAGAGGAGTAGCTTCTTATTATAGTAGACGATAGTTAGCCTTTTATCGTAGTAGACGACGCGCCTTTTATCGTAGTAGACGACGGTTAGCCTCCTACCGTAGTAAAGGAGTAGCCTCTTATCGTAGTAGACGACGGTTAACCTCCTACCGTAGTAAAGGAGTAACCTCTTACTATAGTAAACGATAGTTAGCTTCTTATTATAGTAAACGATAGTTAACCTTTTACTATAATAGACGACGGTTAGCCTTTTACCGTAATAGAAGAGTAGCTTCTTATCGTAGTAGACGATAATTAGCCTCTTATTATAGTAAAGGAGTAGCCTTTTACCGTAGTAGATAACGGTTAACCTCTTACCGTAGTAGAGGAGTAGCCTCTTACTATAGTAAACGAGGGTTAGCCTCCTCGTAAATAAAATCTTAGACGGGAGTAATATCCTTTTAATAATAGAAAGGTAATAATATATTATTATAATATTAATACGCTAAGTTAACTCGTTAATAGCTATAATAGTATATCCTAAAGTTATTAGTATTAAGTAACGATAATCTTAAGGCTAAGTATATTAGATATCGGGAATCGAAGATCCGTTTATACTTACCTAAGACGAATTAGTATATAAGCGAACGAGATATATAGTATAATATAATATTTTTTTAAGAGAAAGAGCTTATAAAAGGATAAAAATAAGAAGGGACGCCTCTTCTAATATAGTATTAATAGCTTAATAGTTTCCCGTTATTACTTTAACTATTTAACTAAACCTTCCTTTTATCGGTATTATATCGTTATATTAATATCGTAATATTCGTAAAGTAAAAATATATTATTTAATCTAACGTATACTTAGTATTATTAGAAATCTCCGTCCTTATTTAGCCTTCTTTTACCGGAGCTTTATTAGCTTTATCTAATAACGTAAAGTCTTAAGATAGAGCCGGATAACTTCTTCTAACTCGGATTTAGACCCTTAATCTTTTTACCCGTCTAATACCGCTTACGTATCCTTAGTATACTCTTTACCCTTATTTAGCGTAAAAGAGATATATCGAAGTAACACCTCTTCCTTATAATTATAACCTCCTTAGTATATTATTAATTTATTAATACGAAGGATATATATATTATCTATAACTTCTTTAATAAGTTAGGTATCTTTATAAGACTTATTATACTTATATTATATAACTCGTATAGAACCTTACCCGAAGAGTTATTAGGTATACCGGGTATAAGAGGGGGGCTTATAGCCTTCTTTTTTAAAGGGGACGCTTAGTAATATTAGTATAAATAGATCGATATAAAGAGAGATAAGTTAACTTACCCGATACCTTCTTAGCCTTACTTATATATAAGCGTATAAATAATAGACTCCGGCTTTTTATTAACTTATCGATATAGCTAGTCGTAATACTCTTCTTCGAGTTAAGGTATTAAAGTAGAATATTCTTATCGACCCGTTTTCCCTTATATACGTTAGGTATATTTAAGTAGTATTAATTAGGTATAACTTATTAAATAATAGCTTATTAAAGCGACTATTTCTTATTAGAAGTATAAGAGATTATATAAATAAACTCGATACCGTTAGTATAGTACCTAACTCTTTCCTTTATCTAGTTAGGAATCTACGATGTTGCTAAATAATATCCTTATATTACGTTCTTATATAGCTTATTCTTTACCTAAGCCTTAATATTATCGGTCGTACTTTTATAAGCTAATATCGTTAGTACTATATTATTATAAGAGTAGTATATTAATACGTATATTTTATTATCGTAATCTTAACTTTATACTCGAACTCGTCTTTATAATTATAGAATAATAGTATTAGTTTAAATAATAGTTTAGTCTTATATACGAGTTTATCGATACCTCGTAAAAAATAAACGTAGTAAAAGATAATAATACGAGGGAAGTACTATTATTAAGAGCGATTATAAGGGTCTACCTTCTCCGAAAGATATTTATAAAGACTTAGCTATATTAGAATATCGTTATAAATATAAATATACCTCGTTATACTTACTTATATACTATTTCGTATCTTAATCTAATATTATTTAACGCTATTTATTATCCCTTACGCTATTATCCTTATAGATATAATACTACTTATTAGGAAAGTTAAACTTTTTATATAAGAGTAAGAAGAAGCGGTCGAAAAAATAGTAATAGCTTATCGTTATATCCGATATAATATATAAGCGGGCGAAGATATAAGCTAAGGTTCTATAAGCTAATATTCCTATTATAATAATATAGTATTATTAATACTTACCTTTATATTATATTTCATCGAATATACTAATCTTAACTTTAGAAACTAAGGAGCTTTAGATACGCTTATAGCTTATATTTATCTCGAAGCTTTTATATCGCTTTAAAGGTTCGAGTTATTATCGGAAGAAGTAAATAAGGAAATAAATATCTCCTTTATAAAAGAAGTCTTATAAGTATTATAATCTCTTAATAAGGAATTTGTATTAATAGTATATTAATATACTACGTCTTCGCCTTTACTAATATATATTTGTTATAAAGACGTTATAATAGCTTTAGGTTAGCTATATCTCGTAATAATACGGTTTTAGATCTATCGTTATAGCCGATAAGTTAAGCTAAGAGTCCGGTGAATATTACCTAAAATATAACCGTTATATTTACGGTATAGCTTATAGATAATAAGGTTAGCGATAAGATTAGAACTTAGCTTTAAGTTAGTATATATTAATTATTTAGGAGCTTATTAATCTTACTCGAATAACTTATTATTAATATTACCTTCTTTAATACCTCGACGATCTCTTTTATAAGAATAGTCGGGATAGAATCTAATATAAGTAGTAAGTAATAGTAGTTATTAAAAGCGTATATAATAAGGAATAGAATAGCGTTAAGGTTATAAGGAATAATCACCTCTTATATAACGGAGTATTTATAATATAAAAGTCGTCTTTAGCTACTAAGATAGTCTTAACCTAATACGTATTAATAAGATACTAATATATTATTTATATAATATTCGTACTATATATCTTCGTTATTTTCCTTATATAAAAGACTTAGTTATAAGTTATAGAGATAGCCTTAAAGAAGTTCCGTTATTATCGTATAAAGTTATTTAACGTATTAAATTAAGTTAATAGTATAAGGTCGATAAACCGAAAATAGTAGCCTCTAAGGTTAGATCGAGTCTATTACGTATATTTTAAAGTATATATTATTATATTATCCTCTAAAATATTAATATTATAACGTTATAAAGTTACTATCTTATTAATATACCGAACGGTAAGAAATAAAGGAGGTAAGACGATATCCGGTATCCTTATTCTTATAAGCTATCTTTAAAGTAAAGGCCTTAACGGAAGCCTCGTATAATAATAAGGTATTATACTTAACGTTAATAACTCGGTCTTTGTTCCGGATATAATCTATAAGCTCTTAGTACTCGTCCGATAACTTTATAAATACTTAGAGTCTCGGGTCTAAATACTTATATACCTTTACCCTTAAGTACTTATAAATAATCTTCTTCGTTAAGATATTATTAAAGTATAAGTATCGGTACTCCGTTACCTACGTTTAATAATAGCTATATTATATCTACGTATTATTAATATAAAGTCCTATTATTAATACCGCTTTAATAATATATAAAGCCGAATATTTTCTATAACGAGTACGCTTTCTTTTCTTAGTCTACGATATAGCTAATACCGTTAAGGGATAACTCGGGGAATTTAGGTATTACTAGGGTATATATAATCCGTTCAACGGTTAAAGGTATCGATTAGTTCTTATCTAACGAGAGAAGGAATCGGTCGGGCTATAGGTCGGGCTATCCTTATAACTCGTATATTTTGGTAATCCGGCTCGCCTTAAGTTAAGCTATTAGCTCTACGATATCTAGATCTAAGTTTATAAAGGGCTTTATAACGTAAGCTTATATATATAGTATTAATTAAATAATATAATTTCTTTACCCGGCTAATAATTTCCTCCTCTTCGAATATATCCGTCTTAATAACGGGGGTAGGCTCTAATAATCCTAAGGCTTAATCCGAGAACCGCTAAGCATCCGAATATATATTATAATCGGCGAATTTAAGAATTATAGTATCGTCTATAATATTAATACTATACGAATAAGTTACGATTACTACGATAATCTTAAAGATAGCGGCGCTAAGTGGTTATATTAATTCTACGGTGTTAATATAATCTTATATTAATATAGTAGCTTTACTAGCACCGTTATAAGGTCTTTCTTTACTAATACCCTCGATATATAGCTAAGGTACCGCGCTAATATGCTATAATAGTACTAAGCAACGTGGCTGGAAATATGGTGGATTTTAGTAGCCGAACTTTTACCGTATATATAACAAAGCTGCTCCATACTTTAGCCAATATTTGCCCACACTTAGCCGGTGTACTAACCGACTGCGATACTGCCAGATATTCTGACCCGTGAACGTGACAAGTGGGAACAGTATTCAGAACGGCTCCGCATTCAATTTTCTTAGTTACAGGTGGTCGTGGGACAAGTGTATGGTACAAATGGTATCGTACAGGACTCAGAAATTGAAGGCGACACTCCCATCTAATCCAGGCTAGTAGCTACGGACGAGAACAAACAAGTCAACTCCATCTACCAATAACAACCCATATGTACAGTTTCCTGGCCAACCGCAATCGCCAGCTTTCGACCATCCAGGGTCTACCTCGCATGGGACATAGTCGGACAGCCACCCGTAGTGACCTGGACGTGATTTCATGGCAGACAACGGTACCTCTCTCCTTAGGAGCAAAGTGAATCAGCCTCGGCAAAGTGTGGGGGTGTGAAAGGTCAAGTATGTTCGAGAACAGCAAGGCACGCCGAAGCGACGGCGCATTAAAACATTGTATGGGTATTTAGTCGTGATAACAGAATCGAAGAGCATTGCGATGATAGCACAGTCGTGGTCGGTCGTCCACATATTGCTATGGGTTGGTCGTGGAAGGGAGACAGAACAGTGCCATGGCCTTATCAGGTATGTTTTCGAGGCCTGCCTTTGGCTTTGGTCGCTGGTGGAGGAGGGTTCCCGGTAAGAGGCGTGACAAACGTGACGTGCTTGGCTTCTTCTTTTCGTAGTTTGACCGCAGTGGCAGAAGAAGTACGGTGGTGGCGGATTGGTCGAGGGGTTTCGTCGTTGTCCTCGTCGAGGTTGATTTCGGCCACGTCAGATACGGTATCGTTGTCCATGCTCTCGCTAGCCTCGGAAGATGAGCCATCATCCGAATCATCATCTCCGCCATCGTCGCTAACAAGGGAGGGTGCCATATGGCTAGCACTGGTGTTTGGGCTGAGTTCGACATCCATGTCCTCCATGAGGTACATATCTGGGGCTTCGACATCTCCGTCCGACGTAGCAAGCCCCGGCGGCGACGTCTTCGCGGGCTTGAAGGACAAGGCCGGTGCTCGACTCTTGCTGCTTGCGGGTCGTGGCACACTTGGTATTGTCGGAAGAGGCACGGGCGACACCACAGTCCGTGCTGGAACACGCATTACTGCGGGAGCAGGAGTCCTGACCGCAGGGGCGGATGCCTTCACGTTCGTGGTAGCACCCGCCTGAACAAGCAAGTCGGGCTCTTCCATGTCCTCGCCAGGTGAGACAGCCTCGTCCTGGTCCAAGTCCACTTTTACCTTCGCATCCGCGACTTGCTCGCTCAGGTTACCCGAGAACTCCCTCTTCCGCATAAGCTGAGATAGGTAAGGGGTCGAGCTTTCCCCTGTGAAGGAAGGTTGGGAGGGCGGGTTGGCACGGGCGGACCAGCGAGGTTCTCCGGGGATGCTCTTGACATTGGGTAGCTTCCCCGCGTAGAAAAGTGCTTTGGAGCTTTCTATCCGGGAAATAAGCGCTGTGAACGCCTGCTGATCGGTGATGTCCTGGGATTTTGCGAACGGATGCACCAAGCCTCCTGTTACAGGAGTGCTAAGCAGAGCTGCAGGAGGTTTTTCCTCTCCAATGATGGCGCCATTCTGATCCAGCTCGACAGGTTGCCCTGCATGCATTGCGGCCTCGTCGTGGCTCTTGTAGTCTCGCTTGTGCGCGATGCGGCAGTGATTAATAAAACCTTGCGTACTGCTGAAGTTCCATCTGTGACAGTCAACGCATACAAGCTTCACCGTCTGGCCATCCGACCGCTTGAGAACACACGGTCCTTGCAGTTCCTTGGGCTCCTTCGGTTGTGCGTATCCACTAGATAACGCCTGCAACTTCTGCCCAGCTGAGCTTCTTGCCGGACGACCCTTGCCAGCATGATGCTCCGAGACACTGTTCCTCGTCGCCCTGCCCTCGACATAGGAGACTTTTGTTCGTCCAGCATTCTGGAGAGCAATTTGCGGCTCGAGAGGCGGCAAGCCGTCAAATTTGGGGTCGGGAATAAGCCACTTAGCATAGTGTCGTGCATACGGGCCATCCACAACACCGAAAGGAGGAGCCCATCCGGGTACCGGCGCTCCCGGTCTCGTCTGCAGAGCTGGGCCTGTACCACTACCGATTTGGAGCATCTGCTCTGGGGTTGGACAGCTGACAGGATATGGAATCAGGTGACACCTGCGCAATTGTTCCAGCGCAATCTGACACTTGGCCAGCTCCTGGTTGATCAGCCGTAGCTCATCATGCTTGAGCAGAATCTCCAGACCAAACTGGAACTGGATAGTCTCCCGTGCTTCTTCAAGGTCAGGTCTCGTTGCGGCGGACGACTTCAAGTTTTCAACACCATCGGTAGTAGCCGACACCGGCGACAAGAGAGCCATGGCTTCCTGCTTCATGCGCTTCGCAGGTGCCTGGGCATCATCGCTGCCTTGGTAGGGCGCACCTACATCGACACTCGACCGCCTCCGTTTCTGAGGGCGGGCAGAGGACGCTTCGGGATTTGTTGGCGCTGATGTACTGTGCGGAAAGGCAGGTGAACTGCCGCTGTCTTCATCCGGTGAAGGAATACTAGACTCAGCGGCGCTGTCACTGCCTTTGACACCGGAGTTCCAAAACCAAGACATATGTGCGACGATGACCTCTCAACGTTGTCTCGTCGTTGTCGTCCCAGTATGGCAGTAGTGGTGCGACGAGGCTGAGCCCGTAGCAGGTATGAGTAGCGGCTGGCTGGCGCAAGGCAGCAGCTACTGGGTGGCCAAAAAGTGGGGATGACGTAACAAAGGAGGCTCCAGGTTGCCCCTGCAGTTGCAGCAGAGCAAAAGTGGATCAAACGTCGGAGGTGGAGTGGTTGCGGAGACACGATGATGTGGCCGCGCCCAACACTAACAACACGACAAAGAGCCAAGAGGGTCGTCGACGACCACCAGAGTCTCAGAAGACGTGCTGGCGCAGTCCGTCGGGGAGTGAGGGGACTGTGCAATACGCGCAAAGTCGAAAAGGTCCTGATGGGATGCGGCGAGAACTAGCGAAAGCCTCGACGATCAGGATATTGTTTGGCGCAATAAAAAGCGAAGCGTTTTTGAGCAAAGTTGGTCGAAAATGAGTGCGTGAAGTGAAGCAAGATGAAGGAGGAAAAGGTGCCGTGAGCGCTGTGGAAAGGAATCGAAACGGGTTATCTCCCGCGCTTGGGTGCCGTTGGTTGTTTTGGTTGGCTGAGAAAGCTGACCTGAAATAAAGCACGGCGAAAGTAATGGGAGGACGCCTGACGTGGGAAATTAATCGCAACTTCCGCTCTCTCCTCTCTGTGTAAAAGGGTGACAGTAAACTCGACAGCGAAATGGCGACGCAGCTGGCAGGTTGGGGGGTTGTTGCGACAAATTGCCAACAAATGTCGGGGGTGATTTCGCGATTGTAGCGATCAACGAGGCAATGCAAGGGGGACCTTCGTGATTCAAGTGGGAACCGGAGCATGGAATGGGCGCTCACTTGCTGCAGTTAGGGGGGGTGGTCTGTGCAACAGATAAGTGAGCAAGGCTCCGCATAAGGTGGTGTGGATACTATCTTGAGTGTGCTTGGCTTCTTGGCGGATTACACTAGACCGGTCGTGTTTGAGTGACAACCGTGCACGTTGTTCGTCCGTACATACAAGGTATTAACGAACAGCAAACGCTCGACTCTGTGATGTTTTTCTCCTCATAAGGGGTTGGGTGTAGTTGATTCGTCTTGCGCCTGTCCCATGTGAGGTTCTTTTGCTGCGTTCAATATAACGTTTAGTGATGAGATGGGGTCTTCGAGGTACTTACCTTTTGTTTGCCGTGTCAGATTGTGCCGTTGTGCTGCTGTCCGCCATCCAATTGGCAGCATGATATCCCGGTACACACATGCCCTATAGCCGTTTCGTGAGCAGCAGGATGGCTACATATAATACGACAGAGGTCAGGACAGCCTACTAATCATGCATCCAAAGGGCTGCATAATTCCTCGGGATCAAAAATAGTTTACGTCTCAGCTTCCTCCCAGATCAATGTCATATCACACTTACACCAGCTCGGTATGCTTCGGTCGTCTTCACGTTGGAGGGTTGACCTTTAACCTTGCTTGCACCTATTGCTCCCGAGCAAAATATACCCTGCAGCTGATATTGATGGGATGAGCGCAAGTGAATATTTAGCAACATACCTACAGATGTTTCCCCCCGTTGGCAGTTGCCTGACTTAGCATCATGCTTCTTGATGACTGGATTGTAGGGTAGGTTCAGGACTTGACCATCTGGCAGTTAGGATCACGAAACGCGATACTGCCTTTCTGGACTAAATAATCGACAAGGCATCTTTTTGCCCCGCCAAAGAGGTGCTTAAGCACCTTACATTTAAGTTTCCGTTGCGGGAAGTACTCCAACGCGTCAAGTGTAGTTCATAAACTCGAGTAATTATAAACGACAAACTCACGGCCGGACTAGCTGCCAATAGCCTTGTGCGCATCCTAAAGCTACAGGGACTGGGCCTTTCCTCAACCCGCACCACCCATGGCGCTCCAGAGCGCTTCAGCCAGCAAGATGTCTACCAGCAAGCGAAAACACCCAGGGGGTCCAGAAAGTGATCCCACGGCCAAGAGAGCCCGCAACGATGACGACGTCCGCAGTACGGATGCAGCTTCGGTGTCCCACGAGCCTCTGCAGAGCCTATTCTCAGATCTCAGTCCAAAATACGACATCAAGAGCCTCTCGGTGATCTCGTCGTCCAGCATAACAAAACGAGTTGACAGCGCCCTTCAACACCTCGGTCGATTCGACCTGTACGACTCCTCGGTTCTACCTGGAATCGTCCTGCTATACGCGCGATCGAACTCGGCAAACAAGCTCATCACCATAGCCGAAACCGTACGGCGACGGATCCACGAGGGCGGCCATAAGTGGTACCAGTACAATAGGCTCTACGAGATGGAGTGGACTGCCAAACAACGCCATGCCCCCTCGACCAAACCCTCGACAGGCAACAAGAAGCCGGTGGTGACCCTGATAGAGGACACAATCATGTCAACAGACGGCAATGATGACGAAAACGACGAGGAAGAGGAGGACGACGACGACTTCGAGACGATGCAGCCGAGGACCGTATTCGAGCGGGCGGTGCATGGAGAAGAGAAGGTTCGACAAACGGCTTGCATGAGCATCTTCTTGTCTCGGATCCCGGTGCCCGAGCTCAGGACGATGGAAAACTTTGCTGTGCAGACCAACGAGGAGCACATCAACCTCGCCTGGAAGAAGAAGGCTGGTTTGGCCGGCTAGACGCAACTTGAACTGGGGCGGTACTGGCTGGCCTTTGAAAGTTGATAGATAGCCCAGCACGAAGGGCGGTTCGATGTCTTTTGCCGGTGCTTACGGCACGATTCGCATATTCTACATCACAATTGGCTGGCATTAGAGAAGAGATTGGCTGGCTCTACGATACCCTGTACATTTATTCTGCAGTTTCCGGTCATAGAGCATGATAGGAACGGGGGGGCACAAAGTATGCTCCAGTGTTGGAGTCAAGGGCCACTCTGCTAGCTGCTAGCAATATTGCATATTGACCGGAGCACATAGCTGCGGCACGACTGATGATATATTGACGCTAATCCAGATTCACTACCTTACCCAACCATCTTGATGCTGTTGTCTGTCGATAGAACGCCCCCACCCACGCACTAATGCAAGTTGACGGTATATACATGGCAGCTATTTTAAAACGCTGTATCCCTACTCCAGTATGAGCCGCTCTCCATCACTCCCACATACCACAATTCGTCGTGTACCCAACCTTCCCACCATATGTATCGCTACCCCAACCTCGATCCCCGTTACTCAATGCTTCTTCTCCCCCTTGGCATTATAGGTGATCCTCAACACGAAGTTCACCACCACGGCAAGCAACAGCACAATAGCCAGCAACGTCGGACCGAATCGGTCGTCAAAGCCAGCCTGTCCCCGCATCCTTATGCTCTTCGCACGCCAGTGATACGTCACCAGGGCATATATCATGGTCAACATGGCCACGCCGGTGAAGAGAAACGAAGAGATAAAGGCCGGTCGGTCGCCGAAGTTGAGCATGCCGATGGCCAGGGCGCCGAGGATGACGGTGAAGTTGAGCCATGACAGGAAGGTCCGCTCGTTGGCGAAGAAGACTTTCGGCTCGACGCGGGTCGGGAGGGCGATGCGCTTGCCTATTGATGTAAACGGTTAGGAGAGGGTTCGGTTCATCAGAGTAGACTGCTGTCATGGAGAGCTGTGTGGTGTGGTCGTACCAGGAGCGGTCTGAAGGAGAGGTTGGCTGGACATGTTGGACAGGAAATGCCTCGCAACTGAGTTGGGGTTTTGGGAGCTATGCGCTGATGGTCGGGTTGTGATAATTGTTAGGTAGGGAAGAAGCCGTGAGGGTTGTTGCGCTTCTAACTACTGGTACAAGATATGTCTGGGTGCAACAGGTTTTGAGATCCTCCACGATGACGATGTTCGAGGCCGTCGAGATAATATTGTCGTAGGTACAGAGTATGTGGTTATGTGTGTAAAGCTACGGCCGTCCAATTGACGAATGATCGCTCCTCGTGCTGCCACTTTAAGGAATATCTGTCGCACTATGATACTTCTGATCCCAGTGGAAGAAGCTTTGAATCGATGGAGTGCCTACTAGCTGGAGCTCATCCTTGGCTGATGTACAATGATGCAGCACGTGGGGTTGCCTGAGAGATCTGATTTGACCAAACTTCAAGCTCCGTCCAGAAACTGCAGCCGCAGAAAGACCTGAATGTCATTCCCCACCACTATAGGGTAAGCTACCTACTATGCGCATACTTCAACATCGTAATGCACGTGTATCACGACCGTTATCATAGCCATGCCGTATCGTTGTAATGTTAACAGGTTGGTAATGGTATATATTTTGATATCATTGTGGATGACTGCAATATCTGAGTCTTTGAACGCCTGATTGCTCCTAGATCGCCATGCCATGTTGAAAACGGTATCCTCTAGGTATATACTGAAAAGCCACTGTAAACCACCCACCCATGCTCTATCCCTTTGGTCTACCTCTAACGTTGAGTCGAGTTACGCTTGTTATGCTTTTCAAACCGTCCGCCCTGCCCATAAAGCCACTATCATCTAGAACAGTCCATCTATCTCGCCGGTCTCCGTGTCAACGTCGACGTTCAGATAACCCGGAGCGGTGGGTAGACCGGGGATGGTCTGGATATCAGCAGCAAGCGCATACAAATATCCAGCACCCGCAGCCATGCGCACGTCCCGGATAGGAACCGTAAAGCCTGTCGGCGCGCCCTTGAGGTCTGGGTCGTGGCTGAGCGAGTACTGCGTCTTTGCAATGCAAATCGGCAGATTTCCAAAGCCCTGCTTGGTGTAGGTGTCGACCTTCTTCTGTGCTAGCTCGCTGAATTCCACGTCCTTGGCACCATACATTTCGCGTGCAATGGTCTCGATGCGCTGCTGGACGGACTGGCTACCGTCAAGATCGTACAGCAGACGGAAGGCAGACTTGTCAGCCTTGTCAGCGGCGGCAATGACGCCGTTGGCAAGGTCTACTGCACCTCGGCCACCCTCAGCCCAGTGATTAGAGAGGATGGCATCTTCGGCTCCGGCAGCAATGGCCTCTTGACGGATGACATCGATCTCAGCGTCAGTATCGGTGGAGAACTTGTTGATAGCAACCACAACAGGCACACCGTAGGACTTGGCGTTAGCGATATGCTTCGCCAAGTTGACGCAGCCCTTGCGAAGAATGTCGACATTCTCCTGCCTGTAGACAGCATCAAGAGGAGCGCCAGGGGCGATGGCTGGGCCACCGCCATGAACCTTGAGAGCGCGCACCGTGGCGACAATTACGACGACATCGGGAACCAGTCCAGAAGTCCGGCACTTGATGTTGAAGAAACGCTCACCACCCATGGTGAAGTCGAAGCCGGCCTCAGTAACAACGAAACCAGATTTGGACTTATAATCTTCGTCAGGCTCGGTACCAACCAGCTTGAGCGCCATCTTGTCAGCAAGGATGGAGCTGTTACCGATGCTGATGTTGGCAAAGGGACCGGCATGGACAAACACGGGGGTACCCTCCAGACTTTGCATCAGGTTGGGCTTGATGGCATCTTTCATCAGAGCCGTTAACGCACCACCAGCACCGAGATCGTCGCAGGTGACTGGATCACCATTTTTCGAGGTAGCCACAACCATGCGACCCAACCGCTCCCGCATGTCTGCCAAGCTCGTGCTGAGAGCAAGAACGGCCATACATTCGCTGGCCACAGAGATATCGAAACCGGTCTGGCGAGTATGGCCCTTCTCTGTCGGAGCCACTCCCACCGTGACCCCTCTCAAGTGCCTATCGTTGACATCCAACACACGCCTCCATGTGATGGTGTCGGGGTCAATGTCCAGGCGCGCAAACTTGGTGATTTCCTCGGGAGTGAGGTCATCTGGGTTGGTTTTGTCGATCCCCAGCTTCTTCAGGCGCCGGAACATGACAGGAGCAAACTGCCTCTTACCATTCTTGGCCGGTACTAAGCGCCTATACAGGGGACCATCTTTCTGTGTGCTCTCGTGGAAGATGCGTGTCTCGATGGCTGCCGCGAGAAGGTTGTTGGCGGCAGTAACAGCGTGGATGTCGCCTGTCAAGTGCAAGTTGAACTCATCCATGGGAATCACCTGACTGTATCCACCTCCAGCAGCGCCTCCTTTGATACCAAAGGTTGGGCCTTGGCTTGGTTGCCGCACGTTGGCGAACGTAATGCGGCCCAAGTGAGCACCCAGAGCCTGAGCAAGACCCATGGTTGTTGTAGACTTGCCCTCGCCAAGAGGAGTCGGGGTGATACCTGTAACAACAACATAATGGCCATCACGTCTGTGCTCGAGACGCTTGAGAATGGTGAGGTCGACCTTGGCCTTGTAGGCGCCGTAAGGCTCCAATTCCCATTCCGAGATACCAATCTCTCTGCCGATACGAGTGACCTGCTTGGGAGCCTGTGACCTTGACACGGCGATGTCAGAGGGCACGGGATCCTGGAGCTTGAGTGGCAAAGGCACGATGTGTCTCTGCTTTTGCTGCTCGAAGGCGAGCGTAGTAGCCTCGACGACGTTCTGCAACAGCATAGCGACGGTCATGGGACCAACACCACCTGGAACCGGAGTGATGGACGATGCGACTTGCGAAGCTGACTCATAGTCCACGTCACCCACCAGGCGTTGACCTGACTTTCTGGTGGCATCTGCGATGTAGTTGGTGCCAACGTCGATGACCACAACGCCCTTCTTGAGCCACTCGCCCTTGATGAAGGCGGGTTGGCCAATAGCAGCGATGACGATGTCTGCCTTGCTGAGGTGCTCCTGCAGGTCGGTGGTCTTGGAGTGGCACACGGTGACCGTGGCGTCGGCGTTCTTGAGCAGGTAGCTCACAGGGCTACCAACAATATCGCTTCGTCCAACGACAACGGCGTTCTTGCCCTGGAGATCGATGCCCGTCTCCTTCAGGAGCACCATGACACCCTTGGGTGTGCAGGGGGTAAAGAACGGGTGTCCGCCTCGCTTAGCCAGCTCACCGATGTTGGTGGTGCCAAAGCCGTCGACATCCTTCTCGTCGGCAACCGTAGAAGTAACCACATACTCGTTGATGTGCTTGGGTAACGGCAGCTGGACCAGAATTCCATGAACGGAAGGGTCATAGTTGAGCTGATAAAGGCGGGCAACAAGGTCTGCCTCAGTGACCGACTCCTCGAACTTGATGAGCTCACAGTGAATGCCAGCCTAGAACACGGCAACTTCGTTCAGTGACTGCTGCAACCAGTGTAGGGCTTGGCATAAGCGCCATGACGGCTGACTCACCTCTTCGGCAGCCTTCAGCTTCATGCGAACATAAGTAGCTGTACGTGAATACAGTTGTCAGCACCAATTCCGGACAGGCAGCAGCGTCTAGGTCCCGCGTAGTAGTGCGTTCAAGGAGTCATGCATTGTGACATACTGGAATCCGATCTGTCACCAACTATAGAGATCTGGTTAGTAGGAGTCCCAAGCATGCCAAAAGAGTCTTTCATGCAGGAGGCGTACCTTGGATGATCTTGAGTGACGGCTTATACCTCGGGTTCAGTTTTTGTTTCTCGGCGATCTCAGCATGTAAGCCCTCACGGATCTTCCTTGCAATGGCAGTGCCATCGATCTTGGTGGCAGCCATGGTGCGAGATGACGAGGAGAAACACCGGGACACACTTGGAACGGAGAAGTAATGCTGCCTTAAAGACCGGTGACCAACCCTGATTGGAAGGCGCTGCTGGGAGGTCGCAAAAAGAGTCGTCGCGACAACGGAAGATGTTGTTGGGTTCGGAGGGGCTGCTAGTACCGGTGTCGAGCCGAGACTAGACGGACTGCTGGCTGCTGATAGTAGTGGGGTTCGCACTTGTTGCAGCGCGTCTACTGTTGCTGGAATAGGCAGGCGGTGGCAGCCACAGCGATCAAAATTCTGAACTGTCGAGAAGGCAATGCGATACACAGGCTTGAGTCTGATACAACGCTTACTTGCATGAAGATGCCTTGGTGACCAGTAGCCGATGCGTTGGGCGACAGCAGAGAGTCTCATCCTCTGTATTGACGATGCAGGACGACGTCTGAACGGGCACAAGCCTATCTTTACTGAGTCACCTCAGGGTGAGTCTTGGTGGAGCTAGGAGTGAGAGGACGTGGGAAGAACACACGTCTATTGTAGGCCGATGTAACTGGGATCAACACGCTCAAATTTCAACAAAACCCGGGAATAGCAGGATTCAGGCGTGTAAATTCCCATTCTCAGCCGAACCTCAGTTTATGAATCCCCTTGATTCCTGACAGGAGAGAATGAATACTAGTGTAGACTATGTAGCTGTGGACCTATGTACAGCTTGCAGAGTGGAAATGCCAAGATACAAGCAGAAACAACTTATCAACTAGGACAGGAAACATTATCCAGGGACGAGAGGTGTCAGGCGATGTGATCCGGGTATCGGTACCAAATCTGCTTAACGGCGCGAAGCCCCTTTTTAATGCTAGTGGTAGTCTGGTAGAGTACTCTCACCTCATTACGCGTAAAGTTTGCACTTTTAATCGTGACTCACTGTGCCTACAGCAAAGGCCACAGTGATTGCCCAGACGCTGTAGTACACCACGACTTTCAGCTGGAAATGAAGGGAAACCTGAAGATCACAAGCATACTGTAGACATTGTGCGATAGGTTCTGCCTGGGTAGGAGCATGTACCCTTGAGCTGTTACTGGAGTGTTCATTAACGCGCTAAAGCCAAAACGGGTGCAGTAACAATAGTAAGGTGCCTCGTCTAAGAGTCACTGTGGCTTGGTGTTAATAGAAGAGGGGCATTCCGCGCCCCGCGATTTCTGCTTTGACTCTGAGCCTCACGAACCCACAACTCCACGAAAAAATAAATCTAGCGAGGCCAACATCGACAGTCAAGCCACTCCACGACCTTATACCCTCCGACGACCGCCCATTTTTCCTGCGCAAACGTCACCTCCTACGACCTCTAGCCATATTCACAAGACGCCAAAATGAGACCCATTTTGCTGTCGGGTCACGAGCGTGCCCTGACCCAGGTCAAGTGAGTTGGCCCCGTGGAGAGGAAGACGGTCGCAGAGCCAAATACGCTTATTATGAGGGGTAACTGACCAGCATGACCGTTCAGGTACAACGCCGATGGCGATCTTATCTTCTCTACCGCCAAGGATCAGATAATATGCGCATGGTTCTCGCACAACGGCGAGCGGCTAGGAACCTATGCCGGCCATGTGGGAGCTATCTGGACTGTGGACGTCGACCCAACAACGACCCTTCTTGCCTCTGGATCCGCCGACAACACTATCAAGCTCTGGGACGTTAAGAGTGGCAAATGCCTCATGACCTGGGAGTTCCCGACGGCCGTCAAGCGCGTCGAGTTCAACGAGGACGGCACCAAGCTCCTGGGTGTGACAGAGAAGCGTATGGGTCACCTGGGAACCATTGTTGTGCTGGATATCAAGGTCGACGTGAACGCCCAGCAAAACGAGGAGAAGGCCATGACGATTGTGTGCGAAGAGAGCAAGGCTACCGTTGCCGGCTGGAGTTATCTCAGCAAATACATCATTGCTGGACACGAGGATGGCTCAGTCTCCCAGTACGATGCCAAGACCGGCGATCAGTTGGCCAACTACAGCATCCACGAGCTCAACACACCAGTGACGGATCTCCAGTGGGCGCCAGACAGGACATACTTCATTACTGCTTCCAAGGACAAGACCGCCAAGGTAAGCAATGAGCTCTATGCCTGTTTAAATACTTGTCGTAGAGAAGACGCTGACGGGTTGCTACCTTTAGATCATCACAGCCAACGACCTCGAGGTTCTCAAGACCTTCGTTGCCGACACACCGCTCAACAGCGCCACCATCACGCCCAAGAAGGATTTTGTTATTCTCGGCGGTGGTCAGGCTGCCATGGACGTTACCCGCACATCTGCCCGTCAGGGTAAATTCGAGGCCCGTTTCTATCACAAGATCTTCGAGGAGGAGATTGGCCGTGTCCGCGGTCATTTCGGTCCGCTCAACACGGTCGCTGCCGACCCGACCGGCAAGGGCTACTGCTCCGGTGGTGAGGACGGCTACGTTCGCGTGCACCACTTCGACAAGGGCTACTTTGACTTCATGTACGAGGTGGAGAGGGAGAGGGCGAACCGGTTACGGCAAGAGGCAGAGCAGGCGCAGAAGCAGGAGCAGAAGCAACAGCAGTAGGGAAGCCATGTTGTCCTGTTTTGATCCGTTCTCCAAAATGCTTGTCATGACATTTCCTGGGCTTCTCTTTCTCTTTTGGCGTGTGCATTTGAAAGGCGTTAAGGATGGTTGTCATCTAAAGGGTGAAAGGACCAGGGTTCTCTCGGCAAAAACAAGTGGTTATCTACCTCTGCTTCAAGCTTAGGAGGGTAGTCTTGAAGTGACTAGGTATAGAATGATGAAACCGGTTATGAGATGAATGCGAAGTAGCCGAGGCCAGTCGAAGTCAGGTGGAGGAACCTGAGTGCATGAGGCCCGGAGATACTGTTCTGACTACCAGCTCTCCATGGCTCAGTTCAAGCCCACCCACCCACTGCATTGTTAGGATCTTCAGGCACCAGGCAATCTTGTCCTGTACACTTATGTACCGAGGGTAGGTTATTATGTGTCGGCTTGCTGACTTCCTTGCTGCTAACCCAGTCTAGCAGTGTATCATACATACGCTGCTGGCCAGCTATTTTACCATACCAAACAGGACTCACGTACTCAAATACGTACCTTTTCTAAGTCATATGGACTCATAAGCTCGGTACTTCTAGGCAGGTCTAAGGTCAACGTTGGTAGCAGGTACTTAGTAAAGATAGAGAGCTTAGACAACTAATTGTCATGAGCACCTAAGTAGGATCCTGTCTACCTCCCTCTAGGTACCTCTAGGAGGCTCTAGGCATGCGGTCATTGGATAAGGAGGCTCAAGACTACCCCACAGTGTGAGCCGTTGCCACGCTAACCCACTTCTGGACGCGACTTTCATGAATTTTGGGAATCCTCGACCTGGAGGCTTCGACCCGCCAACCACTCCCACTTTCCAAAACGTACACTCCTCTGTTTGTGAAGGCTCTTCTCCCGCGATACCCTTAATACAGCATCAAGTCTCAACCAAGCACGCGACCCCTGAATGAATATACGACCTGCAACACAATCTCTACACTGTTCGAGGCGCGTCTAGGTCGCGTTTAAGTGGAAAGTCGCATATCCGGACTGCCAAAGTCCACTCAAAATGGCTCCTAAGCCTCGAGACAACGGGGACGATACAGACGCGTCCATGGTTGATGCACCAGAGCCCAGAAACCGAGCAAACGATGACATGGTATGTGTCTTGCCCACTTCTACCACAGCGCCCCGTACACAATTCTTGATTCCTCCGCCAGTATAACCGGGACAGGCTATTGCCATCAGTTGCGATCGCTAACACAGCCTCAGAGCATAGACGAGACACCGGACTATACCGATTCAGACACCAATGCCAACACTACAGCTAGCAGCGTAGTTGGCGAAACCGTCGATGGTAGAAAACGCCGCACAGAAGCCAACCAGCTCCGTCGAAGTATATTCGGGAAGAAGCATGACGCGCTGGGCGAATCAAAGGTATGTCCTAGTATAACAACCGAGATTCTAGCTGTGATTGTTACGCGAAGCCCATGCTTGATGCTAACGAACCGTCATGTCACAGGAGGATGACGGTATCCGGCGCTTCAAGTACCTGCTTGGCTTGACAGATCTCTTCCGCCATTTCATCGATTCGAGCACGAACCCCAAAGTCCATGAGATTATGAGGGAAATCGATCGACAGAATGCCGCCGAGGCAGCAGCGAAAGCTAAGAAAGCATCAGGTCGTCAAGGCGGTGCTGCTAATGACAGAAGACGCCGGACTGAGGCTGAGGAGGATGCCGAACTACTCAAGGACGAGAAGAATGGCGGCCACGCCGAGACAGTGTTTCGCGAGTCCCCTGCCTTCATCAACGGAACCATGAGGGACTACCAGATTGCTGGTCTAAACTGGCTCATCTCTCTCCACGAGAACGGTATTAGTGGCATACTCGCAGATGAGATGGGTCTCGGAAAGACCCTGCAGACAATCTCCTTCATTGGCTACCTAAGACACATCATGGGTATTACTGGTCCCCATCTGATTCTGGTTCCCAAATCCACTCTCGACAACTGGAGGCGAGAGTTCGCCCAGTGGACTCCAGAGGTCAACGTTCTGGTGCTTCAGGGTGCTAAGGAGGAGCGCGCCCAGCTCATCAAGGACCGCCTAATCGACGAGGATTTCGATGTCTGCATCACGAGTTACGAGATGGTGCTTCGTGAGAAGGCCCACTTGAAGAAGTTCGCCTGGGAGTACATCATCATCGACGAAGCCCATCGCATCAAGAACGAACAGTCGTCGTTGGCTCAGATTATCCGTCTCTTCGACTCCAGGAACCGGTTGTTGATTACAGGAACCCCCTTACAGAACAACTTGCACGAGCTCTGGGCACTGCTTAACTTTCTGTTGCCCGATGTCTTTGGCGATTCGGAGGCTTTTGACCAGTGGTTCTCGGGTCAGAGCGGAAACCAGGACGATGTGGTCAAGCAGCTCCACCGCGTCCTGCAACCCTTCTTGCTGCGTCGGGTAAAGAGCGATGTTGAGAAGAGCTTGCTGCCCAAGAAGGAAGTCAACCTTTACGTGGGCATGTCGGAGATGCAGGTGAAGTGGTATCGTAAGATCTTGGAGAAGGATATCGATGCTGTGAACGGAGCCGGTGGGAAGCGCGAGTCCAAGACACGTTTGCTCAACATCGTCATGCAGTTGCGGAAGTGCTGCAACCACCCTTATCTCTTTGACGGCGCCGAGCCGGGCCCGCCGTACACGACCGATGAGCACATCATAAACAATGCCGCCAAGATGGTGGTGCTGGATAAGCTGCTAAACAAGCTCAAGGCCCAGGGCAGTCGTGTGTTGATCTTCTCCCAAATGAGTCGTCTACTAGACATTCTGGAGGACTATTGTGTTTTCCGCGACTATAAGTACTGCCGCATCGATGGCGGTACGGCTCACGAAGACCGTATCGCAGCCATTGACGAGTACAACAAGGAGGGATCAGAGAAGTTCATCTTCCTGCTCACGACCCGTGCTGGAGGACTGGGAATCAACCTGACGAGTGCCGATATTGTCGTGCTCTACGACAGCGACTGGAACCCCCAAGCCGATCTGCAAGCCATGGATCGTGCCCACCGTATCGGCCAGAAGAAGCAAGTCTACGTGTATCGATTTGTGACGGATAAGGCCATTGAGGAAAAGGTGCTGGAGAGAGCCGCTCAGAAGCTGCGTCTGGACAAGTTGGTCATTCAGCAAGGGCGGGCCGAGGTTGCCGCCAAAGCTGCCGCCAACAAGGAGGAGCTGTTGTCCATGATCCAGCACGGTGCTGAGACGGTTTTCCATACCAAGGGCTCCATTGCCGAGGACACCGCTGACCCCGACAAGGTCGACATTGATGCCATTCTTGCGGCTGGTGAGGACCGCACCAAGAACTTGAATGCGAAGTACGATAAGCTTGGACTGGACGATTTGCAGAAGTTCACATCAGAGTCGGCTTATGAATGGAATGGCACCGACTTCACCAGCCAGAAGAAGGATGTCGGTCTCACTTGGATTAACCCAGCCAAACGTGAGCGGAAGGATTACTCTGTCGATAAGTACTACAAGAATGCCCTTCAGACTGGTGGTCGCACTGCGGAGCCGAAGCCCAAGGCACCTCGCGCCCCCAAGCAGGTACAAGCGCACGACTACCAATTCTACCCCCCGCGGCTGCGCGAGTTATACGACCGGGAGACTGCCTACTACCGCAAGGAGATTGGCTACAAGGTGCCCTTACCGGAGGGAGACGACGAGACGCTGTCCGAGCGGGAAGCAGAGCGAGCACTCGATCAACAAGAGATTGACGACGCCACTCCGCTGACTGAAGAAGAACAAGAAGAGAAGGAGAAGCTCGCGACACAGGGGTTCGGCGACTGGAACCGTCGTGACTTCCAGCAATTCATCAATGCTTCTGGCAAATATGGGCGTCACGACTACGAGCGCATTGCCCAGGACGTTGATAACAAGACGACGGCCGAGATCAAGCAGTATGCCAAAGTGTTTTGGCAGCGATATAAAGAGCTTGCTGATTACACAAAGTACATCCGGGTGATTGAGGACGGCGAGGAGCGTCGGGCGAAGGTGGACAACCAGCGCAAGATGCTGCGCAAGAAGCTGTCTCAGTATCGGGTTCCTCTGCAGCAGCTCAAGATCAACTACTCGGTGTCCACGACGAGCAAGAAGGTCTACACGGAAGAGGAAGACCGTTTCCTGCTTGTCATGTTGGATAAGTTCGGCCTTGACACGGAGAACGTGCACGACAAGATCCGCGACGAGATCCGGGAGAGCCCACTGTTCCGTTTCGATTGGTTCTTCCTCAGCCGTACACCCATTGAGATCAGCCGCCGGTGCAACACGCTGCTGACGACCATAGTCAAGGAGTTTGAGGATGCCAAGAGTACAAACGGCGTGAATGGCAGTCACAAGACTTCCAAGAGAGAAGCCGAAGATGACGAGAACGACGAGGATAGCATCCTTAGCTCTGCTCCAGCCAAGAAGAAGTCCAAGGCAAATGGGGTCAAGGTATGGTTCCCACTTCATGCTCTGGCTGTTCTTGAGAGACCATCTGCTAACTTTCGACTGTAGAACAAGGCTCTGGACAATGTCAAGTCGGCTACGGCCAGCAAGGCCACCTCTGCAGCTCCGTCGCGGGCGTCTAGTGTAGCGTCTACGAACTCCAATGCTGGAGGGTCGAAGTCGAAGAAGGGTAGCAAGAAAAAGTAATGAGTAGATGACGAAGGAGGGAAGGAGTAATCGTTCTGCTAGTTGGTTTGTACTCAGACTTACAACGATGGAGGGGTCCCATACCCTCTCTTCGGTTCTCACCGGTGGATGTAGGTCCGGTTGGTGTCGGCGTTGACTTTGTTCTGTGGTTTGCCTGGTCGTATGGCTTGGAGGCTTTGTCGACCCATGGTTAGAGGAGTCATGGGAGTTGTTATGGTACACATGTTATGAACCATCCGAAACAGCCTCCTTGTAGCGCAAGTGGGGCATGTTCATTCCTGCAATAGTGCTAAGGACGGGCGTTCCTGGACTTAAGTTCTATGCCCGTCTTGTATCAAAATCCAGTTCATTTCTGCTCAACGTTGTTCATCGCGCCTTAGGTCCTTCCATCGGCTGTACTTTGATGAAACAACGAGGTTCGTTTGTGCTGCATCTGTGTTGTTGTCGCGTACACAAAACGGCACCTGTACACCTAGGTGCACCTGATGTTCTAGGTGGAGCAGCTAAGGATGGATGGATTCGGCCGGGGTCATGGCAGTGTGGGTCAACCGACTTGCAGGCTTGGCAAGTTACAGCTCCCGGTAGGGATGCGACGTCCAGCGCCAGATGATTTTGGGTTACTTGAACGGGATGGTGCTAATATCTTGTCGAACAGCACTAGCACCATCAATCATCAGGCTTCATCACAATTCCCTTCTTAGGCCATACATTCCTTCTTTTTTAAGCGTAATAGCGTGTCAATCTTGAGCCTTCCCTCGTACACTCCTTCAAGACTCGAGCGATGGAGGACGACGTGCCGTCGCGGGCGGATCGCGACGTCAAGGCTGAGCATGATCAGTCGGGCAGCGGGCTTGCAGACAGCAAACCCTCTTATCGGTCATGGAAGAAAAAGTACAGGAAAATGCGCGTTGTCTTTGATCAGAAGATGCAGGAAGGCGAGGCGCTTTACAAACTGGAGCGGCGGGCATTGGAGACGGCAAAACGTCTAGCAGTCGAGAAAGAGTGAGTCTGAACATTGTGCAACCCATCGAATGGTCTCTTCTTACAAATACTCTCTTGCATTACAGCCGGCTGCTCGATATGTTACTGGACGTAAACAACTCGGCTCAGATTCCTTTCGAGAAGCGCATCGACCTAAGCCTCGACCCGCCGTCAGATCCGGACGCTCTTTGTCTCGACATTGACCGACGTCCCTCAACCCCGACACCAGGCAGAAAGTCTTACAAGAAACTGCTGGCCGAAGTACCTCATTCGCCCTTTGCTTCGGCGCGTGAGCGCTTCCCGGATCTTATGGCCGACCTCGATGCGGGCCGTGACTCGCCAGCGGACCCCAACCAAGGCATGCCACATCCACCTTCGTTCCTCATGGCCGACGACATCGACAATTACATCTTTGAGGTTGACCTGCAGTATGCGAAGAGACGCGCTGCTTCCATGGCCGAAAAGGACCCAGGTTATGTGCCAGACATGAAGGATCTTCTACTGCCCACGCTGGCACCTGTAGCTGTAGCGGCAAGAGACAACGACTACAACATCCCTGCGTCAATGCAGTTGGCGCCCCGAGAGGTAGCGGTACGCAATTCAACGTCCGTGTATAACTGGCTACGGAAGAATGCGCCCAAGACCTTTTTGCAGGATGGAGAGGCTCATGCAGATATAGCCGGGACAGAAGACGCAGGCCAAGACGGCCACGCCAAGTCAGGAGCGGCGGGTCGAGGAGGCGGACGTGGATCGAGGGGAGGCGGCGTCGACCGGGGCGAACGTGGACGAGGCTCTGTCCGCGGCAAGAAGACGGGTGCAGGTCGTGCTCGAGCCAAGGAGCCTGTTGACGACGCTATGGACCTGGATGACGACGGCGCAGGTGGCGCAATGACACCAACCGAGTCCAAGAAAGGTGGCGGCAAGCGGAAGAGGGTTGTCGATGATGATCCCGGCTACCGCCCGAAGGGAGGGAGCAGCCGGCCAGCGAAGAAGAAGAAAAAGAGTTTGGGTGCCGAAGCGGACCTTACGGCGACGCCGACCGCAACAGTACCCAAAAAGCCGAAAAAGGCTGCTGTTGCTCTCGAGAAGGAACATGACCCTGAAATAGATGACGACGACGAGGAGGAGCATGATGCTATCACTGCAAGGACAGGGGATGACTGACCCTCTGCGAGATCCGAATGAGTAAGCGGGCAACGATGGCCTTGCCTGGCTCGTTTGGGTTACGTTCTGCCCGCGGGTCGGCTTGGGAAGGGTGCTACTGCCCGCACTATGAGCTGCTTCGAGCCGCGAAGGAACGAACATCTGCACGCCACCACTGCGAGGAGCCCTCGAACCAATTGGAACGGAGAGCTTTCCTTGACCAAGTTGAGCTTGTTCGCTGCACCATGATCAACATGACACACAAGGACTTTTCATTCCAAAATCCCAGTCAGAACTACGTTGCTCACGGCAAGAGCTTTACTAGCTGGCCTAGAACGTTTCCAAGGGGCTAGCTAGTTCAGGAATGAACCGAAGCAATGCATACATACCGCAGCTCCATGAATATAACGAAGAGCTGGGCAATCTCAGGCACTGACACTTGGGTAATGGTGTTCTCATTGACGGGCACAGGGCTGTCTTTCGGAAAGGAGCTACCTGCAACACTTGCATCATCATAGTATAGCTAGGCAGCCATGGGAAACGGCAAAGAGTTGTCGGTCCTTAAGCAAGGGTGATGTGTACGAATAATAGACGGGGGCGTATCACAGGACCGTAATGGTAATAGCTGGTCAATCGACTATGACAAGCGGAAGCGATGGGAAAGTCTTCATAAATCCCTTGAACCTTTTTGATGCGTTTAGATTCAAAATTGGAAATACCCAGCGCCGACGATGCCTGCCCAGACACCACCCAGCTCAGCTGCCAGATCCCCTGCCGTGCGTCCACTGCCGTCCCTGAGACTCCTGATGTCCTGACCATCTATCCTCCCAACCTCCAGCGCCTGCACCAAGCCCCATACCTCGTCGGGAAACTGCTCCTGGCGCAGTGCACTTCCCAACCACATCAACAGCCAAAACACCTCGAGCTGCCCAGCCTCCACCGCCAGATGCAGCCCGCTCCTCATACCGTTCAAGGGGTCCTGATACCGCAACAACGCGTCCCGTTCCGTCTCCTCCGTCTCACTGAGCAGCTCCAGAATTCCCTGCACATCGCCCTCGGCGCACATAGTCTGCATAGCCCTGGCTGGTCTCGCACCGGGGTTGGTGGAGAGGTAGGCTTCTTCCCTGATGGTGGGGAGGAGATCCAGGGGCTCGCCACTACTGCCTTCTGATGTGTAGACTGCGTTGATGGTCGGTGGTGTGCTGGATGACAAGTAGGTGTTGCAGGCGGGGCAGGTCAGGGAATTTGCTACAGAGGAGGCATTGTCAAGGATACATTGCCAGTGGTAGTGGCAGCCACAGGCCAGTCCGAGGTCGTCGGGAACGGTCTCGGCTTGAGCTGCTGAAGAGGAGGAGGATGGTTGGTCCTCCACATCGGAATCAGGGTCCACGGTCATGACCAAGGGGTCATGACAGACGACACAAGTGGTGGCCATCGTGAGATTTGTTTTTGGCGTGACTTGTTGTAAGTGTAGTTAGACAAAGATGGAATTATAGCTCAGCCAGATCTGGTAAAGACGGATCAAGCACTAAGGTTTCTCAAGGTGTCCGAATAAGAGTTGTCGTAGCGTACTGGCTAAAACAAAACAGACATCAAGGCCTTTTCCGGTTTTCTAGTTTATATGGTAATGAAGTTATTTTCACTTTGATAAAGTGCAAAAATGGGCAAGCAAATCAGGGGTATCTGGTAGCGCAGAACTTTTCATCAGACTACATCCACACATTGTAACCATGCAGATAACTGTACCGTGCTAACGCAACTCTTTACTGGGGATTGTGAATTGACAGGGGATTCAGAGCGCGCTAAGCGGCCCTAGCTGCCTAAAATGGTGCTTGCGTGGGCCGTTGCGCGGAGCGTGGCTCAGCAAGTACTTGTTACCGTCTTGGGCAGGGCGCTGACATCAGTGCCTGGGTTCATTTCCCCGCCCCCGCTTGATGGGTAGCCCAGTGTACCCAGCTTTGGAGGAAGCTGAGTGTGAGCAAGGCACACCACAAGTACAACCTCGACCCATTGGTCATTTGTCTTTGAAAACACAGAGATAGGAGCATCTCTACAGAAGTGCTACCGTACTGCGCATAGTGTCGCATCGTTCTTCTTTTTCCAGAACAACAACAGGAGCCAGCAGAGAGCACATTCCCGGCCGTACCGGAGACTGCAAGCATGAACGTGCTCAAGCTTCAGAGGTATGCAAATGCAATGTCATCAACCCAACATTGACCAGCATGATAGTCCTAACCTCGCGCGTAGGAAGTATCCCCAGTTCCAACAGGGGGATATTTTTGGCCTGACGGACGCCTTCCGCAAGCTGGACGTGGATGACAAGGGTTACATTGACGAAGCTACTGCCATCAAGGCCACACAGCAGAGCGAGCGCCAGCCTTACGATGTCGTACGACAAGCTTTGAAGGATGTTGGACTCGACTCGTCGAGACGCGTTGAGTTGGAGGACTATGTCGGCGTATGTTTCTCCGCCCTCCTTATCCATCTGTGTTCGAAACCCTGTTGCTGACTTTCGACCGTGCAAATGTAGCTCGTTGCCAAACTACGCGAAGCGCCTGCCAGCGGGCCTGCCGCTCGAAATGTTACGGGACCAGCAGCATCGTCTCCCGCAGCAGTGATATCCCAACGTACTGGCGGACATGCTTCCAAGAATAGCATCGGCGGAGGCTCTGGCGGTCACGGCAAGATCTTCGTGCAAGGCTCCAATGCCAACATCACGCACACCATCAACGAAGATGAGCGCACCGAGTTCACCCGCCACATCAATGCCGTCCTCGCCGGAGATTCCGACATCGGCAACCGTCTGCCTTTCCCTACCGACACCTTCGAGATGTTCGACGAGTGCAAGGATGGTCTAGTCTTGGCAAAGCTCATCAACGACAGTGTTCCAGACACCATCGACGAGCGTGTTCTTAACGTGCCCGGCAGGAAAACCAAGACACTAAACCACTTCCAGATGACGGAGAACAACAACATCGTCATCGAGTCAGCAAAGGGTATCGGCTGTTCGGTGGTGAACATTGGCGCTGGGGATATCATAGAGGTTCGGGAGCATCTGATTCTGGGCCTGATCTGGCAGGTCATTCGCAGAGGTCTACTCGGCAAGATCGATATCAAGCTGCACCCCGAGTTGTACCGACTGCTGGAGGAGGACGAGACCCTGGAGCAGTTCCTTCGCCTACCCCCTGAGCAGATCCTGCTTCGCTGGGTCAACTACCACTTGAAGGCAGCCAACTGGCCCCGACGGGTGCAGAACTTCTCGTCGGACGTAAAGGACGGAGAGAACTACACCGTTCTCCTGGCACAGATAGGAGCAGAATACGGCTGCACACGGGCTCCGCTCCAAACACAAGACCTTCTCCAACGTGCTGAGCAGGTCTTGGACAACGCGGACAAGCTCGGCTGCCGCAAGTTCCTCACTCCAAAATCCCTTGTGGCTGGTAATCCCAAACTCAATCTTGCCTTCGTGGCCAACCTGTTCAACACACACCCATGCTTAGACCCCATCACGGAGGAAGAGAAGTTGGAGGTGGAAGACTTTGATGCCGAGGGCGAGCGGGAAGCCCGTGTGTTCACCTTGTGGCTCAACTCCCTGGATGTTCAACCTGCCGTGCAGTCCTTCTTCGATGATCTGCGTGATGGTACCATTCTGCTGCAGGCCTACGACAAGGTTATCAAGGGCTCCGTCAACTGGAGACATGTCAACAAGCAGCCTGCTCACGGTGGCGAGATGTCGCGCTTCAAGGCCGTTGAGAATACAAACTACGCCATCGAGTTGGGCAAGCAGTATGGCTTCTCTCTCGTCGGTATTCAGGGCGCCGATATCACGGATGGTCAACGAACACTGACTCTTGGCCTTGTGTGGCAACTCATGCGCAAGGACATCACAGTGACCTTGTCCGCACTTGCCCAGCGTCTGGGTAAGCGTGAGATTACCGATGCCGAGATGGTGCGGTGGGCAAACGACATGTCTCGCAAGGGTGGCAGGAACTCGAGCATCCGCTCCTTCAAGGATCCTTCCATCGGAACCGGCATCTTCTTGCTCGATGTCCTTAACGGCATGAAGAGCAGCTACGTCGACTACGACCTTGTCACAGCCGGCCGAAATGATGAGGAAGCGTACCTCAATGCCAAGTTGAGTATCAGCATTGCCCGCAAGATGGGAGCAACCATCTGGTTGGTGCCTGAGGACATCTGCCAAGTGCGCAGCAGACTGGTTACTACCTTTATAGGTGAGTGGTTTCACATGTTATCCCTGGACTGGCTGTACATGACTAACGCGAGACCCGCACAGGATCACTGATGGCAACGTATGAGAAGATGGGCCATTAAAAGGTTGGAGCAGTAGGAAGCAGGCATCAGGGCGGTCGGAGGTCTTTCTTGTGGGAAAAGGTGAACATTGGTTGAGCCAGTTTTGTCAGTTCTGAACTTGCGTCTTAAGGCTTTATACTGTTCTCATCCATTCGGCATTACAAGCCGCCTGCCATTTCAGAATCTGATTCGATCAGGCTTGTGACGTGGACATAGTGTAGTACCGCAGGCAGTAACTTACTCGAGTGATACAATGCAGTGTCATGGCTCAAACTGCCAAAGTTCGCGCCCGATGCTCTGCTTGGTCTGCAAAGAGTCCCGTCTGCTGTGCTGCTTATCGGTGTAGCGCAGCACTACTCAAGCCACTGTCTCGTCAGCAGAAACCGGTTTCTTAGGATCTGACTTTGGTGCTACATTGACCTCTATTGTGACCTATAGATACCAGGTCAGTATCAACTACAACAGAGTAGACGTATGGCCACGATGACTCACCGGTCCGTCATTTACCAGAGCAACCTCCATCATGGCCTGGAAGACGCCGTCCTTCACCCTCTCTGGCTTGTAGCCGTCTTGGACCTTTTGGTAAAAGTACTGATACAGTTTCTTGGCCTCCTCGGGTGCCAGTGCACCATGAAAGTCAGGTTTGCTTCCCTTCTTGGTCGAAGCCAAGAGTGTAAACTGGGATACTGGTTGCCGCGCTTCAGTCATTGTTCTTGCTCCAGGCCGCACCGCCATGCGGTCTTCCTTCGTCAATGTGACTTACCACATAACACCTCTCCGCTGATGTCCTGTACGCTCTGTTTCCACCGCCCGCCTTTCTCATCGTCCCAGAGTTTCATCTTGAGCACTTTGGCGGCTAAGGAATCCGCTTCCTTTTCCGTGTCCCCTGGAGCCATGGCGGCGAACACTAGAACGCCCTTGCCGATGGAGGAGACGACTTCTTTGTCGACGGTAACGGAGGCCGAGAGGACCCGTTGAAGAATGGCTGTGTTGCTGTCAGGTCCTAGTCTAGTACTGGTGACATTCGCAGGGGAGGTTTACCTTTCATGGTGGATTGAGGGTCTGATGTTTCTGGTGGCGTTTTACGAAGTTTCAAGCACAAGAAATTCAATCACGGGCAATGGTGCACAGAACTAGTGTCCGAGTTGTTAGCAAGTTCATTGGTAGTGTATAAGGACGGTGTACATAACAGGTATCACGGCTTACCTAATGACCCGAGCCAGATTCGCTGTTACAGACGATGCAACATATCAATTATGCCAAACAAGCTTTTCTCGCACATGAGATGGGCCATTGTTTATTTACACTTATGGTATGGACCGTAGTGGATGGCTAATGGTCTAGGGAATAGAGAATACTGTGTCTCATCACGGGAAATAGTCAGAGCTCCATATCACGCAATATAAGTAAGAACCTCATCAACCAAGCATCGGGTATGGTGTAGCGGTAACATCGATGACTCTCACTCATCAGCCCGGGGTTCGACTCCCCGTATCCGAGTTAGCGGTCCTTGAAAAGGATCATTTCCATTCATTTTTTGGGCTGTTTTGATTATCAGAACGGTCGTCATTTTTTACTCTGAACCGGGACGTGTAGCATTAAATAAATCTGGAGAGTCAAGAGCAGTATGTTAAGACACTCTCCAAGCTGGCCGTTACAGTCTCCTACAGTATGACATATAAAGCCGAGCCAGCATTTATGAAGCCGAATGCTCAACGTTTCCTGGAAGACCTAGAGGCAGATCCAAGGACACTATGCTCGGTAGTCTATTCGTGCTTGCTGCGAAAGTGCTCGCTGGCTTTAGGATCAACTGCATGTTCATGCCCACCGGCAGAGAATGAGGTTGTCCACTGGTACTTGTAAGAGCCGCTTGGCAGCACCAGTCGCTGTCAACTTCTGTCACCATAAGACTAAGGCGATTGGAAAGTAAATCAAAGGCTTGAAACAATCAACCGCAGCATAGCTGTACAAGGTAGTGAATCTGAACAAGGTGAATTGCAACCTGCACAAACAATCAGCAAATAAGTGTATTGACGAGTAGAACAACTTGTAAGGGAAATTCCGTTTGTGGCCAGCCCAAAGCATGGCCATTAAACTAAGGTGGGGTTCAAGCTGCAGGTCCGCTTTCAGCCTTCCAGTAGACAAAGCTTGTGATTGGGCAACTTTTTGAGCCAACGTTGGTTAGGTCACGCAGTATTGCCCAGAGCCTCTCGTAACGCTCACCAACAAGCTAATCCAGTGGAAGTTACAGCTTGCCTTCTCAACATCCGTCCAATAGCTTACAACATCGGCTTGCAGCACGGCTACTCGGAAGCTCACAACTGCTGAGCAGCTCAAATTGCCATCCGATCTATAACACCAAACTCGGCGCATGCGATCGCGTTTCGAGTTTCCACTTAACGGCACACGATTGCCCGAACTCTTCTCCCACCGCCACGTAGAGCTGACACGACGCAGCCGTTACCATCACTGGACACAATCAAGTAGCTGTTAATGTACCTCGGGCCGGCAGCCACTCTGAGACACCATGGCGGCACGAAAGCTACAGCAAGAAATCGATAAATGCTTCAAGAAGGTGCACGAGGGCGTGGCCGAGTTTGATAGCATATACGAGAAGATTGAACAGTCCAACAACCAGGCACAGAAGGAAAAGCTTGAAGACAATCTCAAGCGAGAGATCAAGAAGCTCCAGAGGCAACGCGATCAGATCAAGACATGGGCGGCCAGCAATGACATCAAGGACAAGGGTCCTTTGCTTGAGCACCGAAGACTCATTGAGACGGTAGGTCGTAGAGTGCTGATACACCGTGGATGATCTGATCTTAGGGAGAGGTGCTCTTATTGTGGCTGTGGCTAATCCGTGATGTTTGGCGCCTTAGCAAATGGAGAGATTCAAAGCTGTGGAGAAGGCGATGAAGACCAAGGCATACTCGAAAGAGGGCTTATCAGCATCAGCAAAACTCGATCCCCGGGAACAAGCAAGGATGGAAGCTAGTGACTTCCTCAACGAGATGGTGGCCGAGTTGGAGACGCAAATCGAGGCCCTCGAGGCTGAAGGCGAGCAATTACAAGCCACCATGAAGAAAGGCAAGGGCCACAGCGCCAAGGCAGAACGGATGGCCACGATCGAACACATCATCGAGCGACATAAGTGGCATCAAGGAAAGCTGGAACTCATCCGCAGATCCTTGGAGAACGGCGGTGTGGAACCCGATCAAGTCACGGATTTGGAGGAGAGCATACGCTACTACGTGACGGACGGGCAAAACGACGATTTCAACGAGGACGAGGAGCTATACGACGATCTCGCCCTGGAGGACGAGGAGGAGCAGTATGGCATGAACACGGAGAATGACAAGGGGTCGTCGCAGGATACACAGTCGGTACAGGACGAACCAGAACCAGAACCGACAACGAGACCAGGGAGCATACCGGGCGGCAAATCACGGCCGACAGTGGACCAAGCAGGATCGACGGGGCGGCGACCGTCCACTCAACTCAAGTCCCCATTACCGACGCTGGCAACGGTGAATACAACCCCCCTACCGACTATGGCCTCTAATGTACCTGCGAGCACCGTTATGAAACCCGCAGCAGTGCCGACACGACCGGCCGGAGAAGGGCTCAAGTACGCGAGCGCGGCGGCGGCGGCGGCAGCAGCAGATAAGGCCGGCGTGGGTATTGCACCGCTTCCACCACCACCAGGAGCTCCAGCAGGTGCGCCATCATCCTCCCAGGCAAAAACAAGCACAACTACCACGAGCTCCCCTAGTACGGCGTCAATACAGCTTGCCTCTCAGGCACAGGCAGCCTCCCTTCAACAACAACGGGCTCAAGACACGGACCGCTACGTGACTCCTGCCGAGGCGGCAGCTGCAAGCATACCGGCCGCCGCAGCCCCGGCACAGGCAATTGTGAAGAAGGCCGACCGGGAAGCCACCGCCGCCAAGGCAAGCTCCTCCAAGTCGAAGACGGCAACGCCATCAGCCTCCTCTACTCCAAGTACGGCGGCGGCGCAACCGTCTGCCAAGTCGTCCTCCAGGGCAGCGCAGACAAACGGCATTTCCAAAGCCGGAAGGAATCCGGATCAGCACCAGGAGGAGGAGTCAGTTTACCACCTGCCCGCGGCTCTACAGGATCTTGTCGAGTCTTTTGAGACAACAAAGAAGCGGGGACCAGCACCACTGAACAATCCCCGTACCTCGAGGCTGCTGACCACGTCGCTGGCAGCGGCACCATCAACAACGGATGCGGAGCCGCACAAGCTGTATCGGCCTGACCAACCATTGCCCTACTCGTCCGTGCTGTCACATTACCCGCAGGAGCCGTTGCCTATCTTTGACAACCCACAGCTGTATTCGCGCATCGATCCGGACACGCTCTTCTACGTCTTCTACTACAAGCAAGGCACCTATCAACAGTTTTTGGCGGCCAAAGCACTGAAGGACCAGAGTTGGCGATTTCACAAGCAATATCAAACTTGGTTTCAAAGACACGAGGAACCCAAGGCTATCACAGAGGAGTATGAGCAAGGCACATATCGTTTCTTCGACTACGAGTCTACTTGGTAAGTTCTGCCCCCTTCCTCAAGGCAGTCTGGTGCTTGTTTACTGACCGCGCATGTGTCTATGCAGGATGAATCGGCGAAAGGCCGACTTCCGGTTCGCTTATAAGTTCCTCGAAGACGATGTTTAGCCTCGCTCATGACCTCCTTGGCCCTCAACCGTCTCTGACCGGGTTGCCGCACAACCCAGTCCAGCGCTGGATCAGCGAAATCTGTCGTGAAGAAGTTCTTGTAGTGGTAGCAAATTATGTTTTGATATGAAACCGTCATGCATGGGTTTTTATGCGGCTGGGCTTCCCAAACCATGCGTAACTAGAGCAAATGGAAATGAATGCATTGTTTATCAAGGTTCGACAATAGCGGCTGCTAGCCCAGTAAGAGGAGTGTACAACCTGCACTCTCCTCCTGCATAGCGGCCTAAGGCTAAGCGTGGAAACCCAACATGGTAAGATATAAAAGATCGGTACTTGGAGCTGTATGCGCGGCAAGGTTGCCTATTTCGCACCCTTTCCTGTGACAATTCATAAGCATTTTTCCCCTTCTGTTTCGCCCCCGATTACCTCGTTCGCGGCCCAGGGAACAAGGTTCGCGGCCCAGCAACAGACAAACACACCAATTCGCTACGTGCCGTATTTTCCCCTCCGCTTGGGAACTGCAACGGGGACCCGCGCTGACGCATCCAGATCATGACAAACACTATCTGTCTCACACACACACACACGCTACAACTCACACCGGTAAACAATGCATCCTTGCCGAGATGCACGGAGCTGATGCAGTGTTTCTCCCGGAAAAGGCCGGGAGCAGGATGCCATGGCTGTCAAGCCTCTAAGTTTCCAGTCTGGTGCCCGGTGGCATTGGTGTCGATGTAAACACAAGCGACGGGCGTACAAGGCTTTAATCGTTACTGGCTTGTCTGGTCGTTTCCTTCAGTCCAATCAATCATTCTATTCCTCCGTTCCATTGCTGCTGCTTGGATTGTCTGCCGGGCACAAGCGTGGAGACACCAGAACAGTCAGTTTGCTGACGATCTCAAGGCGGTTGTGTCCATGATTCCCGCTTCCTTATGGTCTCTTGGTAGCTCACGAACTGGCCACGTACGGGACTGGAAGCAAGCCAGCCCTACTTTGTTGATCTTGATGGAACAGCGTGCAGTTTCACGTGCGGCAACCTGGACCAGATGCAGTATTGGATGTTTTTTTTTTTGGCAAAATCCACGTACAAGGAAACAACAGGCGAGCCGCTGCGAGCCTTCCTCGTGGGGCCACACTGCCTATTCTTTCGGCAAGCGCAGCGCATTTTCCTACCTACCTAGGCAGTACACCTTACATACTGTACTAGGCAAACAGATCGGCAAGAGGTTGTGCGGCGGTGGGCCGTGTCGGTTTGCCTTTCGGGATGCCTATCGGTATGCCTTTTTTTGAGGCAAACACTTGTGGGGTGTGCAGAGCCCTAGGATGTCGTGCCGGACGATGATGCACTCACCCATTGAGACACCGTCGGTTGAGGAAGGACATTTGTTGGACGATGAAAGAGTTAAGCTGACCTTGTGCTCTACAGGGTTCGCCTCACCGTGGTCTATAGCCTGCACCCCCGAAGCCGTGATAGTGCATGCTTGTCCTCCTCTTCAGCTCTCGCGGATGCAGTCCGTCACCATCTGTGCTTGACCTCCGACCCTGAGGGTATCTGCAAATGGTCGGGATGGGTTTCAGGCGGTGTGCTTGACCAGGCCTCCGGTGAGGCAGTTTGCCTCGATTTTGATGGAGAGGATCACACGATCAAAATCAGCGTCTTAACGTTCTATTAAGTCAAGACAGAGGCGCTTGCTCCTTGGGTGATTTGGGATACCCAGGCATCTACCTCTTCAGCAACCCGCCAATAACCTGGAGGTACTCTCGTTTGCCCTGTCCTTGGTCGAACCTCGGTTGCTCTTGCGTTTCTGGAGCAGCTGTTCTGTCAGATCTCACCAACCGAAGCCGGTTACTCACTGGCACGCTGTTTGGTGTGATTGTTTGGTGTAAAGCAGGGGCTTCCCGGCCATATCCCTTCCCTCTTGGCATGGGTCTAGGCTGGGTTTAGAAGCTAGTCTAGATATTGATGTGCCGATCCATCTGGAAGCATACAACGAGGCAATGGATGTGGACTGGCTGAAAATCTACCTCGACATGCAAGTATGCACGCCGGTTGGGCTGGCGAGAGGTTGCCCGAAGGCGGTGACTTGAGGATCGGTCCGGTTAACCTCAAACGCATGTCTGCCGGGGGAAAAGGTCTTGCCCCGCGACTAGCCCTGGAGGCCATTGCGTACATGACCGTGCTGTTGCCGCTTCAAGAATCGAAGAGGTTTGGCACCTTCATGTAGGCACCCGGGGAGCTGCAGGTGAAAAGGTATAGTCCGAAACCGATGTCAGTGATAGGTTTGGTTATAATTTGTCCATCCATTCTGAGGAGCATTCAAACGTAGTGCGTAAACCAACCACTGGTGTGCTTTGGCGAGGCAGATCGCCCATATCTGGTGTGTGGTGGCTGTACATGAAAGTTACCTCGTCCGAATGGCTTGGCGTTGATGACTCCGCCCCTTTCGTCTACCTGACTGTAATGGGTTACCGAGACTTTTTGCGCAAGGGGAATACACTTCTGGTCTTCTGTGGGGACGTTGGAGGTATGGGATTGGAGATACTTAGCTTGGAGGCGACTTGACCGAAGCCCAAAAAGTGCGTGTTGCAGCACTATCTCACAGCCCGACCTAGGTGTACGTACACGCAAGTGCAGCGGAAAGCCCTGCCCGTGTTTCCGCACCAGGGATATGGTTGTTTCGTGCATTCTGTCTCTCAGTTATACACGAGTGGTTCTCCTGTTTCCAGTACGAGGTGTTCCAATCGAAACGCTGACCATACTCACGAAGCTGAAGCCCGTTACCATGATGCTGCTCGCCTTACCTACGGTGTGGAACTCAGTTCTGCAAGCCCTGCTTTTTCACTTGTAGGCTACGGGCAAGCATTCAGCGCTGAGATTATTCAAGTCGGGCAAAGAACATATATTATCACAAACGTCTCCAGCACGATGGAGGCGAATTCCTGACTCCTCAAGCAAAGACATCGTTGCTGTGCGCCCATCAGGGACGTGCCGTGGCCCCCCCTCTGAATCCAAACTGTAAACAACTCTTACTTCACCCTCGACCGTCAACACCGGTACCTCATATTGAAACGAGATATCGAAACGGACGGGTGTAGCCGGGAAGTGTAAATACCCAGCCAGATCGGCGTTGAGCTTGACCACCACTTCATCCAAAGAACCCCAAGCCTGGTCCTACCTGGAATAAGTATCAATCAAAACACAACCCGTAAGTATTCACACCATGAGCCTACCATTATTCTTACTCGCTCATGTTGTTTTCCACAGTTTTGCCGAGGTCAAGGAGAGCAACCCGCGGCGGTTTGTTCATCCAAACCGTTCGGACAGAGACGTGATCATCCAAGCACGGACTCCAGAACTGTTAGCCCCCTCATATCAGATACCATCAGAAAACAAAGACACCTTTCTGTAGCGAAAGAGTTATCCGGAGGTTAGGTAGTTCCGACAAAGACAGCCAAACTCATACGCCATGGCCCACAGCTCGAACTACACATCGAAAGGTCGGAAGCATGGATACCCTGCGCAGTCTTCGTCGTCTGCAGCTGCGGACATGAGCAGGTCTGACAGCGGGTATTACTCCAGTAACGTAGTGACCCACCACACCGAGTATAACGACCATGGCGACCAGACTCTCGCCGGGACAGGCGGGGACTACTTACACACGTATTCAGTTTCCCATGACTGGACCGGTGAACATGTACAGCAACAGGACTTTTACCTGAGTTCAATTGCCCACAATGGCCAGCCCTATTCAGAATACATCACTGGATATACAGGTAGTCAGATGGCGGCACAGTATCCAGATCCAAGCATCCCCCGGACTGCCGGTAACTTCATGGTCGATGGATCCCCCAAGATGGAGCTCGACCTGGATCAGTCCATGGCTGTGTCTGAGCATAATCAAAGAGACTTCGACAACGAGGACACGCTGGACACAGCCGTTTGGGAGCATCAGAATGCAGCCGACTACGACCCCAGTGACTTCTCGCAGGTCGACTTCGAGTATGATTTCGCATCTGCGCCGTCTCAAGTCAAGGATCACGACACAATGTACCAGTACGGTGGCGGACGGGACCTCGAATCAACACTGGTCAGTCCGTCACTTGACTTGAGGGCTCCCGGGCCATCAGCAGGAGGCCAACCTCTCGTCCAGCGGCAACCACCCAAACAGCCCCTCAGCCAGTCCGGTCCCGCCTCGCAGCAAGTAAGCATGACCACAACCGGCACAACCGTTCATCCTCGTTTCCTCTGCCTCCATCCAGAGTGCGGCAAGTATTTCAACCGACCCGCCGATCTCGATCGACATCAGAAAAATGTACACTGCAAGGATCGGAACAAGGGCAAGTGCTGCGACTACCGAAGCTGTGGGCGGCACGACCACGCCTTTCGCCGGCCCGATCACTTTCGCGACCACCTACGCGACATCCATCGCGAGGACCTGCTAAAGCGAGGTGGAGCCGCCGAGGCGGACGCAGATTGGTGGAAGGGACGTTCCCCGACGGCTGTGTATAACGGATGGTGGAGGTGTGGTAAATGCTTCAGAAGAGTCTCGGTGGACAAGCATGACTGGCAATGTCCCGGCTGTGGAAATGTCTGCGAGCAGGATCGCCAGGCTGTGCGAAGGCTGCCCTTGTACTGCGACTATCCTGGCTGCGGTGTTGATCATCCTGAAGGCCCGGAGCTGTTCAAGGACCCCGGGCGATTTCGAGAACACCTAAGGGCATTCCATGCCGAAGACGTGCCCAAAAATGAGGGCAAGGCTGGCCTGGCTGAGCTGCAGTCGGAGCAGTGGTGGGCTAGCAGGTATGTCGCTACCATGTCATGGCGCTGCACAAGGTGTCTGGCCTGGGTCGATCATGGAAGAAACGGCTGGGTGTGCGAGACATGTGGATTCGAGTGTGAGGAGAGACGCAGAGCCTGCCGCAATCCTGCCTAGGGTGCATCATCATGGCTCAAACCGCGGTGTGGGAGACTGCCTTGGTCCGAGGCTGAGCTTTTCAGCCTGAAATCGTACTTCCTCTCTGATGGGGGCGGCTGTGTCGAGTCGAGTGGCTCTTTGCAATACCCTTTTCTCGGTGGTATCTTTTTTTCTCTTGAGTCTGCTTCTACTCTGTCTTTTTTTTCCCGCTGGGATAATTCCTGCTATTCGGTGCTTCCATTATGATGTTCTCTTCTGCCGTATTGTTGGCGTTCAGGTGGGCATTTCTAGGTTGCAGTACGTCTCGTATGCAGTTCATGACAACGATCTCGACAGACTCAAAACAGAAACTAAGCACGCAAGGACGAAATGGCGGGTAAGAGATGGAGGCAAGGAAAGGGAAAGCGGTACGTTCAAGGGCTCACATTTCCCCTGATTAGATGCACGTGTTATCCTCGCGGCAGTCCCCTCCAGAAAGGAGGGTTCCAACACGTTGTAGAAATGTCAAGGCAGCAGAGAAAGTCGTTTGGGAAGCTTGGAGCTGGTGGTGTTTCCGGTCTCAATATTGGTACTTTTGTGTTCGAAGAAATGCTGTTGCTTTGGTTCAGGGCGTTGTTGGTATAGTCTGGCGTTGACGCATGCTGCTTCTGGGCTCCGAGATGAGACGAACCTGCAGTGGCTATGAGCGGTTGAGGCTTAGACCGCATGATGCCGTCGAATGACCCGGGAGGCAGCATCTGCAGCCTTCTCATATAGCTGGTTGAAAGTAGGTATTAAGCCACATGTTTCATGACTTGTAATTCTTTTTGTCGTTCCGCTTCACAACAACAACAACATCGATGACCAGCCAACCTTGGAAAATTGTGACTGTCTCATCGTGAAAGGGCAAAACTGTCACAAGAGTTTTGTTGCGATAAGATTGACAGCCATGTGTACTGGCCACGATTTCTGTGTCCGGTCGTGTAAAAGGATCTCACGCTTGAAGACAGTACATTACGTAGTGTCACGGGTGAGTAGGACAGCCACCCCGCATTCTGCCCCTACCTGCCCGTTCGTCACGAGGCGTGATGTCCTGATTCGGAAGGCACTGACCTTCTTGGACATCCCTTCCGCGGTAAGAATGGATGTTTAGGGGGTTAGGTCCCGGTCTGGTACCTATTAACCTGGAAGTGGGGACATGTTGCTCGAACTCCATTCTTCATTGCGATACCGGCAATGGGCCTGCGTTTTGACGCCGTGACTGTGACTGTTACAGCACCAACGAGGCTTTTGTGTCCTTTCTTTTGTCTCCCTTTCCCACGATTCCTCTGCCTGTCCACCCATCTTCTTATCCATCCCAGAGCTACAGAGCTGCAGACCTGACAGCCGACATACACGCCAGTCGTGGTACACTGCATCGTGCGCTAGCAAAGCCACCTCAAGGTTCTCCAAACGTAGGTCTAGTCCCAATTTCACTAGCCCTCTGTTTCTCCAATCACCACACCCCCCAGTATCCCCGAGGTTGAACGCTGCCAGCAGTATCGAGAGACTGCCAAACAGCTAGGCTAAATCAGCTGCCTGACCCGTATCGCTGCGTCCATCTCTTGTTTGGACTACTGGAGAAGCACGAGAAGAGCTTCTGCTGGTAGTCTGTTTTGTAGCAACTGTATGGTGCAGCAGAGGTATGGGAATTTGGCATTATCGGCCGGTGGTCTCGGGTGGTCCCTTTAGCGCTGCACTTCGATGTCATTGGTAGTTGTTTTGTTCGAGTTGGCTCGGCCTATGATGTTGAAAGTCCCTGGTCATTTAGTTGTCCCGAAGGACCGAAGAACGCTTCCCCATTTTCTTGGAAGCTTTTGCCGGCCGTAACCCGCGGCTCGCAAACCAAGTCCCGCCTCCCCGGATCGCCGTTCACCCAGCAATAACCGTCCTAGGCGCGACATCTCCGCCCACCAGCTCCCTGACCAGCGTATTATCGTGGTCCCGACTGCTAAACCGAAGCTCCTAGTTTTTCCGTATATTGGACAGCACTTCCTCCCCCTTCCTTCCTTTCCTCCATGATGCCTCACCCAGCCTACACTCTCGCACTTCGTGCTTCTCTACGTCAGCCCGTCGTGTCTCGCGCAGCCACCTCCGCCATCCGTACCTCCGCCACCAGACTCTCCCAACCAACCAAGACCACGTCCGCCTTTGTGTTCCAGAAGGGCTATCGACGAACCATGGCGACTGCTACTTCCGGCCAGGTGGCCAAGATCAAGGTCAAGAACCCTGTCGTCGAGCTCGACGGTGATGAGATGACTCGCATCATCTGGAAGGATATCAAGGACAAGTTCATCTACCCCTACCTCGACATTGACCTTAAGTATTATGATCTGGGCCTGGAGTACCGTGATGAGACCAACGACCAGGTCACCATTGATGCTGCCGAGGCTATCAAGAAGTACTCCGTCGGTGTGAAGTGCGCTACCATCACCCCCGATGAGGCCAGAGTGAAGGAGTTCAAGCTCAAGCAGAGTAAGTATTAGTGGATTCTTTTTGTATATGCCTTTTTCTCATGTTAGGTCATGAGCTGCCTTCATGAGCTACAATGCGGCCCGAGCAACCCCTCGGCTCAGCCAGGAGGCTCTGCTTATTGGCGGTCCCCTGCATAAGACAGGGAGCAGGCCACCTACTGCACCAGGTATATGTCACATGCTTGAAGCGGAGAAGTCCTCCAACTGCATGCTGGCTATGCCGTCTTGGTGTCTTGTCCCTCGGCTACCTGGTGCCTTGGTATGAAGAAGGACCTGCATGCTAACATTGTGTCCTGTAAGTGTGGCTGTCGCCCAACGGAACCATCCGCAATGCTCTTGGCGGCACCGTCTTCCGTGAGCCCATTGTCATCGACCGCATTCCTCGTCTTGTCCAGGGATGGAAGAAGCCCATCATCATTGGCCGTCACGCCTTTGGTGACCAGTACCGGGCCAAGGACTTTGTTGCCCCAGGCCCTGGCAAGCTCTCCATGGTCTACACCCCCGAGGGTGGTGAGCCCCAGGAGATTGAGGTCTACAGGTTCCAGAACGGTGGTGGTGTGGCTCAGACCCAGTACAACACGGACGAGAGCATCACCGGCTTCGCCCATGCCAGTTTCAAGCTTGCCCTGCAGAAGGAGCTTCCTCTGTACATGAGCACCAAGAACACCATTCTTAAGAAGTACGATGGTCGCTTCAAGGACATCTTCCAAGAGCTCTACGACACCCAGTACAAGGAGCAGTTCGAGGCCAAGAACATCTGGTACGAGCACCGTCTCATCGACGACATGGTCGCCCAGATGATCAAGAGCAGTGGAGGCTACATCATGGCCCTCAAGAACTACGATGGTGACGTCCAGTCCGACATTGTCGCCCAGGGCTTCGGCTCCCTTGGTCTCATGACCTCTGTGCTCATCACCCCGGACGGCAAGACCTTCGAGTCCGAGGCCGCCCACGGTACTGTCACTCGCCACTACCGTGAGTACCAGAAGGGCAAGCAGACCTCGACCAACCCCATTGCTTCCATCTTCGCATGGACACGCGGTCTGATCCAGCGTGGCAAGCTTGACGAGACTCCTGAGGTCGTTGCCTTCGCCGAGAGCCTCGAGAAGGCCTGCATCGACACCGTTGATATTGATGGCATTATGACCAAGGATCTTGCTCTTGCTTGCGGCAAGACCGGTGCCGAGGACTATGTTACCACCACCGAGTATCTCAACGCCGTTGAGAGGAGGATGAAGAACATCCTCAAGGAGAAGCTCTAGAGGATATCGAAGAACGACAAGAGTAAGATACCTTATGTGTCTGGTGGGGACAGGGACACAGACACCCTCCTCAAGGACACGCCAAGAGAAGGGCGGTATGGCCAAGCGCTCGAGGGATCGGATGTGGGGGAAATATGTGCCCAAACGACAAGAACGTTTGGGTAGAATCCGGGGTGCTGGCAGCAGGAAACGTCTACGCTGTACCTGGAAATTCACACAGCTTTGATTCTTAGCTGGCTTCCCTCCATGGCGGCAGCATCTTTGCGAGAAACACGGTGGTTGGAAACGATTCCCTGTCCATCTGTCCATACATTTGCATAACCATGATTCCAGCCATATGTACATATTGATAGAAACCCGTGGAGCCGCCCGGTCACTAGATCCAGAAATATACAATCTTGAATACACAAGCTGCTTGAAGAGACATCAAGACATGTAAGCTGTCTGTAAGCGTTAGCAGAGAATACTTGTCAATTTAACCTTTCTGTCTTCAGGGTTTAAGAGCATCATCCTGCTCTCCATGTCTTGTACTTCAACGTGGTGGTACGCACGGACCACTCCTCACTTTGATTCGCGTCAACCGAGACGCGTCTCAGTCTCGGTCAATGGACTCTTTCCACATCACGCACCAGTGCGCTTGAAGCCGGTCTTCAAATGCGACAGTATGCCCAGGTAAGAGCGCATCCTGGCCGTATTGCTTCTTGTGGAAGTAGGAACTTACCTTTCTCCAGAGAGATTATCACGATTCAGGCCGGCCAGTGCGGTAACAGCAGTAAGTTGCCCCGCCTTCCTTGGGTTGGGCCGCTTGAACTGTCTCTCCAAGCGATTGACCTGGAGAATGAGTACTGGGGGTTGACCTAGAAGCACAGTTGGCAGCCAGTTCTGGCAACAGCTCTGCCAGGAACATGGCATCAATCAGGATGGCAACTTGGAAGACTTTGCAACCGAAGGCGGGGACCGGAAGGACGTCTTCTACTACCAGAGTGACGACACACGATATATTCCACGAGCAATTCTTATCGACCTCGAACCTCGAGTCATCAATGGCATCCAGACGGGCCCCTACAAGAACATCTACAATCCGGAGAACTTCTATGTCGGAGCCAACGGGATGGGTGCGGCGAACAACTGGGGAGACGGCTACCAGCACGGCGAGAGCGTACACGAAGACATCATGGAGATGATTGACCGCGAGGCCGACGGTAGCGACTCGCTGGAGGGTTTCATGATGTTGCATTCAATAGCTGGCGGAACTGGTTCCGGCCTGGGCTCGTTTCTTCTGGAACGATTGAATGATCGCTTTCCCAAGAAAATCATACAGACTTACTCCGTCTTTCCGGACACAACCTCTGCTGGAGATGTCGTGGTACACCCATACAACAGTTTACTGTCAATGCGACGGCTGACCCAGAATGCGGACAGCGTAGTGGTGCTCGACAATGGTGCGCTGTCGCACATCGCCGCCGACAGACTACACGTGCAGGAACCCTCGTTCCAACAAACCAACCAGCTGGTCTCGACCGTCATGTCAGCCAGCACCACTACCCTACGGTATCCGGGATATATGCACAACGATTTGGTATCTATTCTCGCGGGCTTGATCCCCACACCGCGCTGCCACTTCCTGATGACCAGTTACACACCTTTTACCGGGGATCAGGTCGAGCAAGCCAAGACCGTACGCAAGACCACTGTGTTGGACGTCATGAGGCGCCTGCTGCAGCCGAAAAATAGGATGGTCTCGACTGTACCGGGTAAGAAGAGCTGTTACATCTCGATCCTCAACGTTATCCAGGGCGAGGTCGATCCAACCGATGTGCACAAGAGTTTGTTGCGCATTCGAGAGCGACGGCTGGCGAGCTTCATACCATGGGGGCCCGCAAGCATACAGGTTGCTCTCACCAAGAGGAGTCCTTACATTCCCATGAGTCACCGCGTTAGTGGCTTGATGCTGGCCAACCATACCTCTATCGCCACGGTATGTTACTACTACCCCCCGTCTCCTTAGCCCTTTCCTGTTTGGGTAACTTGTAGCTGACAGGCCGTTCTATAACAGTTGTTCAAGAGAATAGTCCGGCAATATGACGGTATGCGGAAGCGAAACGCCTTCATGGAACAGTACAAAAAGACGGCACCGTTTGCCGATAACCTGGACGAGTTTGACGAAGCGAGAGAAGTGGTCACAGACTTGATTGCCGAGTACGAGGCGGCGGAGGATGCAGATTATTTGAACCCCGATGCTGGGAAGGAGGCTACCTCGGCCGAGACGGATAGAAGAATGGCTTAACGAACAAGGGTCCCTCTTCATTAGTGTCTTTACTGTTGCCAGGCGTTTGGGTGAATCATGGTCGGTTGGGATTATCGGGAATGCTATTACCCAATGCCCACGGATGGCATCTTTTGCGCATAAGCTATTTTGGGCTGATTGGGCCTCTCATTTTTCTTACCAACACGCGCCTTAAGACATGACTCACCTATACATTGCACAGCCCGTCAACGTCAATATCCGTATATTAATCAAGATGGTGTAGAGATCATGATGCCTTAGCTGTAGGTTTGCTCTTAAGGTTGGTAGATCTGAGGTAGGCCGATATCGTAATGCAACTCCGAGATAAGACGGGAAGTTGCGATACTGATCGCCCTTTCTAAGCCATGGGTCCCACTGCCGTCCGATGGAAGTATTGTCCTAGCGTGCTTGGAGTACGTCAATAGCTGAACGACCGCTATCCTAGGTGAGAGCGAGTGGTTTTACCCTCTACTTCATTTTGAATTGTGAGAGAAGTATGCATTGAAGCCGAGAATATTGGAAGATGTCGTCCCTACCACTTCTGCGGTGGGGCTTTATGCTCTCACTCGCGGCAGTTGCCTTGGCTTTCCTCCTTCGGCCCGACCTCAAGCACAATATCAACAATCACGCTCATGCTATACTTCAGCATTCCTTCTCTTCCTCCAGCTCAGAGGACCAAACGTACTGCTACGAGGGTGTCAGGACGTCGCATGCACCAGGCTCGGAAGCAGTGAGCAGCAGTGTGACCTGCTTCAACGTGCACGATGGAAAGTTCACATCGGTCTTCACCCCGTTGGAGACAGACTCGGTGATTGTCAGCCCAGGACATGCCTACCCCGGTTTCTGGGATGGCCACGGTCATCTGCTGCAGTATGGCGAGTTTCTGCACTCGGTAAATCTCTTCGGGTCCAAGTCATTCGATGAGGTGAGAAGCAGAGTGACGGACTATGTCGACACTCATCCAGGGGCTGGAGGGCGTGACGAATGGGTTCGGGGCGTTGGCTGGGATCAGATGGCATTGGGGGAAATGCCAACAGCGGTATGTTAGCCTTTTATTCCTAACGTGGGAGACAACCCAGGGACAGACTGAAGACTGACACCAAACTCCGGAATGCTTAAGGACATGCTAGAGGCTGAGCCGCGTCTACAAGGGCTCTACATCATGCTTGATCGGGTGGACGTGCACTGTATCTGGGTGTCCAAAGCCGTGCTCTCCTTGCTCCCTGCAGATCTGCCCGACGTCCCTGGCGGAGAAATCGTACGGCATCCCGGCATGGGAGTGTTCTGTGACAACGCTATGGAGATGGTCACCGCCGTGTGGCCGCGACCTGGTGCGGAAAAGAAGAAGGAGTACGTTCGCTCTGCCATGAAAGACCTGCATAGCGTGGGACTTGTCGGCATGCATGATGCGGGTGTCACGCCGCGAGAGTTAAGTCTGTACGAGGAAATGGCTACTACCGAGGGCGATGGCTGGTCGCTGCGAGTATACGCCATGATAGAGTGTGCGGAGCGCAACACCTTTTGCCCAGAAGCGGTGCAAAAGGTCGAGACAGACAATGGAATGCTTCACGTTCGAAGTGTCAAACTGTTCGCTGGTACGTTGCCACATCCTCCTGGAATGAGCGTATAGCACACGAGGACAATGACTAACGGAGGATAGACGGCGCTTTGGGCTCTTGGGGGAGCGCAATGTTGGAACCGTACTCTGACCGGCCGGATACTACGGGCTCGCTTCTGGTCAACGCCAGCACTCTCACTGCCCTAACCAACTCGTGGGCTGCTGCTGGCTACCAGGTCAACATCCATGCCATAGGTGATCGAGCCAACCGACTAGCCATTGACGCTTTTGAGTCCACCCTGAAGAATCTCTGCCCATCAACCCCTGGGAATGAACAAGACTTACGCGCATGTCAACTTGAGAACTATCGCTTCCGCATCGAACACTCGCAAATCATTCATCCATCTGACCAGGTTCGCATGCGAGACCTCGGTGTCATCCCGTCCGTTCAACCAACTCATGCTACCAGTGACAGTGCCTATGCTGGTCTGCGTCTGGGTGTTGAGCGGCTACAGAAGGAGGCTTATCGAATGCAATCTATCTGGGACCTGGGCCCGGTGCTGGGCAGTGACTTCCCCGTCGAGCCTGCGAACCCCTTTGCCGGCATCTACGCTGCCGTGACCAGAAGGCGACCAGACACGGGCGTTGCCGGGCCTCCGGGAAGTAACGGCGGTTGGTGTGTGGACGAGGCGCTGGAGTTCAGTCAAGCCCTCGCAGGCTTTACTGAAGCGCCGGCCAGGGGTGCCTTTCTGGAGGGCTCGGCCGGCCGCATTCAGCCTGGGTTCTGGGCGGATTGGATTGTGCTCGAGAGCAAGCTAGAGGACATATCTGTCGACGAGGTGAGGAACGTCAAGGTCAAGGAGACCTGGGTCGGGGGAAGAAAGGTATTTGACCGGGAGTGAAGCACAGTACCTAGGTGTTACATACGACTACGACTGTCAGGTCTCGTTGGTGTGAATAAGCTGACCACTTGTTCGAACCCTGTCGACTTGTCTCCGCCGTTCGTAATAATAACGGTTTGATTTGTACACCACGACACTCTCGTTGTTGATGATTAGAAGTACCGAGACTGACACTTTCCCACCACGGTTGGATAATGATCCAGACCATGCGTATGGCCCAGTGTTTGGACTCCAGCTTTCATGCTGCCATGGAAAAGCTTAAGAGTTGCTTCTAATGCAGCCTTGATCGTGCGCATGACGCTACTGTTGCGCTGGGCACAGACCTTGAGTACTCGGATTCACGAGCTGTTTGATTCAAAGATTCAGGCGATACCATCACGTCTGGTTGCAGTGGTGCATGTAGTTTCACCGGATGCGACTCTGTTGGAGACCGAACATGGCTCCGCTTTAGGTAACATGCGAATTGGAGGGCTATGACGACGTTAGCGCCGACCTCAGTTCGCACTAGTGATCCACTAGGGAATCCCTCCACCAGCCTCTGGATTTCTGCCGACAGCTCCCACGTTGCGATCGCTAGCGACAGACCTTGATCATCAACACCAATTCAAAACTCTCGCATCTCCTACTACTACACCTGACATTATACTTTTGCGCTGTTCACCCATCATATACCCACGTTACCTGATACCCCTCCAAGCATTGCTTTCGTTGTCCGACATCCAGGCCGTGAAACGCACCCTAATATTTCTACATCTATCTCCAAAAAGCGGCGCATAATCCAAACCTGCCGTCTCGGCCCACCAAGCTTCCGTCATCTCGTCCTCCATCTCATCTTCCCATCCGATCATCTCGATTGCAGACGAAAGGATCTGCTGTGCCGTCTCTGATCTCCGCTCTCCGCTCTGGTCAATTGTTCTGGACACAATGGGTCACTTCACATTCAAATGGTCAGTTCCAAAGCTCTTAAAATACGTTGCGCAATTGGACACCCGCCAGAGAGCAAGCAGCTCAGCAGCAGGCAACATGCACGGCACGTGGATGCATGGAAGCAGGAATGTTCCAGCTTCAAGAAAGCGCACGCCTAGCACGGGCTTAGATTGCGCTTGCTCGTTGAGTTTCAGATGCTTTTACAGATCGTGGTCATCGGCAACCGGGTGACGACAAATGGACGCTGACATCTCTTTTCTTGGTTGCGCAGGCCACACGAAGCCCAAGAGGTGTACGTAACGGGCACATTCGATAACTGGTCCAAGACCGAACGGCTGGCCAAGGTTGGCGACCACTTCGAGAAGACGGTCACCCTGCCCGACAGCTCGGAACCCATCTTCTACAAGGTTCGTACATCAGTTCATTCATGATTAGGTCTTTGACTCTGCGATGGATATTACCACCTGCAAATGGTCCTGGGCCGTTGCTCCGCACCAGTTTCCACTTTCAAGAGCAGTCTGACATTGCACGCTCGGCGTCACCCGTCCAAGGCTGCTTGCGCCGATGCAACACCTATCTACCTGCCCAAACCAACCCTGGAAATCACCTTGGCTTGTACTAAGTCGCTGTGTACGCACCGAGGCTGAACAGGGCGATGAATCGAAAAGTTCCATTGCGGGAGAGGTCGTGCCCACAGTGCTCCCCCCGCTGTGGATTCGAGCAATAGCAGCAAAACCTTGAACCTTATTAGCAGTGATCAGCTGCCAGGCTAGAACCGGGAATGACGCAACTGCGTTACCGCAGCACCGTCATAGCTCCCTTCCCCTGCCGAGCAAATTGACGTCTCCCAGTCCCGTCGTCCTCAGTGAGGAACGACGGTGATGCTCGTGGGCTCGAGGTTCGATGAATCCGTTGCCTGACAAGATTGATTGAGAGATTATTAACACCATCTGTGACTTTTCCACAATCACAAGAAGCTGGTGGGGATGGCAGGGCAATGAACAGATTCAACATGCGTCCTGTTTCGGGTTTGCTGTTGTCTCGAAATGGCCTGCAGCTCTGAGCTTGCATTACCTCTCGCATTTTCATGCGGAAAGTGTTGCCTGCCGCGCGTGCCTGTTTAGGTTACCAAGTTATCGCACACTCGCTCTTTCGGTGTTGTAGGCGAAGCCGCCTGGCCGTGTAAGCCGCCTTGAGCGTACCTTACTTTAGCCTTACTTGTACCTTGAGCACGTCCCCCTGGTCAGATCGTTCCCCTCTTTTATCCTCGCATCCCATTTCCCGTGCCAATTTCCCTTCGATCTTCTAATCTTGCTTCTTGCGTTTCCGATCCAAGATCAGCCAGATTGCTAATATCAGTAAAGTTTGTCGTGGACGGAAACTGGGTCACAGATCATACCGCCCCTCAAGCTAAGGACTCCGAGGGAAACGACAACAACCTCTTGAAGCCCGAAGACATAACCAAAGACACCATCTCCCCAGCTGCCGCAACCATGACCACTGTTGCCCCCGAGTCGACAACGGCCGATCTGGCCAAGAATGTGCCTCTCGAGGACAAGAAGGAGGAGGTTGAGACTCCGACGGTTCTGAACACAGTTGCTCCCGAATCGACCACGGCAGAGCTGGTCAAGGCCGTACCGTTGGAGCTCGTTCCCGTAGAAGAAGAGAAGAAGCAGGTCGTCCCTGTGAAAGAGATCAAGGAGGACGCCCCTACATCCAGCAGCGGTGATGCAGCTCCTTCTTCGCAAGAGAAGAACGACTCGACGTCAATTGACCTCCCAGGAACGTTCCCAGATACCCCGGGGGCTGATCTCGACAAGCAGTTCAGCGTCAACCCGCTTCCTGCCGCTGAGGGTGCTCTCAACCCCGTGAAGCTTGCGCCAGGCGAGAACATCCCGCAGAACTTTACGGCCAACAACATTCACAGTAACGTCACTTTGGATAAGGAGTCGTACGAGAGGAGCGACCGCATTCCTGGTCTCGACATTGAACTGCCTCCTGTCACGGGCAACATGATCCCGGAGTCCAGCCTGCCCATCCTTGCTGGCAATCTGGCACCCGGCAATGTTACACTTAACAGTGTCGCACCCGAGTCCTCCACGGCTGCTCTCGCCGCTCAAGCTCCTCTTCTGCCAAAGGTGCCTGAAATTGTCAAGGAAAGCCAGGAAAAGGCCGAATTCTCCCCTGAGGCCAGTGCGGAGGTTGTGCCTGTCGAGGAGAAGGCCCAGGTTGAGCATGAGCTTCTTGAAAAGGTACCCAAGGCCCCTTCTACTTCCGAGGGTACTGCTGGTCAGGGTACGCTGAAGTCCGAGACCGACAAGGGCCCGGCTGAGCTCGCTGTTGAGGGTGCCGTGGCTGCTGGCGAGACCCTCTTGGGCGCTGCTATTGTCGCTGGTAGCGCTGCAGTGGCAGCCGGTCAGAAAATTTGGGAGAAAGCCCACCCAGTCGCCGAGCAGGCTGCATCCACTGGACTTGCTGCTACGCAGAATGCCAAGGATGTGGTTGTCGACAGATCTCAAACGGCTGCCCAACAGGCGAGTGAATCTGCTATCGCAGCCAAAGACACCGTTGCCGAGCGCTCGCAGACTGCTGCTCAGCAAGCCCAGGAGACCGCTACTGCAGCCACGAATACCATTGTCGAAGGCTCTCAAAATGCAGCGCAGCAGGCCGCTGATGCTGCTATTACTGCCAAGAACACCGTTGCCGAGACCACACAAAGTGCCGCTCAACAAGCCCAAGAGACTGCTGTCAAGGCCAAGGATGTCATCGTCGAGAGCTCGCAGAACGCAGCTCAGCAGGCAACCAACACAGCGGCCGCCGCAAAGGATACCATCGTTGCGACGGCTACTTCAGCTGGTCAGACTGCCAGCAACACTGCGGCTGGCGTAGCGTCTTACCTTCCGGAGTCTGTGCAGCAGGTGTTGCCTGCGGCGGTTCAGGAGGCCATACCTGCTACTTCCACTAACCAGGTCAAGGCCCCCGAGATTTCCCCCCTGGTTCCCGCTGAGGTGAAGGAGTCAATTGACGAATCCGGCCAGGGTGCCGAGGCTGCCGCCAGTACTGAAGCTGTTCTGCAGAAGGTCATGGTTGAGGCTGAGCTGCTCAGCCAGGTCCAACAACCAACCAAGGAAGGAGTAGCGTCCAGTGTTCCTGCCGAGGTCAAGGAGTCGATCGCCAAGGCCGGCAATGCTCCCGAGGCGGCGGCCAGCTCCGATGCGGTTGAACATAAGAACCAGGTTGAGGCTGAGCTTTTAAACTCTGTCGATGCCGTCAAGCCGGTCGATAGTGCTCAGCAAAAGGGGGAGCCACACTTCGTTGCGGAGCCTGTGAAGCCATCGGCCGTCGAAGCGGTGAACCAGCCAACTTTGAAGGTACAGGCGCTGAAATCTGGCGAGCTGACACCGGGACCGTCGACACCTTCTGCCAATCCCATCGAGGAGCCAGTCAAGCCGTCTGCTGTGGAAGCCGTGAATGAGCCAACTCTGAAAGTTCAGGCTTTGCAATCCGGCGAGCTTACACCAGGTCCGTCAACCACAGTCGACCCTATCGCCGAGCCTGTCCATGAGTCGGCTGCCGATGCTGCGAAGCAGCCAACATCCGAGGCCGAAACGTCCAAGACTGCGAGGGGGTTTCTCGGTGATCCAGCCTTCACGAGACCAGCCGACTCAGAACCAACCTCTGCGGTGGCGACCCCTGCTGAACCAACTCCTGCGGAACCCACACTCGCACCGTCAGCCCCAGCGGAGTCGGCACGACCAACCTCAATGCTGGCCGTGGACTCGACAACATCTGGTGAGCCTGCGCCAACATCAGCTCAGCCGTCCAAGGTGAACGGAGCTGGCGCTGGATCTGCACCTGCTCCAGCTGTGGCAGAGCCTCACACGCCGTCCAAGTCCGCTGCATCCCCGGCTCCTACTGGTGATAAGTCTACCACGCCTGGTTCCAGCAAGGGTCCAGCTAGCTCCGATAGCCATTCGACGATGGAGAAGAAGAAGAAGAAGAGGTTCAGCTCGATCTTCAACAAGTTGGTGGGCAAGAAGGATAAGTCATAATGGCCTAGTATGGGATGACAATTGGATCTCATCTTTAATGTCTGGTGCTGTGGGTTCAGACCCTGGGTCCTGACTGATCCGAGAAGGGCGATGCTAATTGCAAGGGTGAAGATATTGGGTCGTGTTCCGGGCTCCGGTTGGAGCGGTCCTTAATTCCGTTGTTCCTCGCGTTGTCCATATATCAAGTTGCTTTTGTGTTTTTTTCTATTTTGGTACTGCTCAATGATCCCAAGGGATTTGCTGGGCGGCAAGGAATGTTTAGCCATTGCTTAAAGATTCGTTGTGCTAAGGCCATGCTTTCCCGTCATTGCATAGTTAGTATCTACCCTGTTTATCTCTGTCCCCTTTTCATCTGTACAGGCTTGGACCAGAAACCGAGTAGCTGGCAGTTGGTAGCAATCTGTACCGCACATAATCCCATATTCTGAACGTCTTATACTGGCGCGATTGCCTCGACTACCCAGACTGTTGATTTTCACTTGATAACTGTTTTGCCTTTCTGAAGACACAACTGTCCAGACAGCAGACCTGGCTGGTAATCCTGCCTAGTCGGCCACTGCGTCGTCAGTTCTGTACCTGCTGCAAAAGTAAGCGATCCGTTCGATTGCCCAGGGCGAGCAGAATTGATCGATAGTATTGCCGTTGCCCTAGCTGTAGGATTGGCAACATTGCTGGCCTTCTAAGGTGGGTGGTTATGTGGCTCGAAATATATTACTGTAAAATGAATGCGCCCTGAACAAGTCTGGGCGTGGATGTATAGGCGTGTTTAGTTGCAGTGGGCCTTTTATTTCGTACCATGGGCTGCGGCTTACGCTGCGGGTAGCGTGATCGTTTGCTGCATCACAATTCGGCTCGCACACCTCGGCAAAGCCTGCCTTGCTGCAGCTTCATCCCCCCAACGAGGAGGAACAGTGTGGTCGAGCACATACGCCGCACACACCCTCCAACCTGATGCAGTAACTTTTCAGAAGACCCTCCTTCCGGGGCAGGACGGTGTTCTAGCTGTCCGTGCTGCTTTGAGCTGGCCTACCTCGACGAGAACGACGATCACGAGTTACACACATCTATCTCGAACTCTGCTGCGAGGAAGCGTCTTATTCTGGCTGCAGGCGGCTGGGATGTGCCGGGGTTTAGGGAAGCCGGAACAGCCTTTTTTGCATAGGCCCTGAGCTTGTTCAAAGGGTTGAGCATCGTCTTGGTGCTCTAAGCTTGAGCGAATACTCTCATCTGTAATCGTTCCGTTCACAATGGCGCTATAAGAGCCGGCGAGGGACTGGTTCCAGTCCGTAGGAGACCACTGTTGGTCGAGGGAAACTGGTTCGACCCTGACTTGTACGCAAAGAGCCGGGAGTAAGGCTGCGACCCCCCTGAACCTGCATGGAATGTCACACATCGCAGGTCAATGTGTGTATCACTGGGCCAGCAGAGCTACTGCGTCCAAATGAATAAAAGAACCTTTTCCCCACGTGTGAAGGCAGATACCTACCTCTAGGGTCGAACAGTTTGCTCAGCAGTACCTCCTCATAGCGTGTGTTATTTGTCGAAACTGCCTTCGATGGCATCGACGGGCACTTCCACCTCTGTCAACAGGGGTCAGAGACCTAGTGTCCCCGTCAGAGCAGTGAAGGCATCCCAGGGCATTCCCCTCATACCTTCCAAACGTGCCGCCAGGACGTCGATCGCAGCGTTCCTGGCTTTCCTGGTGTTGGGATTCGCCGCAGTCCTTCACCCCGTGCCCGCTGTACGGAGCACTGTGGTTGTCTGCATAGCTCTTCTCGGGTTAATCATCGTTGTGTCGGTATTCTTTGAGGTCTTGCACGGTGAGCTCGAGTCCTCTTCAGAATGAGAGGGTGGCTGCTCACGGGCTCAGCATACTGCTTTCAGAAGAAATCGTTCCGAGGCCGATACAGTCGAAATCTCGGCAACACTGTCTGTGTTGTTCTAGCCTGCCTCGTCGGCAGTACTGCTCTGTACTGGACGACCTGGTACCCAAACTTGAGGAGGGACGTCATCACCACCAGTACAGACACCGTGGTAAGAAACCTTCCTCCAGCCGCTTGTCGAGTCACGATTCGGAAAGCTTCTTTAACGTCTTCCATGGCAACTAGAACAGCACTTACTACCCATCGATCGCCCTATTCCAGAGGCTCGACTGGTCCTCACAGGGTCACCTTACCGTCGACAACTTACCCCCGAAGTGCTTCCTAGGCTGGTACAATGACGCTGCACCAGACTGCGACTCGATCGCGGTACCAGGCAGTGCCCTGCCGTGCAAATGTGACACGAGATGGGACTCTTCCGTCACAGAACTTTTCGTCTGGGAGGACACTACCTACCGCCTCTTGATCCTACATGCATCACGGGGCATGATCAGCCTTCATCCCACGACAGCGATGCTTGCCGAGGTGTGGTTCACCTGTAAGCTCCCTGAGTTACCATCTAGTGCCTATCGTCGAAGGTATACTAATCACATCGGCCGTCTCCCCTTAGATAACTCCACCAAGGCACTCGCTGATGCCGGCCGCGTCCTCTCTCCCAGTCTCTGGGTGGCCATGTTTGACCCGACGCTGGACATCACCGAGGCCCTTGAGCGGGGGTACACCCGCATGCAGCTTGTCGACGCCAACGCGTTGGTGGCCATCAATCTCGGACTCCAATTGCGGGAGTCCGCTGGCCAGACGCCGGCCTTCGATTACGAGCTGTCCATCTCAACCATTCCATCCGTCAGCAAGGTGGAAGATGACGATACTGGCTGGCTCTCCCTCTTTCTCCAGTTCCCAAGTTTCACCCGCCAAGTGTCGAACCAGCACAAGGCTTGGAGCTGGTCGGTATGTATTCTCTCCCAGGTTCTCCGAAGAAGGTGGCTGACCAGGGCAAAAATAATCAGGATGCGATTGCCGCCGCAGGTTCATGGTTTGGCCTCTTCACGCTCTTGGGCTGGATGACGTCTCGCCTCGCCACTATGGAGTGAAGACTCTTGGTGGAGGATCCATCTTGTCTACATTGGTTCACTGATGATATGCCGTACATGGTCAGGAAAACAGTCATCAGTGCTCTTACATGAATCTTGAAGAAGTTTCACCAGTGTGTGTCTATTAAAGTGATTGCCAATTATGAGGAAGATAACCCCTGTGAAGGCCCCTAGTAACCCGATACGACACAGTGCCAGCAGAGCCCTTTGCACTACCCGAAGCTACCTTGTCAGAGACGTAAGGTCCCAAGCATCACGCTAGACAGGGCAAAGACATAAACTTTGTTTAGGGTCGGTTTGCCCAAGCTGCCGGCGTTGGAGGTGCTGGAGGGAATAGGAGCCAATCCAGTCCTTGAACCCGCAGTCGCCGTGGCGGAGGCCGACGTAGTCCTGGTGACGGAGGTTGTAGTAGTTGTTGTGGCACTGGCAGGACCTTGAGCACCCCGCTGTGTTAGCAGTCGGCTGTGAATGGTATGTGGAAAGCATGTTGCGCAGGCAGCGCCGGACGGACTTACCGGTCTCGCCTCCAAGTCGGCAGTAATCCGCAAAGACATCCAACGCCGACGACACCAACATGGACGAAGTGGGTGGGCAGTTTTCTGCAACAGAGCTGCTGATCACGGACACAAACTTAGCCGAGCTAGCAGTGCAGAAGCAGCTGTACGAGCTGTACTGAGTGTTCCCGCAGCCGCTCACCATGCCGCGCACGATGGTGCTGACGGGGTTCTGGGCACATGCAGGTAGAGCTGTGTAGCCGGGCACAAGGTTGATGAAGTACTGTTGTGCGAGCGACAGCGGTAGTAGTAGGAGGAGTAGAGTGCGGATCTTTAGAGTCATGGTTGCTCCTGAGTGCGACGTGGCCTGTAGGTGGAACTAAGTTGCTTAACGAAGCCGTTGAGCCAAAGCTGCGATGACGTGTAAACAGCTTCTTACGTTGTTTATCATGACTTGAGACACGGTAGATATATCTCGTTCAAGCATGTGAGAGTGCTTACATGGTGTATTAGGTACTATAGTTGGCACATCGTGCGAAGGCTCGGCCAAACCGAATTGTAACTGCGCCGAAGCAGCAGCTTGTGGAACATCGTATAACAGCCAGAAGAGGCAGTCAATGCCCTAGCAGTGTTCTGTTTTCGGGATGTCATGAAAGGCCGGGCCACGTTTCCGCCCCCAAAGGACAAGCTGAGCGGCTCCCGGTTTGAGAAGGTGAGGAGGGAAGTCACCTCAACATCTCCTAAAATCCCCTTGTGCGGCGCAGTCGAGGCAGCGGACAGCCTGCCGGTTTCTACAAGACCTTGTCTTACTGGTGGGTGATATTACTCCTTTACCAGCCCTGTCGTCCCTCATCATGTCCGAGCAGTGACCACCAGACAAGATGACTAGGTGATTTATTGAGAGTCAACCCAATTAACTGCTTACACCTCCATGCCAACACACAGAGAAACTGAACATTGGAACGAGGCTTCGATCTACTAATGAAGTAATCTCGAGTATGGTTGTGTCGGTTCTCAGAAGAATTAAGGGGTAGTATCGGGGCTTACTCCGTTATGCACGAAGGGTTGTATTGGCACACACCTGTCGAGAGGGAGGAGGGTACAGGGGCCATACAACCGGCAGCCTCGTCGTTGTCAAAGACACAAAACAGAGGAAATGGATCTGAGAATGAGCCTGAAAAGATAGGGGAAAAACTGACTGATGATTAAAGACAACAGGGGGGGGGGGGGGGGGGAAAACAAAAAAAGGCAAATTTTTTTTAAATAGCCAGGGCACTTCCGAAGAGCCCACCACCCAGCCGCGTGTTTTGGGATAGGTTCCACT
>QVQW01000001.1:0-28434 GCA_003635345.1 Coniochaeta pulveracea | reverse complement strand
TACGCGAAGTTCTCTTATAATGACCAGGCACATTCCGAATGACCAGCACCCATGCGCGAGTCTTGAGATCAGCTTCACTCAGCAATTTTGCTTGTGCTGTACCATTGTCTTCCCTGCATGTTCCAGTCTCCTACTCCAAGGCCTGCAGCCTGCTTCGAGAGAACTACCGCTGAGGGTTGTTGCCGGTCTCAGCGGTCCCCATCGAATTGCTGCCCAGCATGACAACCAATGCAACCTTTGCTGTGACAAACACACCCAGTACCAGCACATTTCAAATTCTAAGAACATGAGAGCCCAACGATTGCAGCCCCCGTGCGCACTCCAATATCCCATGATCTTTTCTTCGTGTTGTTCGCCTTGCTCACGCTACGTTGCGAGTGTGTTGGGAAGACCATGAATGATGGCCCTCACTTCCCCTGGGCCCCCATCGTCATAACCATCGTCGTTTCCAGAGCCCGGAGTCAGCCTTACCATCTATACCGTCATCCATTATAGACCCTGAACCAAGGTATACCAGCTGGATGCGGTGGTGCCACTTACGCTCTCTCTACCACTCATGCTTTAGCTTCCTCCTGGTGATAGGTCGTGGTCTGTGGTAGATCGTCGTAGTGACCCAAGACCTACCCGTTGTTGCCAGTACGAGGCAGCATTAGTTATGTGAGGTGATTCGACTGGAGCGACAGCCTCTAGTGCACCGGGTCATAGTACTGGACCCCCTGTTTTTGTGGTGTGCCTCTCCTGTGTGCCCTCAAGGGCGCTGATCGCCCGTCAGCAGCCGCGGACACTGATGAGCTGACGTCTTGCGCCTGGACTATATGCACTGTCCTTCTCGTTGAAGAAGGTCGTGCAGTCTCGGTCGCAGTCTGCCTTACTCTGCAACTAGCGCTAGTCTTGTCCACAGCAACAGCACCATGACACCAAGACACTACCCCACAAGCCATACATTCGCTTTGCGTGTTCTTCACCAGAACGCCTTCTGAGGGGCCCTTTCCACGAGTTAGTGGCCTGATGTGCAAGTACGGTCTTACCACGCATTCCCTTCAACCTCGCCACTGGCTTGTTGCAATGTGCGGAACTGAGCACACACGTTGCATTCAAAGACATTGGGAAGGCAAGAAGCCATGACGCCAAAGCTAACAAATACCTCCTTGAGGTAGTATAAGTACTGGATACTTTCTCTTGCAGTTCGAAGGTTATCTGGCACTTAGACACGGCCCATACAACCATTCGAAAACGGCCTTCTTCGTTACTGGCTGCTGCCTGCTTGCAATATCCGGTCATTGTCGAACATCCCAACTCAAACATGAAGATCCTCCAGGCGAGTGCCACAGTGCTCGCGCTCGCTTCTACGGGCTTGGCGGGCGTTGTCAAGCGAAACTCGCACTCCTGGGCCGGGAGCAACCTATACTTCCTGCAAGGCCTGTCTGATGCTGATCAGACGGCATACATCAACACTCTGGCTAGCGATGGCGCCAAGGTTCTACGACTCTGGGTGAACGCTCAGAAGTCGGGCGCCTGTGACAAGCAGAGCAAGATTGTCAACAGTGTGCCGGCTCTGGAGACCACCATTGGCCGGTATAACAACGCAACCCTTGATGCCCTGGACAAAGTCTTGGTGAAGATGGCCGCAAAGGGGATCAAGGCTCTCATCAGCCCTCACGACGCTAATATGTGAGTGCCTCGGTCGCATGCACTTTGCGGGGATGATCTCTCTGCTGACACGGCCTTAGGATCTGTGGTGCCAACGGTAGTGATGACCCCTACTGCTCAACATGGGGTCCGGGCTATTTTTATGAGGTACAGGATGCGTTCAATGCCTACGACAACCGCCTCAGCTTCATCCTGAACTATCAGGGCAAGTACTCGGGCAAGGTCTGGAAGAATTGGAAGGCGGCCATCATGGGGTTCGACCTGCAGAACGAGCCCATGGCGCCGAAGCTCAGCGAATGTACCAACGGTGACGTGCACGGCTGGGTCTGTGGCCGCGCTGCCCACATGCGTACCGTCCTGGGCGCTCAGAACCCCATCAAGATCGGCTCCGGCGGCATCGGCGGTGACTACAGCCACGGCTGCAACCTTCTTCCGGCGGCGCTCAACTGCCCCCAGCTCGACATGATCTCCGTGCATCGCTATGCGGGAGGAGAAGCCAACAACGCCAACCAGTGGGCCAACAACGCGAGGTCTTGGATCAAGCAGACCAGCAAACTCCTGGTCGTTGAGGAGTGGGGAGTGAACACGCTGACCTACAACCCAGTCACCGAATTCCCCGCCAATACGCAGGACATGAACTCGGTCGGCCTCCCGTGGCTCTACTGGCAGATCCTGCCGGCCAAGGAGTGTGACAGTTCCATCAACGACGATTCTTCTCATGCTTTTGGCATCCAGCTCGGCAGCGGTACTGACGTCTCTACGCCTATGCACCAGGCGAGCAGTGTTACGGGCTTGCAGGACTGGACTGGAGTCATTTATTGAGAAGGTTGTCTAACAATGGGTATAGGTACCGTGGTGTTGGCTTATGTTTCCCCCTGTAAAGCATGTCACAGGTAAAATGTGACGTACCTGGTTGATAGTGCGTATTCGTATCCACCCATCAAGGTACCTTGATTAGTGTACAGCTGCTTATCCGCATTATCAAACTTTGCCCCGCCACCGGGTGACTCTCCATACCTCTGCCTCTCCACCTTACGACTACCCAAACCTGGTGCTTCTGGGGGGTCCGTCCCTTTTGGGCCCCAAATGTACGATTAAACCTAACCATCTAACGATACCTTTACTACTGTCGGACAACTGAGATCCAAGCATCAGTCGCGCTTGGGTGGGAATACCCTCTTACACCAGATTTATTGGCTACGGCGTCTATCTGGGAGCTTGTGCTTTGCGAGGTACGCCTGTGCGTCATCGCTACTGTTCCGAGGGGGCAATTGGACGTTGCAACTGACGGGAGCTTCACGTCAGCGTAGAATATCCATACTTGTCGGGTCTGCTGAACGCAGCTGTATGCGACCCTTTCAGATCTGGTAGCTAGCAGGACGCAATTGCACTTGCGCTTGAACGCGACAAGCTCCGAGCGGCGGTGACAGGACACAATATGAACCCGACACCAACGGGCAAAACGGTCTCGGCGCCCACAGCAGCAGCTTCGCACTCGCCTGCACCGAATCAGACGAACCCGCAGTCACACTTCGACAGTACTCGCCGTGCCAACAGCAGCAACCAGTCCGTGATCTCCAGCCCTCGGAAGGGCCAGGCGTCACGGCAGCAGCACCGGAACCAACGTCGAGCCCCTGCTTCCAATTCGAACATGGCTCCCGGTTCGTCCCGGCACGTCGATATTGACGATGCTTTGGCAGAGATCCGTGCCGTGCGGAATGCGTCGTCACGGCGTGGCCAAACGTCCATCACCCACCTGCTCAACTACTCCCTCCCACCGCGACAAGTCTACACCACACACTCACATGGACACGGCACTTCACGCTCGTATCGCCGCAATCCGACATGGAGTCACCCTGTTGATAAGGCCCGATATGTCCATGCGAACTATCGTTTCGTCGTTACGCCCACCGGCAATTATGCTGTTCAAGCCAGTCAACCCGACGAGCACCTCGACTGGAACGACGTGTTACAGGTGTTGGCCAGTGCAGAGTCTCAGCAGACCGCGTGTCCGATATGTCTGAGCGAGCCAGTGGCTCCGAGGATGGCCAAGTGTGGGCACATTTTCTGTTTATCGTGTCTGATACGATACATGAGTTCCCATGTGGAACCGGAGGCTGGGACAAAGAGGCAAAACAGATGGAGGAAATGCCCCATCTGCGAGGACGAGGTGTACATCGCCGACGTACGACCTGTGAGGTTCTATGCTGGCCAAGAGAGCCCACTGCCCAGACCGGGAGACGATGTGATCCTCCGGCTGATGGTGCGGAATGCAAACAGCACACTCGCCCTACCGCTTGAGAGCGGCGGCGAGGTACTAGCATCCGGAGACGACGTACCTTGGCACTTCGCCGCCAACGTGTTGGATTATGCAAGAATAATGAAAGGCACTGCATCATACATGGAGGAAGAATACGACCGCGAAGTCCAGGACTTGCGCAAGGTAGAGACGGAAGACAAGCTTGTCTATCACGAAGATGACGAGTGGACACAGAAGGCTATAAAGGCGGTTACGCTAGCCAAAGAGAAGGTGCGCGGCTTGGATGACAGTGGCGCTGCGTCGTCTACAGCTCCATCTGCTCCTGCGAAGCATGAATCATCGCTTCAACGTCCCCGTACATCTGGCGACCACGACTTCTACTTCTACATGTCACCTCCTCATCTCTATCTTTCACCGTTGGATATCCGTATCCTGAAAACCCAGTTTGGGTCCTTCTCCTCTTTCCCGAGTACCCTTCTTCCACGCGTCGAGCACATCTCAACAGGTCATTCCGTGGACGATGCACTCCGCAAGCGCGCAAAGTACATTGGTCACCTACCTCAGGGCTGCTTGATCAGCTTCCTTGAGTGCGACTGGACAGATATTGTTCCTGCCGAAGTCCTCGATACCTTTGCCGAAGAAATCGGGCGACGACGGAAGCGGAATAGTGATAAGGCCGCTCAGGAGGAACGAGAGCGACTGCAAGCGGAACGGATGGAGGCTGCTGCTATTCGTGATAGCCGTCGAGGCATAGTCAGGAATTCGGCATCAGTAGATGAGGAGGCCATGACCTTGCGCTTCGGTGCAAGCGAACCCGCTACGGTCGACTTGGAGAACGATTTCCTGCCTTTAGGAAGCGTGGCCGGCACAAGTCCGCCCGCATCGCGGAATGGCTTCACACAGCTTGCTTCTGTCAGCACTAGCCCTACCGCAGCGAGGACTGTTTGGGGCACTCCTGCCATTGCGGGCGAGCATTCAGATGGTGACTCCGCTCTTCATCGAAATGCCCTTGTCGACGATGGGTGGCTGAAACCTGACGACTATCTAGACTCACTGAGTGCCGCCGACATCGCTCTGCAGATGGAGGCTTTGGGGATTGTAGAAGAGGATAGCAAACGACGCGTAGCTGGCACGAGTGTGATGCCTACGGCACCAAGTCCTGGCACAAACACACCTAGTGGCGGGGGAAAGAAGAACAAGAAGAAGAAGATTACGCTAATGAGTACGGGTGGTCGAAGGCAGGCCTAGAATATACCTCGTTGATAGTATCTACGATTTAAGCTACTGTTCCGCCCTGTCCAACCAGCACAGGAGAACTTGCCATATATATCTTTATGTGTCCTGCTTCAAACACTTTCGAGGAAGATGAACGTAATAGCATGGTTACGCAAGTTGCTGATGGAGTCGCCATTCGTGATGTCCCAGTATGCCAACCATACCGACAATACCCATCCTAGCGCGTAACGAAACGCAGCTCGCTGGAAAGTCACAGTCGTATGCGTGGATTTCCCCTCTTTTCAAAGGAAGGCGAAGAAGCTTAGCCTAGTAGCTCAGCTTCTCTTAGAATCTATCATAGGGGGTAGGTTTTGGCTAGGCCTATACACAGGAGAAACAAACAATGATCAATACTCTTAAGTCTACGGTGCGCCGAGGGGCTAGGACGATGATTATCTTGGCAGACACGAGTGGCTACTCATCATACCGATGCTCGACATATGTATGCCAAACCGTCTATGCATGTCTAGCCATGTGTCCCTAGCGCTTGATATCTCAAACAAGGGGCCAACATCGGATGACATTTGTATGCCAAGGTTGGTTTTGTTTGCAAATACTCCAAAATGCCCCACGCCAATGTGTAAGCTACCTTACTTACCTCTATCCTATTTAATGATAAGGTGGGTTTCCATCATTCTTCGACTTGCGCATACCTTTTCCCATAAACTTGCCCGGGACTCACTGTAACGCGCCACTCTCTCCATCCTTACTCAATTTCGACATTCAAAGATTGATACAAGAACGATGCCGCCGCTCAGGTGGTACCTAGCACAAGGGCTGATACCTTTGACTGAAGACTCCAGCGATGACGATGAGGGTCCTTACCAACTTGCAGACGGTCGACTAGTCTGCGGTCTGCATGGCCTGGTCGTCTGTGGGAAGTGCTGCGTGGATTACAGCTTTATGGACGATAATCATGTACGTGACGAAGATGAGCTGCCAGAGCTGGACAACGACCATGTCTATTTCCCTCAGGACTCCGACTACGAAGACATGTACGGTCGTCGGACGAGAAGAGGGACAGGTCAGGTCTTTCCCACCAAGTTCGTCCCGCCCAATGACTCGGTGAAACCTACCGAGCTATTCACTCTTGAGAAACGTTTCAATGGGTTCGACAAGTAAGTGAGAAATATCGTACCGGAAAGCGACAGCGAGGTAACAAGGTATGCCGTCTAGTAGGCGATACACTCTTCAGGATGACCGTGGCACGGTCCTCGTCCACACGGATGGTGCTTGTTTGAACAACGGACAACCCAACCCAAAGGCCGGTTGGGCTTTCTCGCTTGGCCTCCGTCCGTCGGGCAATCCCCTCGTGTACTCTGGACGTCTGGAGCAGAAGGGTCCTTTTGGACAGGATGGCTCCCAGACCAGCAATCGAGCGGAGCTCCGCGCCATCATTGCCGCCCTACGCTCCAGTAACTGGCCGGAGGAAGGAGTGCACACGCTTGTCATTGCGACTGATTCCGAGTATGCTGTTGAGGGCTCGACCAGATGGGTCAAGAAATGGATCAAGGATGACTGGAAGAAGTATATCTATGAACGGGGGCGCGGCGGACGCAGACGGGAGGACGTCAAAAACAGGGATCTGTGGGAGGCTCTTCTGGGAGAAATGGAAAGATGTGATGACCAGGACATGATCGTCAAGCTCTGGAGAATCCCCAGAGAATGGAATTGCCTTGTTGACGCAGCTGCTAAGGAAGCGGCAGGCGCGGAGCATGCGCCGGAGACGTGGGAAGACCCAATCATTTTTCATGGGTGATGATATCTTTGTCTAGGGCAAGGTTACCCACGGTACCTGCTCAGCAACTGCTACACCTGAGTAAGGATCATGCGAAGAGGAGGAGGCACATAGCAGTACATGGTAGAAGGTATGGCTGAGTAGTTTTTCGGTTCATGTTGAAACAGTTTAGTATTCGTTACATGAGAGACGCAGGACATTGTCATTTTGAATCCACGAATAACCCTGCAAGAAAAGTGGCTTTATGAGGGCCACAATTCCTGGCGCACCTTGCCGAACCTTCAAGCCTGGCCGAGTCATCAAGTATACTAGGCTTGAGACCTCACATACACCGTAAGCTTGGTTCCAATGGTATCACTCTTCCACAGTTTCGGCTATCCATGAAGAAGTGCCTTGCCAATTCTCTGGCCTGTCATCGAGACACCACTGAATACATTCCAGCATTACCTCGTCCCATCTCTTGCTAGACGGAAGATCACCATGCCTTCGAAACGCGTGGGGCAAGCCGGGGAAGACATGCTTCTTGACAGGCACATCCATCGCTTCCAACTTCGCCGCATGCAGAAACCCCTCGTCCCGCAACAAATCCCAACCGTTCACTATGAACGCCGTCCTCGGTGTCCCCTGAAGCTCTTCCTCACTAGCCAGCCCAACATTCATCAACTTCTCTTTCGGGTCTTGAATCTTCAGCAGGTCCGTGAAGAGATCATAGCGTTGCTTGGGCAAGATGGGCGCGGCAGAACATTGAACCAGCGACGCCTTCTCGGGCGCCGCGAAGAGATGGAACGGGTAGACGTCCCGGTGGATCAACCAGGGAATTACCAACAGCTGGCCCTTGACTCTAACCTGTCGTCCAGCTTCCCTCGCCAGCTGAGCTTCCCGGTACAATACTGAAGCCGTGAGTGACCCGCCGGCGGAGATACCTCCCACCAGGACCCTGGTCGGATCCACCGCCAGCACCTGAGCGTTGGCCATCACCCATTCAAAAGCATCCCATGCATCGTTATGCTGAGTAGGAAAGACGAACTTCGGGGTATGGCGATAACAGACACTTAGAACAACGAGACCCAATCGATGAGCCCAAGTGGCACATACAAACTCCTCGCTGTCCAGAGTACCAAAGAGCATACCGCCGCCATGGTAGTACAGGTAAGCGGCAAGGGGTTTCTGAGGATCAAGCCCAGTCGGACGATAAGACCTCATGGTGATAGTTGAGCCGTCGCTGGTGGGGATGACATGGTCATGTATGCTGACCTTGCTACCAAGGTCAGCACGCCGGAATAGGTCTTTTGAGGAAGCATCACGCCCAGCGTTGACGGTGTCCCGGAGAGCTACGACTTCCGGTAAAGACGTCCCATTGTCTCTGCCGTCCTCATCAATGGCGAGCTCAGGGTGGGCTCGGCTATAAGATTGCCATTCCTTGCTTGTGCCGGTACCGAAGTGTGAGTTGTCCATCTGGAGTACAGTAGTGATCGTGTACTTTATCGCGTTATGAAATGGTCCACCAATGATAACTCATGCGTAGCCAGGTACAATCAAGTCCTTACTCTACGCTCTCCCCGACCTATCTATGATCAAGATATCCCGAGTGGCTATGGTGGGGTGCCTCTAATTACCGCAACCAATGACAAGCCATGGCTTATCCCGAAATGGTAGGTACCATCATACGCATTATGTGCTGGAATGCTGGAGTAATAGAGCGACAACATGGAAGTATGGGGAAGAAGTCATTGGAAATGCAGATGTGACACCAACACGAATTGGTAAAAAAAACACTCGCTGCTTCATGAGTATCTATCATAAGATGGTATCTGCCCAACGCACGAAACGCCAGGGTCGTGATGTCGGTACGCTGCTATGTTACATGCGACGAACATGCACCAAAGCTATACGTGGTCAGATGGCGTCCAGCCACCAACCAGACCCGGAAATGTCCTTTCCGGATCACAGATATGCTGCCATGCCTCGCGACGCCGTGGAATATGGTGCTTAGATTGTGGCACGGCCGTAAGAGCGGCCTTGCTCGACGTTTAGCCCTTCGCGGCACCAGCCTTGATGAGCAGAATATCGCCGTCTTCGACCACATAATCCTTGCCCTTGGTGAGGACCTTGCCCTTCGCCTTGACCTCAGATTCGTCACCCAGCTCCTTCAGGACGTTGAAGTTATACACAATGACTTGGATGAATGTCTTCTCAAAATCAGTGTGAATAACGCCAGCAGCCTGGGGAGCCTTGGTTCCGTTGCGGATAGTCCATTGCCTGACCTCATCGGTACCGGTAGTGAAGAAGCTGCCCAGGTTCAAAACCTTGCGCATCTGGACGATGAGCTTGGGCAGAGCGGACTCAACGCCAACCTTCTTGCACTCCTCGGCAACCTCGGCATCCGTCTCGAACCGTGACAAGCGCTCCTCAAAAGAGACAGAGATGGGGATGACAGGGTCGCCAGCGGCATGCTCCTTGATCCACTCAGCAACCTTGGGTAGGTGCTTGTTCTTCTTCCGGATGTAATCTCTCTCGGACAGGTTGACAAGGTAGACGACAGGCTTCGCTGTCAAGAGGAACAGAGGGTTGATAACCTCGACCTATGAGTAAAATCATCTTAGCAACCCGTTTATGACCATACAACGGATGGAAAGATGTCATATAAATGGATAATCAGAGCAAATTTTATCTCATGGTAGTTTCTGCGTTAAAGAAACAATCGAAGAGCTGGGTTATAGATATTCGGGCCAAAGGCACCTTTGTCATCATGAAGGAGTCGTGGTTGGGGGTTGGGCTTTATAGGAAAACCAAGGAAACGAGCGGCAACATACCTCTTTCGGGCCCCAGTTGCCCTTACGGACATCCTTGCCATCTTTGAGCATAGCCAGAATCTTTTCGATTGTGGCCTCCTCCTCCTTCCAAGTCTTCATTTGCAGACTCTGACCTCCTTGTCTGGTCTTCTTCTTCTGGGCCTCGAGGGCCTTTTCGACGAACTCAATATCCTTGAGGCGCAACTCCTCGCTGATGATATCGAGATCACGCGTGGGGTTGACGTCACCCTCAACGTGGATGATCTCGGCGTCATCGAAGCATCGCACGACTTGGAAGATGGCATCGACGGCACGAATATGTGATAAGAAGGCATTGCCCAAGCCGGCACCGGTAGATGCACCACGGGTTAGACCAGCAATGTCGTACACGGTCAAGTTCGCAGGTACCCTTGATTTGGGCTTGTACTTCTCACAAAGCCAGTCGAACCGCTCATCTGGAACGATAACCCGAGCTTCCTCGGGGTCAATTGTGGCATAAGGAAAGTTCTTTCATGGTAAATTAGCGAAAGCCGAGCTTGACGCTGGTCTGGGTAAACGGGTACGTACGGCAGGGTTACCAAGGTTACTCTTGGTAATAGCCTGGAAAAGAGTTGATTTGCCAACGTTTGCAAGACCAACCTAGCACGGGGCGCAAGTCAGATATGTGCTGGAAAGCCGACAGGTCGAACGACCTACAATACCACTCTTCAAGTTGTTGCCCGGCCGGCCGAGGAGAATCTTCTCCTCCTGAACGACCTTCTTTGGCGGCATCTTCTTATTGCGCTTGCTGTACGGTCTGGTGGAGATATAGGTGAAGGTGCAGTCGAGCACGCAGGTTTGAGAAAAGGCAGAACTAGCTGCGCGGCAGGTAAAAGAGGAGAGAGAAGCGAAAGGCGAGAGACCTCGGAGAAAGAGCGACGTGGTAGCGGTTGTAACTGGCCGATGCCAGCTTCGAACACTTGTTGCACGCGCCGGAGGAACTGAACGCTGTGTAAGGCAGTGAATCTGCGGGACCAGCACTTGGAAACCGCGCGCTCTTGCAATGGGAAGCTGTTGGAACGTTGGGTATGTCTGAGAGGATGTGTTGCAAATTTCTCGCGATGTGGGTGATTTCTAGGAGGGGCACTCGATTTGGACCCACATGAATATACATGTACCTGTGCGCAGTAGGTCCGTCCTAGAGGCTACATGTAGAGGTACAGTGGACCTAACCAGCTAGGGAAGTCAGATTCCGGCACCGCAATAATCCGGTTCAATATGAGACCAGATGAGCTGGAGGTACCCTGACCTTACCTACAGGTAGCATGGAGTTTACCTAAATTGGACTTTACCAGTGCGGGGAGCATAGAGCACTGCGTTACAAGAGACAGTATTGAGAGCTCGCAGCGACGTTATCCCAATTAAGAGCTATTCACTGACAGGATCTACAACCGAGCAAGGAGCGACACATAGTATAGTTCCGCTTGGAACCGACGTGTCTATTCATGGTCTCTTGTTTCTCAACGGTTTCCGGCTTAGCCGGCAATGACCACGCCCTGCATTTGAGGTTGATGAGGCGATAAACTCAAATAATTATATGCAAGCCAGCTTCATCTCATTGAGCATACTTGCAAACCAAGTCTTTGTCTATCACTGCCAGCCCCGCGTTTCAGCCCTGGGATCCTGCCTAGAGGTATTCACCCAGGTGGATGAATCACCTTGCAGGTAACCTGGATCTGCTCACCCGCTGGGCTTCCGTGCCCTTGGTAACTCGATCACCAGCTATGAGGCTATAACACAAAACGTCCTGGGTAGCGTTCAAAATCCATCATTAGAAATCACCAGATTTCCCCAGTTGTTTCTCACCGTTAGTTTCAACTTCCTTCGACTCCGACGAGGCCAGGCGCATTAGGTAATGGCTCCTCACAAGCCATCGAGACCATCACGAACTCACAGGTCGACACTGTCCCTGCAGAAGACTGAGGTCATCATCAATGTCTATGATCTTCTCCCGGTAAGTTCTAGGCACTGCAGGCTTCACATGGTCGAGTTTCTATCTAATCATTCGTCATTCAGCCGGGAAAGCTGGCGTCAACCCTCTGGTTCCTTGGCACTTCACTGCTACACTCGGGCGTGGTGATCAACGACAAGGAGTATGCATATGGCGGCCATGACAGGCATGGTGTGACCGGTGTTTACTGGACGAAGCCGCGGACGGATCCACCTGGAGGAACATTTCGATGCGAGATACTGCACGGTTTCACGCTCGCTTCGGACGCCGAGATCGAAGCCACCGTCAAGGAAGTGTCGGAAGAGTTTCAGGGCACAGCGTACAATCTATTGACGAAGAACTGCAACCACTTCACAGCTTACCTATGCAAAAGGCTCACAGGTCGACCTGGCCCTACCTGGCTTAATCGGGCAGCCAGCATAGGTGTTGCATTGCCCTGTATTGTGCCGCGTGCCTGGGTCGAACCGCCGGACTTCGAGACTGCTGATGGCGAATTGGTGGATGAGGATGACATGTCGGACGAGCAGAGCCGGATGCTAAGGCCATCGTCAGAGAGCCCGCACTTGGTAGGCCGATCACCATCAGACTCTGCACCATCGGGGGTGGAATTGGCCAAGTGGAATAGTGACGGAGCGCAGTCGAACCGGGACCGTGTCAAAGATGCGGCGGGGAGGACATTGCCTCCAGCTGAGCGCGCACCGACAAGTCGGCACTGACGGAAATGGATGAGTGGACTCAGGGCACCTGCCTCTTGCTCTACCTTTTTCTCGGAATGGTGGCAGATACGCAGAGAGTGCATCACTTTATGAACTGGTCGTCGGAGTCTAGTGTTACATGTTTTCCCGATTTGCCGGTGGTAGAGCTCGCGACAAGGTTTATGACAGTCGTTCGTCGTTTCTTGCTTGGAGGTGACCGGGAGCAAGTTTAAGGCATAGCCACCATGCTACCTTGTACCCTGAACAATCGCTTTCCATACTGAACTTTCATGCTGCGCTAAAAGAGAGAACTCCGTAAGTGTGAGGCATACGCGTATTTACCTTGTACTATTGGACCTGGACGACATCGTTTCCAACTGGGTACGGCCTGTTCTTGTATCTTTCCGTATTCGGCGCGAAGACAACGAGCTGCTCCCATAAAACCTGGATTTACGTTGTGACCAGAGCTCATCATGAACTATTTCTCAGGTCCACACAACTTCATGTGTTATTCCAGGGGCTATTTGCGGACAGGTAAACGCCTGACCTACTGGATTCAATCCAGACGAGGCAGGGTCGCGTACGCAGTATTGTAGGGTAAGTTGACTTGGAGCATGCCCTCTACGGAAAGGTACCTGGATGGCTGTACCTAGGTATCTAGGTACCGGGTAGCTATCAGATTGGCATTGGCCTGGGCAAATGACGCGCCTCGTATCCTTCCGAGCAGCACTTCCGGATGCCTGTGACATCGGTTGTCTCCTTGCAGTACCATTGACGTCGATAGCATTGCCGGATTCCTGCTTACCAGGCGCATTGACTTTGTGTTTTGTGTTGAAGCGTTTTCAGGCCCTTCTTTTCTCTTCGTGTTGAATACCTAGATCAAAGAAATCCGTAGTTGCAGCCTGAAGCAGCTATTGTTCGACACCACCGAAGCTTTCCCAGGGACCGCCTTCCGAGCCCGGTCTGCAGCACACCAGGCCTGAACCAGCCATTCCATGCGCCTCTGTCAATCACGCTGACGCTGACAACGGCAGGGTGCTAGAAAGTAGCTGCACAGTTTCGAGCGCACCCCGGCGCGGCCGAGTCGAATGAATGCAACCTCTAAATCCATTCCTGAGCGCCTTCTCCAAGAGCTCCGTCGCCCTCGAATGTCTTCCGGTCCGCCAGCACATTCTGCTTGTCCCGCTCACATCGGTCCTCCTGACCTCTCGCGATCCCGAAACCGGTGTACTGCTGAGTGAGACTGTCCTTTCTGAGGAGTTCCTCGCCAGCCATGTCCTCCGGATTCCTGCCGCCAAGGTATCGGCCACGGGGGGAAAGGAGGCGACACAAAACCTGCGAGAGATGAGAGGGAAGGCAAAGGTGTATACCACATTTAACGGACGGAACATTGTCATCAAAGATAATCTTGTCTACAGTAATAAAGGTAACCAGAACCGCTGCTCATCCGCCCCCTCCTGCTAGCTTGGCCCAAGGGTGCTCTATGTACTTGATGACTGACTTCTTGCTGCCTTGCAGGATTCAAGTCACTTACACACGCGAATCTTCTACACGATGCCATCTGGTTTATGGATACACTCGACCCGAAGCCCTTTCTCATATACTACATTTCCCAGCCATTGGTGGGATCGTGGGTCGAGGTCAAGATTGTCCCGGCTATTCTACCTTCGGCCTCTCCAACAACCACGGTCGTCAAGGGCGGGCCATCTTCGACATCAGCCGGCGGGCCTCGCAAGAAAGATGTCAAGAGCTTTCATGAGCTCCTCAACCATTTCCCAGCCATTGCGCGACAGATGCAGACGGGACTGGAGAAACTGTTCCGCGAGTTCACGACCGTGTTCGATCGACCACTGCCGCCTCCACCGTCCGCCAGCGAGATACCAGATCCTGAGCCCGATGGCCCCATCACGGCCGCCATGAAGAGGGTCAGGTCCAACAGCCCTTCCAAGGCTCCCACGCAGGATGCTCACAGCACAATGAGCGTGGAGGACCCCATGATAGACAGTTTCTACCCGGAAGATGTAGAAGATGTCATGAGAGTGTCCCTGGAGACTGCCATAACCACGGCCATTGACCTATTTCAGAGCGTGGACAAGCACCAACTGTCTCTGCTGGGCGCCACTACCGACCTCACGGGTCCCATTGTCGAGAAGCTGATAGAGCGATATGTGACGGAAAATGTCCATCACCTGTTGTTTCCCAGGCTTTGTGCATTGAAGAGACCGGAAGATCTGGAGTTAGAGGCCAAGATTCGACAAATGGAGTTTATTGACATCTCGCAGCTGGGCATCGCCATCGCCGGGGGTTGGGTCGCGAAACGGGCACTGATTGCGCGCCTGGAGAAATCGATTGACGAGTTTCGGAAGATGAACAGCGCATCAAGTCCACAGCACAGCATGGAAATCCTCCTTCTGACTACCAAGGCCATCACTAGCCTCTCGGACACGCCAGGGCAAGACGGTAGAGAGAAGCCTGCGCTTACCATTAACGCGGATACCCTTGTCGCGCTCCTCCTTTATGTGGTGATCAAGGCCCAAGTCAAGCACCTGCAGGCGCGCTTTGCCTATATTCGCCATTTCATCTTCATTGACGACGTCGAGAGTGGCGAGATGGGCTATGCCTCGAGCACCCTTGAGGCCGTGCTCTCCTATCTCAACCACGACTCTGGTGGCCTCCGAAGAGCGAGTCGTCGCAACAAGACATTGTGGGATGCTGCGGCGAAGGGTGACATCTCCGAGCTACGGAAAACCATGGAGCCGGGCCATGACACGGCCGTAGAAGATGAGGACGAAGACATAAACCACTTTCTTCCTTCAGATCCATCCAGTCGGCGTGCGTCATCAAGCGGTTGGAGCTTTACGTACGGCACGTCGCGACGGTCGTCTTCGAGCTTGACAATGTCGGAGAGCTTTTCACATGGTTCCGGTTTGGCGCATGTCTTCCCCTTTCAGGCGGAATCTCGCCAGGAAAACGACCTTTGTCAGTCGATGCCACCGGTAAAGGTCGTGAAAAGGGTTGCCCTCGATACGCGGAGCATGTCGAGTGGATCGGAAATATCCTACCGATCCAGGACTACGAGTATTGGGACGATGGGAAGCGCTCTGGAGGGAGATACGTCGACAGAGCGACTAGCAGAGACGCAGGACTCCCTCGGGCAGTCTATACCGATGATGACTATCCAGAACAAGAAGCCTCAAGCCCTGAAATATCTCCTATCACTAGCTCATTACTACTCCCCAGATGTGCTCCTGGAGGACTGGAATAATGAAGGAACGACGCTCCTCAGCGCGGCTATACAGCTAGGGCACAGTGAGACCATTTACGTGTTGCTGGACCATCTGCTTGGCCTAGTCCCTCAGGAAAAGCTTAGGCATTACCTTGCTGTGCAGGACATATGGGGGCGGAGTGCCGCTCACTATCTGTTTCATGCTCCGGCACTCATCGCACGCATTGGAAAGCTGTTGCCATGGCGGCAGAGAGATAAGAACGGCCAGACACCGCTGTTTGCCCTGTGCCGATCCTACGACCATGCCAACTACCACAACATGGTCAAGGAAGCCTTAGACGTGGCAACGGAGATGCAAGGCGATCGGCAGCCGTTACATCTTGACGACCACGTGGACGGGAAAGGTAACACGTTGCTGCACATTCTGAACGATGTCGAACTGCTTCTGCGCGTTTTGAAGCAGTGTGACGTGGACGTAAATGCCACCAACGACAAGCACTTCACGCCTCTGATGGTGGCTAGCAAATACGGCCGTTTTGACATGGTGCGGGCTCTGTACAGCGATCCGCGTGTTGATACGGCTGCGAAAGATCTTCGGGGCTTAACGGCTGTCGAACTAGCCAAGGACGACGAGGTCCGAAACAAGATAGACGATCTGGCTCTTTTCAATCTTCCGCCGGGTCCAGACTCACGGACGACTGGCGTGGTGCGCTCGTACTTTGTGGAAGACTCAAGTATCCGTTTCGTGCTGAAGTCCGGAGCACCCGTCGATCAGCACAGCTATGCCGTCACAACCTGCCGGCGATCGCTGGATGACTTTGAACATCTGGCGCACATGCTCGGCGTGGAAAATCCGGCTTCCTGGATACCATCGTGGCCCAACCTGCGGTCACCGACGCAGATCCCGTCCAAACCAAGCCGAGCTGCGTTACGAGACCTACAGCTACGGATGGACTGGTTTCTACGCCTCCTCTTAGCGCACCCAACCTTCTCGACGCACGAGATGCTATGGGAGTTCTTCCTCGTTCCGGACTTGCAGCCCGACATGATGGAACAGCGGAGCAAGCTGAAGGCCGAGATAAGAGCCGAAAAGGTGCGAGATGAGACCGAGCCCCTCGAAGACGTGAAGGAGGTGGAGCAGTTTGTCAACTACGCGAGAGATATGGTCCGCAGCGTACACTACTCGACCAGGAGCGTGGCAAGGAAGTTGGCTGTCATCACTAACAAAACTTCTGGTACGTAACTTCCCGCCTCTCCTTCCGCCTCATCCTGCGTCGTTTGTTACTGATGAGAGGTATCGCTAGACCTACACGTGGCTTCTCAGCTCTTCTCACGAGCTAGTGGCACCTTGCCGTTCCTGCCGCAACCGCATGCGGCAGCCCTCGAAGGCTACGCTCACGCACTGGCGCCAACACAATCTTCCCCTGTCGCGGCATTCCATCTTACCTTTTTGGCTCTACATAACATGGTGGACAGCATTCTCCGGGCACTAGCTAGGCCGGTGCATCTCATCTCCCAGATCTCAGCAGCACGGCGAGAAGTCGAACGTAGCTACAACTCCATGAGTCGATCTAGTCGTTGGCCTCTAGGCTTATTGGACGACGCCCGCCAGCGACTAAACGAGGAAAGGGAGGAGAGGGCTAAGCGTAGCGAGGCCGAAGCGCAGGATCTGGCCAAGGAGCTGAGATGCACTCAACAGACCGTAGCTGGAGAACTAGCAGGATGGAGGGACATGCACGAGAAGATCGGCAGAAGGGCGATTTCTGACCTTGCGCGGGGCATGCTGGTGGCGGAACGGATGCGTCTGGCCGGGATGCAGCGAGCCCTTCGAAAAGTGAGGGGCACGCAACAAGAGGCGGCGACAAAGTCTCCTCCTGTGCCATTGCACGAGGATACTGCGGCTCCCCACGACGCGTCAGACGACGCGCTGGACCCGATCAACGCGGCACCCGTAGCATCCTCGCTCCCGGACGGTTTGTAAGATCCGTGAGGAAAAGGACGCCAAGATATGGGCACGTCCTTGCCTGTACATGCGATGGTCATGTGGAGATCCTGCTGGCAAGTAGAGAGCTGGAAGGTGCTGCTACTCCGGGCACTGCACTAGACACTAGAGGCTGTCCTGGTCGGTTGCACATGTTACTGGCCATTTCCTTATGTTCAATATTCGATACCCCCCGCTAAATAAGTCAAAGACGGCAGCCACCGGCAAGGAAATAATACTGTTTAACACCTATATGTGACCGTGCTCTCAGAGTAAGTCCTTGACTTGCAGCCAAAGTCCTAGACAGTGAAAGAGTTCCCCAGGATGAGTCACTGGGCCTCAGATGAGACACAAATGATGCAATGAAACAAATCGTCAGCCCTACTGCGGTATACTTTTTTCCAGAACAATGCTTCCGGTTAACGTTGCTACAGAAAGTCACCACCCCAAGAAGCTGCTCAGCTTCACGAATATCATTGGAGCAAATGCTTGACGCGCTGCATGAGGAACCTCGAACACGAGCGCGTTCTAATGAACCAATCATGGCTGCTAGGGCACAGGGTTCAGTTACGCGGGATGGCACGGAGGGAAGCGAACAGAGCAGCATGTCTTCCATTTAGCGCGGTCCAGGCGGAGAGCAGCGATTGGCCAGGTTTGCTGGCTTGATACAGAGCGAGAACGGCGGTTCTGGCTGATTACACCGCGTCTAATGAGACGACCCATGAAGCTTCTCATGCTTGGATTTGGAAGTCTGAAAAAAGAATAAGCGCTATGAAGAGGGAACCTGGAACTTGCTGAGGCTGTGCATTTCCTGATTGAGAATGTTGTCTGAATGCTGACTAGACGCCCCGGATGCCCTAAGCGCCATCTAGCGAAATCTGGTGCGGATGCCGGTAACGGTTACTGAAGCAAAGGTACTGTCCGACGAGCTCATCTCAGGAGGCGCTCGACGCGCCAATCACCATAGACAGTCCAGCTTGTCGAAAGATTTGTCCAAAAAGAGGTAATCTTGTCATCGTCCTGCCTGCCCATAGTTCTTCATCCTGGACATTCTGCCCATGAAGCGGCTCTGTCCGAGTCCTTGGAGTACAGCATGGCTACGCAGCCGCCGGCGGTAATCGGGCGGCTGCTCTTCTCCTTACCGGCCTCGACCCGGAACCTATTTGATACTGTAACGGGAGATCACGGGCTTCCTGTGGCAGCATAATTTCACCAGCCGCTTAGGTAGCTAAGTAGGTACGTACAGAAGGGGTATGTACAGTGAACCTGGGGATAGTCGGCCAGCTAGAGCTGACATAAGCCCTCAACAGCCGACGTCTGTTGGGCAGAGATACCTGGTAAACTGACTTCCCTTGTGGCCGTTGCTGCCCAAGATTTCGCTTGATTGTTATGCAAACACTAGTGTACTATGCACGCAATGCGAGAGGTGTCACTAATTGTGCACGTCGTGTTCGCGCATCAGTCGCCAGCGAGGTCTGCAACGCGTACGCACGTCGTGTGTGTTGCCAAAACTAGAAGTCAGACGTGACGGCGATGTCTGCTCACCCCCACACCAACGCGCTCGGACAATCTGCACATCGGTCTTCTACGCGATACCGACAGCTCGAAATTCGCGGAAAGCACTTGCAACGAAGGTATTGTTGCCATGTGTCTGGTCGTGACTCACCAGATGCAGACGGACTCGCAGGGATTCAGTGTAGCAGTGCATCTGCATAGAGCCGGGGACTTTTCCCGGCAGTGTTAAACCAGTCATTCTGTTGGATGGTGCAGCAACTGCTGGCTTCTCAGAACTAGGGCTGTTCTCCATTGCTCTGTTACTTAGTTGGGCAATCCATCAACAGGAAGGATGACAGAAAGCCAAGCTATGATGCCGCGGTTTGGTGCGCTCTGTGATCGTTCTGTCGAGAGGAGCTTGGGCTGTTTGGCACCGTAGCTCCCCAGACTTCTGTCATTCCAAACTTGCCCGAACTGCAATTTTGCTGGCGGCGGCTACAAGTGTGTGCTGCGTATCACGAGGTACAGAACCGTCTTGCCGTCTTGGATCATGTCTAGTAACGCGATTTAGGAGTATGGACTGACTGACAAATGCCGCTCGAGGTAGGTACGTATCGTTCCGCTAGCGCGGCTACTTCCAACGTCAAGGGCTCCTGTCCAACCGACCTACCTTGCCATGGTAGTACCATGTACCCCACGATCGGGCTACCCACCACACCTCTCACTTGGCAAGACTGGCAAGCTGCCTTTCTCAAGGGACCACTGGTTCCGTTACATGACCAGAGGGCCCAGGGTCCGTCTTCTGTCCCGCTGTTTCAGGTTTATTCTCGTCTGTGGCCGATGGGAGACCAGATTCGGTCCCGCCTTGGTGCACTGGGTTGGGTCGAGATGGACAGGGATCTTACAGTCGGACGGTTGCTCTGTCGATGAAAGAAGCTGTACGACATCCATGTCACGACCGCGGTTGTACCAGATGGTATACACGTCTCTTCCTCTTCGCGACATACACGCAGTCACGGCATACCGCATCTTGCCTGATCGGGCGTCAGAGACGCCAGATACTCGCGCCCACACATCGATGCCGGCCGGGTCTATCCATTCCCCGTTATGGACAGTCTTTAGGCCCAGTCATGGCCGGCCACCTCGCCTCATGGGAGAAGGATAAGAATAACCTCGATCCCATATCTACCCTCCCGTTCTCACAGTACCTGTCATTTGTCTTTGCCTCACCACCCCCAAACGTCTCCCTTCTCCCCTTTCCTCCACTCTCGTCTATTTTCTCTCATACATCCGACCTTTCCCTGGAGGAGATCGGGTCAGCATCGTCAGACCCTTATTTCTTTCCTTCTGTCTAAAGATACCCTCGACTGCCTCACGGCCTCATTGCTGCTTCTTTGCGACCCCATAAACATCTACGCGACACCAACCCGGTCTAGTCATCCTCGGAGCCGGCCTCCGTCCCGACAATTAATCCTTTCGAAGGACCTGCAAGTCTCAGAGCAAGAGTCCTCTTGATTGGTTGGCCACTATGTCCACGTAAGTGTGGTATATCCACGGCTTAAGAGAATAGGAAACAAGACTGATGTGGGAAACAGTCTGGCAGCGGATGTGACCTTTGACTTTAGCTTCCCAACATGCGACCCTGCCACTCCACCCAGCTTTACCTTTGACCCGTCTCTGCTTGAGATTCCGTACAACCCAGGCCACGCCAGGTCCAGCTCGCATGGGTCTGTGTACTCATTTGAGTCTTCACCTTCAGAGTGTCCCTCCGCCAGCACGCGCAGAACGACACCGGCACGGTCTCCGGTCCGCACTCATGGGCCCCTCTTGCTTCCCAAGATCAGGACCCAAGATCAAACCATCAACCCTCTAGCTGTGGCTGCTCCGCCGTCGAAGCGAAGAAGGACATCCCCTGCCCCGAGCGCTAGCGCCAAGAGCAAGTCCACCTTCCGACCCAGCCACACCAGAAGCTATACCAATCCAGAGGTTATTTCCTTCTCTTCCGCCCTGTCCTCCTTTGCCGATGACAGCAACGGAACGCCGAGCCTTCTATGCTCCCCCATCAGCTTTACTCCTTCACGCAATGCTTCTCCTGCACACTCGAGACGGGCCTCGAGTTGCAGTCTCGACAACGGCTCGACAAGCGAGTATAGCATGCCTGTCTACTCGCAGATGCCATCCTATCTGCCCGTCAACAGCTTCAACACCAACAACCAGGTCGTGGTCGGCCCAGAGACACTTGTCTACCGGCAGTCTTATGCACCCAGGGCTCCGTCACCGCTCGCACATACCTCCATGTCGCCTGAACCCACACCGACCACCACGCTGATGGAGTACCTGACATCACCCAATCCGGCCCCATCGTTGGTTCGCACCATCTCGTTTCCCCTACGTGACCCTCACACCAAGCACTTCTGGTGGGATGTGCGCCAAGTCAGGCCGTGGTCCTCGTTCAATGCGTCCGCCATCCTCTCTATTCCCGGAGCCTCCTCTATCCTGTCCTGCTCGGTACCCACCCCACTCCTGCCCACGCCCGTCACAACGACACGCCACCCGGAGACAGAACAGGCACTGCACTCCATCTATGCATCATACTACCTGCCCAAGCTCAACTCGGCTCTGGCCTGTTCCACTCCCCAACCTCTCCAGCTCTCTGTGCCTTCCAAGCTCGCAACGGCGGTCAGCAGCGGCATGCAGACAGACTGTATGTTCGTGGCCAACATGGCTGGGGAATCATCATCGGCGTCTGTCATCTTCGGCGGCAAGCCCAACGCGCGTGTCGTCGGCCTGGTCAAGAGCTTCGACCGCTTCAACACGGGAATGCGTGTCGAGGGCAACGTCAAGCGTGTCGAATACCTCCGCGGCCTAGCCCACTTGCACCACGCTATGCGCGAGCATGGCTGCCGGTACGGCTTCATCTTGACCGAGATCGAACTGGTATTTGTTCGCAACGGGGACGAGCGGACACCTCATTTTGGTTACCTCGAGGTTGGCAGCGTCCAGCTCGCCGCCACAGGGGAGAGCGAGAGTGCAGCGGAAGGTGAGGTGCTACCACTAACGGCCTGCCTGGCCCTTTGGGGCTTGTGCATGCTTGCTTCGGACGAGCCGGCCATGGATCACGCTCACTGGAAGGCCGAGATCGGGGCTCCTGCCGAGGGCACTAGGCGTAAGGCTCTGCCGCGGGATGATTGGATGCCGCAGCCGCAGCTGGCGGAGAAGAGGGAGGCGAAGCGAGCCAGGGGATGGGTCTTGCCCGAAGATGCTGTGAGTAGGAAGGAGCTGGGGAAAAGAGGCGTGCGATATGGTGGTTGCTAGGTATCTGGACTCACTGGCTGGGTCCAGTAGTTTGGGGTAATATTCTGGGCGACTATTGTCACGGGGGGGGGAGGGTAGAATGACCTGCTACGAGCTCATGACTGGTTTCATTGGGTTTTTGGGAGGTTCAAGGCAGTTCATTCTAGTGCTGGTAGCTTGGATGAGACTGATACCTTAGCTTATGAGCTTTAGTTCTAATGCATATTTCAATACCTACCGTTCAAGCTCATCACTTAATACAACCCCTAGCAGATGGAAAGGAAATCAGGAGAGTGGATGGCTAGGTTACATGCGGCCTGGGGTAGTACGGTACCGTTGGACTCTGGGTTCCAAGCAATCACTGGCTAATAAGAGACAGCCTAACCCCGCGCATGAGCTGTGACACGTTCGGCTCCCGTTACAGCGACGAGGTACGATCCGAGTTTCTGGGGGTAATCTCTCGAGATGGCCCTTGGCGAGGGAATTGTGGTCGTCGTTTCGGCTCTCTTACTTGCTCTAGTCTACTTGTACCGCATCAACAGGGCCATGATGACCGTTCCAGCTATGGCTGAAAAGCTATCCCATCGCTGGTCCAGAGATGAGCTCGCTGCCACCCATGAACGAGTCAAAGAGAACCCGATCAACCTGGTAGACCAACTACCTCCGAGGTTGACTCGAAGGTACATCGTTGTTGGAGGCTCAGGTATGAAAATAACACCAGCGGAACCACGTTTGTCGTGTTGTCTATGGCAGGACCGCCATAACATGCCATCTCACACTGACCGGGATGAATGACTAGGTCATGTAGGAGGGGATATAGTCACGCAATTGTTGGAGCGGGGCCAGACCCCTGAAAGCATCCGTATAGTCGACTGCCGCCCGCCAAATCGACCGGAGATGCTTCAAGAAAATGGTAGTCGATGTGAATTTGCCCAAGCAGACGTGACGTCGACCAAGTCCGTCCAGGAAGCCTTTTTCCAAACCCTGGAGCGAGGTAGCAACCGGCCTTCCTCTCACCGTCTTCCACACGGCGGCCGCCATCCGACCCCATGAGCAGAGTAGGTTGCTGTATGACCGTTGTCGCCGGGTCAACGTCGTCGGAACGGCCCACATACTGGACGCCGCGAGGGCTGCGGGTGCTGACATCTTGGTGTTCACCTCGTCAGCCAGTGTGTCGATTCGGCCAGTGAGGTTCTGGATCTGGCCTTGGAAGAGCGAGCCAGGACGCTGGTTCCAGTATAACCATGAATCCGACCATGGCACCGATCTGCGTCTGCACGAGGGTTACTTTGGCAACTACGCCGTCTCCAAGGCCGAGGCCGAGCGGCTCGTATGCGGTGCCAACAGAGAGGGCTTCCGTACGGGGACTCTCCGCCCAGGAAGCACCATCTACGGCCGAGAAGGTGAGCAGGGTGTTGCAGGAGGGCCCGGTAATCACTTGGATCCCTCACATGGTGCAGAACTTCATCCATGGCAGAAACGTCGCGCTTGCCCACTTGCAGCTCGAGGCGGCTCTGGCCCGTCCCTTGATGCCACGGTGCGCCGGGAGACCCGTTCAACATCAGCGATCCGAACCCGGCCATGCCGTTCGGAAATCTGTACGACGCCGTCCGACAGCTGTCTGGAGCGAACGTAAGATACGCCCATCTGCCGCCGGTGGTGCCACTCCTGCTGGCTCATGTCATCGAGGCCTGGTGTCTGCTCCTGGCATACTGGCCCTTCCTGACGAGGATTGGCCTGCGCGAACCAGGACCGCCGGCCGTCTTCCTGCAGCCTTCCATCTTCTCCGCCGCTGCTCATGTTGTTGTGGATGACTCGGCGGCAAGAAAGAGCGTCGAGGAGGGCGGCTTCGGTTATGTGGGAGCCTATACCACTATGGAGGGTGTCTGCGAGCAGATTCTGAGTTGGAAACGTTCTCGAGGCGTCCTGTGAAGCGATTAGAGCGCGGTAGCGTATTATGGTTGTGACGCGTAGCTACCTTGTGTTATCACTCTATTCTCGTTCAATGCTGTTGCAGACGTCCGCATGACTTCAGTCGTTATCAGATCTGAGATATTTATGCATCCATGAGATAATCACTGTCCCAGCCGTCCGGGTATCCTGACATATTGCAGGCTTCGGGTGTCAATAGAATAGGGCAGTAGTTATGTTGAAGCTGGTACAACTCGGCGTCGACAGTTCACAAGCAGGAGCAAGATCATCTGAATGTTTTCTCATGAGCATGTTATCAAGTAGAAAACGTATCAGCTCAACCAGTGTCCGGTGAAGGGCACAGTAGAATGAGTGGCACATCCTTTGGACAGTCTCAGGTGATCACACCTCTCCTGTCTGTCTCAGTAACCAAGTCAGGTGCTTAGGTCCTTGGACCCCTTTGGGAAGTCAACCTCACTCGAAGTGTAAAATGGACATTCAAACTATGCAGGATCCTATGTCATGACTGAATCCTGCCTACTGGTGTTTGCCCGGAGTTTGCCTTCAGAGAGAAAGAAGAGTAAGCATGGAAACTATCCCTTCGAGGCGAGTCGACGAGTAGTCGAACCTGCAGAGCTGGCCAGAATGGTAGCCATTAGGGGATTGTACAGATTTGGCCACTCTTCTAGGTGTAGCAAGTTTGGTCCTGCGAAGAAAAGAAGTATAATGTACCTTTCGACACGTACCACTCACTGGCTTGACTTGCTGCGTGCAAGGTGCGATTACCTATCGGGGGAGATGATCGTGCCGCAATGCATCTCCAGCGTCCATATCTTGACCATATTGGACGGGGGACAGATAGGCGCGTAACCCTTTTTGAAGCAATTGCACCCTACTTTGGCGGCTATCACAGGAGTAGAGTTCAAGATCAGTAGCAACATGGTGGGTGTATTCCAGATTTGTCGTACCCAGGCAACACCACACAATTTCTCGTGAAGCTCCTGGAGGCTGACATATCCCCAAGGTCCTCTCGTATCTGCACAATTGGTTTTCTTCGAAACCAACTTCATCTCAGTGAAGTGCGATACATGCATTCATAATATACGACATATTGCCAAGAAATCGAGCGTCAATCCAAACCACTTGTTGGGTCCTTAGCACAGGAAAAGCTGGAGATGGGCAATGGTGTTACGGCATGATTGGCAGAGTGCCAAGTGGGACGGCCGCTTCGCACCGTCCACAACTTGACAGATCCTTTACTATTCTGGCATCCCATGATCAACAGATGGACAACGGGAACTTGCATAAGCTGTCAATGGGCCCGCGAAGTTTATTTCTCGCGTGAGAAGACTGCTGTTTACGGGTATTGTCCCTGCCCGAACAGCTCCTGTGTTCTTTGCGACCTACTGTCTCAGGTGACGACTCCAGTTTCAGTATGTCCAGCTTACCGACTTGTAAACCAGTATCAGTCTTGTGTGTGTAGGAGTCAGGAGCCTGCCTGCGGACAGGAGTATCATGGATGTTATGTCCGAGCGATAACGGTTCACAAGGTACCTCGTCACAGTTATTGGCTAGAGGTAGCTTGAATGCGACGCTCCAGCAGGACGGGAGGTTGGACTTGGAGAATCCCTGCGACTGTTTCAAACGACCGATTGGTCACCATCAGAGTCGTGACGATATCGTCGTCTAGCCCGCCATCATGGACGATAGACAGCTTCAAGGCTGCTCAGCACAACAGAGACACACTGATGTGCGGTACAAGAACGATCTGGGCCCTTACGAAGCGTACGTAGACGGTGAAAAGATCCCGAGGCTTGTGGAGGCAAGTCCACGCAATTCACAACGGACAATCCGGCTCATGATGCCGTTGTCGCTCCCTTCGTGCTCCAATCAGCCAATCCTCAAGCTCAAATGGGACCCACTTCGTCTTTCCAGATCTCAGTACCCCAGCAACCAGGCCAGCCATTTTTTCGAGCTCTTTCCGGCTGTAGCGGTGCATCGTGGGCTTTTGGTCCGGCTGGAGTCAGTGAAACTCTCCCTCCGTGTGTTGTGGTGCCAAGAACTGATTTGCCGGCTCGTTGCGCTTGCTGTGAACCCACCTGCAATTAAATACGGGCAATCAAACCACACACACCTACCTTGCACCTTCCTCAATCCTCCCACACACCTCCTCGCCCCCAAAAGCCTCATCGTCAACCTTGTCACTTTTGTTGCATCAGGAAACCGAACGCTCGCTCGATTTCTTCCCGTTCGTGCTTCATCACTGTTCCCCTTCATCTTGCTTGTCGAGCAGACATCAGTGCATCCTCCCTCGGTTTCCGACCTAATCTCCGCCTCTCATCTCTCATCATGCTGCGTCTCAGTCTTGTCGCCGTCGCGCTTGCGAGCTTTTCGCTTGCCAATGCTCAGACGCAAAACTTCACCGTTGACCCCAACGCCGTCGACTCTGGCAAGAAGTGTAAGTAGTGACCACGATTTGGGTGCCTTGTTTCCAGTCGGCTAACGTCGTGTGCTTTCGTGTAGCTACATGGTGCACTGCCGAGCTCAACACATGCAATACGCTCTGTGGCAACGACAATATCGGAGACAACATTTGCGATGTGGTATGTTCTCGTCTCGGCTAGGCTTGACTCTTTTTGTTGCCGGCTGAATGTGTGCTGACTCTGCTTGCGCCATAGACATCGTTGACATACACATGCGCCTGTGCCGACGGTACCTCTCCCGACCTCGCCCAGTACAAGAATACCATGCCATGGGTAAGAAGCTTCTGGACCTGTTTCATGTACGTCAGTGGCTAATAGCAATTACCTGGACAGTTCTTCTGCCAGTACAACTTCGACAGCTGCATCCAAGCCAACGTGGGTAACGCGAACGGCCAGAAGAACTGCACCACCAGCATCCAGGACAAGTGCGGTAACGAGACGGCTTCCAAGATCGTTGCGACCACTTCCGCCACCGTAGCCCCCAGTGCTTCCAACACCGGCTCCGCCGCCTCCTCGTCTGGCGCCTCCAGCGCTAGTGCGACTGTCGCGAGCTCATCGTCCTCCACTGCTGCCGCTGCCCCCACAAACCTCGCCTACATCGGTAATGGCGCTGCCGTGGTTGCCGCCGGTCTGTTTGCCGCCCTTCTCTAGTACTAGGATCGTTGGCGACAGTGTCCGACACAAATCACCCCCATGTTCGAACCGTGGCCGCGACAGAGTCGGCGTGCATACTGGCATATCCTCCTCTCACCTCCACCGAATTGTGTTCTTCTCTTTTCTTTTCTTGTATCATGTGCGTTGCAGCATTTGCTTGTTGCGCTTCGATCACACGTCTATTTTACACCGCAGATCGTCTTGTCACGGCCCTATAGAGCCGGACAAACATAATTCTTGAGGAGGCAATGACGGTGCGGATGGCGCAGGGGACAAGTGGTCGAGTCGAGGAGTGAGCGACGAGGTAACGCAGTTTGGGGTTACCATCAGTTATTAAGGTCGATATTCTGAGCAACGCTTTGGGTTGTTGTAGGAGGAGTTAGGTATGGTACGAGTTAGCCTCCTGCGCATCTCCTTTGAAGAGTGTAACGGCGTACTTAGGTGATGAGCAATGAAGATGACTTAGGACCACAAATTTCGAACCGAACCCCCGTTGGATGTGTTGTTGCACGCTTAGAGTATGAGTTTGTTAACCGCGTGACAGTAGGCAGCACCAGTCCCGTAACAATGAGGATATACAGGAAAATGTAGAAGTAGGACTTGGGCTAGTTGGTATCATGGCTGTACTTTTGATACGAGCATGTGTCCTTCTTTCCCAAAAAGCATGAGAGGATACAGTAGTCAGCGACACGACAAACCAACCGGTAGGTGGACGGGTGGAAATGGATATGAACAATCTAGTCGTAGTCCCCATGTGCTAAGCAATGTTTTACCCAAGCTCAAGGAAATCTGATGTTCGGTCTTTGGCTGCATTGGCCCACGTCGGCAAAGCACATGCCTAGCTAGGCAAGGTTCGTGCCGACACCTTTACAGCAATCCGCCTCGTCTCCATACCAGTCCGTCACTGCACCTACGGATAGTGTTATAGGATCTGGCTACGGCAATCATACGGGATGCGAGCACCCTAGGTCATCTCAAAGAATATGGTGTT